>CM065590.1:577543079-577917187 GCA_033119425.1 Bufotes viridis
TATACAGGAGAAGTGGTACTGTGCAGTGTCCATATATACAGAATAAGAGCAGATACTGAGGATCACACCCAGTATACAGGAGAGGAGAAGTGGTACTATGCAGTGTATATATACAGAATGACAGCAGATACTGAGAATTACACCCAGTATACAGGACAGGAGAAGTGGTACTGTGCAGTGTCCATATATACAGAATAAGAGCAGATACTGAGGATTCCACCAAGTATACAGGAGAAGTGGTACTGTGCAGTGTATATATATATACAGAATAAGAGCAGATACTGAGGATTACACCCAGTATACAGGACAGGAGAAGTGGTACTGTGCAGTGTCCATATATACAGAATAAGAGCAGATACTGAGGATTCCACCAAGTATACAGGAGAAGTGGTACTGTGCAGTGTATATATATATACAGAATAAGAGCAGATACTGAGGATTACACCCAGTATACAGGACAGGAGAAGTGGTACTGTGCAGTATATATATATACAGAATAAGAGCAGATACTGAGGATTACACCCAGTATACAGGACAGGAGAAGTGGTACTGTGCAGTGTATATATATACAGAATAAGAGCAGATACTGAGGATTACACCCAGTATACAGGACAGGAGAAGTGGTACTGTGCAGTGTATATATATACAGAATAAGAGAAGATGCTGCGGATTACCCCCAGTATACAGGACAGGAGAAGTGGTACTGTGCAGTGTATATATACAGAATAAGAGCAGATACTGAGGATTACACCCAGTATACAGGACAGGAGAAGTGGTACTGTGCAGTGTGTATATATATACAGAATAAGAGCAGATACTGAGGATTACACCCAGTATACAGGACAGGAGAAGTGGTACTGTGCAGTGTATATATATACAGAATAAGAGCAGATACTGAGGATTACACCCAGTATACAGGACAGGAGAAGTGGTACTGTGCAGTGTATGTATATACAGAATAAGAGCAGATACTGAGGATTACACCCAGTATACAGGACAGGAGAAGTGGTACTGTGCAGTGTCCATATATACAGAATAAGAGCAGATACTGAGGATTACACCCAGTATACAGGAGAAGTGGTACTGTGCAGTGTATATATATACAGAATAAGAGTAGATACTGAGGGTTACACCCAGTATACAGGACAGGAGAAGTGGTACTGTGCAGTGTCCATATATACAGAATAAGAGCAGATACTGAGGATTACACCCAGTATACAGGACAGGAGAAGTGGTACTGTGCAGTGTATATATATACAGAATAAGAGCAGATACTGAGGATTACACCCAGTATACAGGACAGGAGAAGTGGTACTGTGCAGTGTATATATATATAGAATAAGAGCAGATACTGAGGATTACACCCAGTATACAGGACAGGAGAAGTGGTACTGTGCAGTGTCCATATATAAGAATAAGAGCAGATACTGAGGATTACACCCAGTATACAGGACAGGAGAAGTGGTACTGTGCAGTGTATATATATATACAGAATAAGAGCAGATACTGAGGATTACACCCAGTATACAGGACAGGAGAAGTGGTACTGTGCAGTGTCCATATATACAGAATAAGATCAGATACTGAGGGTTACACCCAGTATACAGGACAGGAGAAGTGGTACTGTGCAGTGTCCATATATACAGGATAAGAGCAGATACTGAGGATTACACCCAGTATACAGGACAGGAGAAGTGGTACTGTGCAGTATATATATACAGAATAAGAGCAGATACTGAGGATTACACCCAGTATACAGGAGAGGAGAAGTGGTACTGTGCAGTGTCCATATATACAGAATAAGAGCAGATACTGAGGATTACACCCAGTATACAGGACAGGAGAAGTGGTACTGTGCAGTGTATATATATATAGAATAAGAGCAGATACTGAGGATTACACCCAGTATACAGGACAGGAGAAGTGGTACTGTGCAGTGTCCATATATACAGAATAAGAGTAGATACTGAGGATTACACCCAGTATACAGGACAGGAGAAGTGGTACTGTGCAGTGTCCATATATACAGAATAAGAGTAGATACTGAGGGTTACACCCAGTATACAGGCAGAAACCTGATCGGGACCACTGCACCGCTGAATACCTAGAGGTGACAACCACTGGCTGTAAAGGTGTTTTCAGGGGTTGTCACTTCCTCCATCAAAAAGTGTGGTGATAAGAAAGCAGGATGTGCTCATACCCATATGCAGTTGTGCATTTCTGTAGGGGAGCACATCCTGCACCTGTAGTCCGTTGCTAATGGCAATCACCAGCAAATAATGCATACAATGGATGATGCCAGCAACGGACTACAAGTACCACAATGGACATCCTACATAAGATGAAATTTATGTGGATGTGGCAAGAATTCAAAACAAACACAGAACCAGAGATAGGTGCACACTGCCGTGACACAAGTGCACCTATCTCTGGTTCTGTGTTTGTTGTCACTTCCTCCACACCCTGGAGAGGACACAGATCGTGGATTTTTAAGTGTTACTATGCCAGGATTTTAATGATTATATCGTCCATTTTTATTTGAAGGCCTCCTTCCCCTTCACACGAGAACTTCCACTGTTCTGCTACGTTAGAAGGAAAATATAGAAGCGCCAGATCAGCTGCACGGCGGACAGAAACGCCGCCAATGGGGTCCATCAGGGAGAACGGAATTCTACCAGACGGAAAAAAAATCACAGGAAACTGCACTATTTTTTTTCAGCTTTTTTGATAGAATTTGGGAACAAAAGCAAAACTACTGCTCGTTTAGCAACTTTCTATCTGTCCACCGGAGGCTGACAACCCGAGAACACCTAATGCTTGTACCTGACACCCCGAGGATTGTGGGACAAGTATGAACACGTCAGGGGCACAAGTCTTTCTTGGGGCGGCCCCGCCGTCAGGAGTGGATCAGAAAAGGGAAGAAAATATGAAGGACGGTACGACTTCTACTTAAATGCACTCCTGGTTTCGACTCCCAAAATTCCATGCAGAAAAATGATCTACAGCCGGACCGTTAGGTCCCTGCAGAAGCTCAGAATATTGGCAGTTACTGACAGCAAGCAGAGATCTTGAAATAGTGAGGAATGAAACATAAAGTCTATTAGGAAGCTGTAAAATATTTCATAATATAGGGAATTATAGTGATGGATTTAATAGATAGATAGATAGATAGATAGATAGATAGAGAGATAGATAGAAAAATTATTGATAGATAGATAGATAGATAGATATAGATAGATAGATATGAGATATATAGATAGAAAAATGATAGATAGATAGATAGATAGATAGATATGAGATAGATAGATATGAGATAGATAGATAGGAGATAGATAGATAGATAGATAGAAGATAGATGAAAGATAGGAGATAGATAGATAGATAGATAGATAGATAGATAGATAGATAGATAGATAGATTGATAGATATGAGATAGATAGATAGATGATATATAGGTAGATAGATAGATAGATAGATAGGAGATAGATAGATAGATAGATAGATAGATAGACAGACAGATAGACAGATAATAGTAGATATTCCTCCCTCACCAGTCTCAGTGGCCCCCACTACTCATCACTTCCTCTTTGGATCCTCTTTCATCACCTCTTCAGTTGTTGCCGTTGCGACCGTTTATAAGTAATATTGGGGGAGTGTCCTCTGCACAGGACTCGGTCAGGGATGAGCTGCTGTACAGGGTGCAATGCCCCCCCCCTCCCTCTGGACTCTTGGGATGCACCCTGGTCCTGCCCCCCAGCACCCCTCCTGGAATCATGCAGCCCCCCCCCCTCCCCTCTGGACTCTTGGGGGCACCCCGGTGCTGCCCCCAGCACCCCTCCCGCAGTCACTTACCTCTCCCTCTCTGCTGCAGAGCTGAGGGATGAGGTTACTGCCTGGGGCCTTTGTTTCCAGGGCTGGAAGTTTTCAGCTGACCTTGTAGCTGATAAAATATAAGACACCAGAAAGCAAAGCCTTCCCATGGTCAGAGCCAAAGGGGGGAGGGTGTGTCCTTCACTGCAGGGACATGTGCCCCCCAGCCTGCTGCAGCATGCCAGGGGTTAATGAGGCCACTAGCCCCCGGTCCCGGACTGGTAGTCAGGCTGAGCTGGCAGGAAGATCTCTGCTCCATCAGCTTCTCCTCTGCAGTGGAGATGATGAGCCTCCCTCTGCCAGGCTCCAGGCTGAGATTAATAGTCCCTGGGTAGTAGTAATTCTCCGGGGCGGTCGGCTTCGGAGGGGACACCCCCTTCTGTCTATTAACAGCCATTGATTTTGTTGTATCCGTCTCTCGGAAAGCTGGGTGGCAGCCAACATGGCCGCTATGACGCCCTGTAGAGTTCCTGACTTATCCGGCGTCATGCCGCATCCGCTGTATCACTAGGCAGGTTTGCTTTTCCGGACCCTGGGAAAGCTGGGTGACCACCCATACTTAGGGGTCATCCCAGGTTGTGAGGGCCTGACTTACCCGTCCATAGATCCCCGGTGGCAAAAGCGCCAAACTGCGCCAAATCTCTGCAATGAGCGCCAAATTTGGGTGCAATTTACGGCGCGGCTTAAGTGCACTCACATTAGTAAATAAGGGGTTCATGGGTCAACCCCTTGGGGGGCTAAGAGCCCGCTCCTGTGGGCAGTACCGACTGCTATGGGGCCCAGCACTGAAGAGGCTAATGAGTGTGGGGCCCCTCTCCACAGTCTATGCAGCAGCTATGGGGCCCAATATGGCGTAAATGTGCCCCCCCCCCCAACTAAAGTGGGTCAAGAGGGAAGCGAACTGGCCCCAAAATGAGGGCCCCATTGTGGTTTTTGCTGTAGGGCCCCTGAGTAAAAATCAGTGTAAACGTTGTGTAATAAAAAAATCGCTGCAATTTTTAAGTACGTTTTATATATCAAGTTCTCATCAAGATCTCTGCTTGCTTTGAGAAAGAGGGAACATTGTGTTTTACTCCCTGACCAATCCTGCCTACAATGTGTCCCATCCTCTAGATCTGTCTCTCCTGTCCTGAGGGTTTGTTACAATGTATCAGAGGACTGGATGGACTGAGATATATTACGTCAGGGCTCATTGACAGCAAGCGGAGATCTTGAGCATGGTGAAGAATGGAAACAAATGTCATTAGATTCAGTTGTTATAATTGGCAGATTAGATCTAAAAATGGCTGACGGTTACGGGAAAGAACCGAGGAGCCACTGGCAGCCAGCATGACACGTCCATCTGCCGCCACCGCCGCCGGCAGGGCTAGGGCACGTGGGTTGCACCAACCAGAGCCGCCATGGATCCGAAAATCAGGAGCGTCGCATCAGGAAAACAAAATGGAAGTCCTTGAGACGTCCTCAGCGGTTCCTTAGGGCTCATGCACACCACCGTATGTATTTTGCGGCCCACAAAAAATACGGATGACGTTCGTTTGACGTCTGTATCGCATCCGTTTTTTTTGCAGATCCATTCTAACAATGCCTATCCCTGTCCACAAAACGGACAAGAATAGGACAAGTTCTATCTTTTTCGCGGAACGGCCATGCAGACATACGGAAACGGAATTTTTTTTGTGGACCCATTGAAGTGAATGGTTCCGCATACGGGCCGCAAAAAAAAAAAAACGGAACGGACACGGAAATAAAATACGTTGACATCACAAATACGCCCTTAGTCGTATCTGCTCCCAGGAAAGCTGCGTCGCTCCCACAGTGGGTTGCACCCAACTTTCCTGAATGGCATCCCTGCCTAGTTATCTCATGACACCTGCATATGCCATCCAACCCGCCCCTTCACTGGACCCAACCTGTGGGGACACGCCCATGGGCACTGGTTTGGAAAGCCATGTAGCAGCCGATATGGCATAGTCACTCAGCTTTCCAGAGTCCTGAACGGAAAATGTGCCCAATTCTTCCCCTGGTGCCATCCTATCACTAAGAATATTAGCGCCAACATATTCCGCAGCGGGGTGACAGGTTTGCTGGGCAGCGCTAATGGTGGTCACCCAGCTTTCCCAGTACCAGATATATTTACACTGGGGATTATTTTTCATGTTAACTACAGGGGTGCAGCGGTTGCAGTTGCACAGGGCCCGGGCTCCTCAGGGGCCCATACATCCTTCTGCCATGACTGATGGACTCAGGACTGCAGTGGAGACGTGTGTATGTGAAGACTTGTTATGGGTGTGAATACTTTTGCACGTGAAGATGAAGGAGGGTCCGGCCGTCAGACCCCCGGCAGAGGAGACGGACCGATCAGTGATCCAGCTGCAGGATGGAAATATCAACCTCAGTGACTGATCCAGGACCAGCGCGGACACCCAGCTTTCCCTGACCCCTGAATGGTAAATCTGTCTAGTTACACATTGAGGCATCCCACATGTCACCCAACCTCACCCGGTGCTGAATGGCAAACCTGCCTGGATGTACAGTGATACACAACTATGGCCGCCACCCAGCTTTCCTGGGGTCTTGAACATCAATTAGTTATACATTGATATTCACTCTGCAGCCATAAAGCCACATAACTATGGCCGCCACCCAGCTTTCCTAGGGTCCTGAACATCTCATCTACTTCGTCATATACTGCTATTCCCTCTGCCTCCATATAGCCCCTTACATATGGCCGCCACCCAGCTTTCCTGGGATCCCGAACATTAGTGCTTAGTTATACACTGATATACACTCTGCTTCCATATAGCCACATACATATGGCCGCCACCCAGCTTTCCTGGGATCTCGAACATCAATTACTTATACGCTGATATACACTCTGCCTCCATATAGCCACATACATATGGCCGCCACCAAGCTTTCCTGGGGTCCTGAACATCTCATCTACTTCGTCATATACTGCTATTCCCTCTGCCTCCATATAGCCACATACATATGGCTGCCACCCAGCTTTCCTGGGGTCCTGAACATCAATGCTTAGTTATACGCTGATATACACTCTGCCTCCATATAGCCCCATACCTATGGCCGCCACCCAGCTTTCCTGGGGTCCTGAACATCAATGCTTAGTTATACGCTGATATACACTCTGCCTCCATATAGCCCCATACCTATGGCCGCCACCCAGCTTTCCTGGGATCCCGAACATCAGTGCTTAGTTATACGCTGATATACATTCTGCTTCCATATAGCCACATACCTATGGCCGCCACCCAGCTTTCCTGGGGTCCTGAACATCAGTGCTTAGTTATACGCTGATATACACTCTGCCTCCATATAGCCACATACATATGGCCGCCACCCAGCTTTCCTGGGGTCCTGAACATCAATGCTTAGTTATACGCTGATATACACTCTGCCTCCATATAGCCACATACATATGGCCGCCACCCAGCTTTCCTGGGGTCCTGAACATCAATGCTTAGTTATACGCTGATATACACTCTGCCTCCATATAGCCACATACATATGGCTGCCACCCAGCTTTCCTGGGGTCCTGAACATCAGTGCTTAGTTATACGCTGATATACACTCTGCCTCCATATAGCCCCATACCTATGGCCGCCACCCAGCTTTCCTGGGATCCCGAACATCAGTTACTTATACGCTGATATACACTCTGCCTCCATATAGCCCCATACATATGGCCACCACCCAGCTTTCCTGGGATCCCGAACATCAGTTAATTATACGCTGATATACACTCTGCCTCCATATAGCCCCATACATATGGCCGCCACCCAGCTTTCCTGGGATCCCGAACATCAGTGCTTACTTATACGCTGATATACACTCTGCCTCCATATAGCCCCATGCCTATGGCCGCCACCCAGCTTTCCTGGGGTCCTGAACATCAGTGCTTAGTTATATACTGCTATTCCCTCTGCCTCCATATAGCCCCATACATATGGCCGCCACCCAGCTTTCCTGGGGTCCTGAACATCAGTTACTTATACGCTGATATACACTCTGCCTCCATATAGCCCCATACATATGGCCGCCACCCAGCTTTCCTGGGGTCCTGAACATCTCATCTCCTTCGTCATATACTGCTATTCCCTCTTCCTCCATATAGCCCCATACCTATGGCCGCCATTACAGCTCCCACATAAACTACCACCCAGCTTTCCGCGGATCCTGAATATCATATTAGAGTTAGGGCTCATGCACACATATTTTGCGACCGTATATATATCCATTGTAACAATGCCTGGCCTTGTCCGCAAAACGGGCAAGAATAGGACATGTTCTACTTTTTTGCGGAACGGAGATGCGGACGTACAGAAATGGAATGCACACGCACAGCCATTTCCGTTTTTTTTTTTGCGGACCTATTGAAGTGAATGGTTCCGCATACGGACCTGTAAAAAACGGAACGGAAATGTAAATAAAATATAGTCGTGTGAATGAGCCCTAAGGCCTCTTTCACGCGAACGTTTTTTTTGCGAGTGTATGGGCCGTTTTTTGCGTTCCGTATACAGAACCATTCATTTCAATGAGTCCGCAAAAAAGGTACTTCGTATGCATTCCGTTTCCGTATTTCTGTTCCGTTCAAACATAGAACATGTCCTGTTATTGCCCGCATCACGGGCAAGGATTGGACAAGGATTGGACTGTTCTAGGGGCCGATGTTCCGTTCTGCAAAAAACGGAATGCACACGGATGTCATCCGTTTTTTTGGGGGGATCCGTTTTTTGCAGACTACAAAACCATACGGTCGTGTGCAATAGGCCCAATACTGATATACACTCTGCATCCATGTACAACATAGCTATGGCTGCGATTACAGCTCCGACATGGGCCGCCACCCAGCTTTCCTGGGGTCCTGGATGAAGCCTAGTGATCAGTAATTTGCTATTTTCACTCCAGCACGCGTAGGGTTATAATGACCGCTCGGGAGTCGGATGGCGGTATTGTCACGTGGAATTCTCCGGTTTCTATGGCGCCACTTCTCTTATGTAAATATGAGAACGTCAAGAAGAAAGAATGCGGCGTTTGTATACACGATGGTTTCAATAAAGATTTCTGTACAGAAGGGATGAGGCGGGAGGAAAAGTGAAGACCTGTTCACTGACGAGATGGGTCTCCCAATGGAGGCTGCAGCGATGAAGGGGTTAACCCATGGCTGATACATGAGGGGAGGGGCACAGCTGATAGACATTCAGCCCCTGCTCTTCATTCACTACTTTCCTGGTAAGATTGTACTTCTATACAGCAGCAGAGCTGCAGTGTAAAGCATGGGGGAGAGAACGATCCTCTAACGAGACTAAAAGCTACTGCTCACTCCAGTAGACAATGCAGCTAAGCTGGAGTCACTGCTCTGTAAAGCATGGCAAAGGGATAGAGACAAGATAACAGGAGGTGAATTCCAGACTACCTCAGGCGCCAACAGACAATGTGGCTCAGCTGGAGTCACTGATCCTAGCTGCACTGTAGTGGAGCAGTGCGGAGATGTAAAGCATGGTGGAGGGACTTAGCGACAACCCAAGCCTCTAATGAGACAGCAAGTGTATTCCAGGCTACCTCGGACACCCATAGACAATCAATCCAACCTGTAGTCATTGATCCTAGCTGCACTGTAGTGGAGCAGTGCGGAGATGTAAAGCATGGTGGAGGGACTTAGCGACAACCCAAGCCTCTAATGAGACAGCAAGTGTATTCCAGGCTACCTCGGACACCCATAGACAATCAATCCAACCTGCAGTCACTGATCATAGCTGCACTGTAGTGGAGCAGTGCGGACATGTAAAGCATGGTGGAGGGACTTAGCGACAACCCAAGCCTCTAATGAGACAGCAAGTGTATTCCAGGCTACCTCGGACACCCATAAACAATCAATCCAACCTGTAGTCACTGATCATAGCTGCACTGTAGTGGAGCAGTGCGGAGATGTAAACCATGGTGGAGGGACTTAGCGACAACCCAAGCCTCTAATGAGACAGCAACTGTATTCCAGGCTACCTCAGACACCCTTAGACAATCAATCCAACCTGTAGTCACTGATCCTAGCTGCACTGTAGTGGAGCAGTGCGGACATGTAAAGCATGGTGGAGGGACTTAGCGACAACCCAAGCCTCTAATAAGACAGTAGGTGTACATCAAACTGCCTATGCTCCAATGGACAATGCAGTTAAACTGGAGTCACTGATCATAAGTGTGCACTGAGAGAGCAGAGCTGAACTGTAAAGCATGGAGCACATGTATTTATCAGTGACATTATCACAAATCTTCGGAAATTCAATGCAAATAATTCATCTATCATTTTCCATCAATTCTTCATACATCTATATAGCGACTGGCGCTTCATGGTCTTTTATACAGAACTCAACCCCTGCTTAGGTACAGACTTTCATGATACAATTCTGGCTTCCTGCAGCCGCCACTAGGGGGAGCTCACTGCATAAAGACTCAAACAAATCCTATTAACCCCTTAAGAACTCTGCAATTTTCCATTTTTGCATTTTCGTCTTTCATTCCATGCCTTCCCAGAGCCATTACGTTTTTTTATAATTCAAAATGCAGTGAAATTGGGGAAAAAAAAGCAATTCCACCACAGTTTTATGTGTTTTTTTTATGGCTTTCCCTACGCAGTAAAACTGTTGCCTTCATCCTCTGGGTCCGTACGATTACAGCGATACTACATTTATATACCTTTTCTTGTGTTTTAATACCTAAAAAATGAAGAATATTTTTTTTTCTGGACATTGCAATATTCTAATCCCCAAAATTTTTTATATTTACGTCCTATGGGGCGCATTTCTTGTAGCCGATCTGCATTTTTTCCGGATACTATTTTGTAGGGTTTGACTTTTTTTTTAGCACTTATTCAATTTTTTGGGAGGTGAAACGACATAAATACATTTATATTTTATTTTTAAATATATTTTAATAGTTTCGTTATGCGGTGGCGCTAATGATTTTTTTTTATTCTTTATTTTTGATCTATTGAAAGGAGGATGATTTAAATTTTTTATTTTATATATATATATATTTTCAAAACTTTTTATACTATTTTTTAAGTCACCCTACGGGACTTGAACATTAATATTGCGGTCTATGCGAGCGTCACTATGGAGCCTTCAGAAGGCCTAAAGCTGCCGTAACAACCAAACGGAGCAGCCGGGAGTGCAGCACTTCCACAACTGACCGCAGCATCCAGGGGTTAAAGGTCCATGATCGGCGCCATCGCTGATCACGGACATTGCCTCCCGATACAGCAGGCAACTGGAGGCTACAGCACCCTCTCCGCTTCTGAGCGGGCGCCACGTTAAAATCCCTGACTTCCACTGAAAAGGTTAAACTTGGTAATAATTCACCTGGGAGCTCCCTCTAGTGGTGACTGCAGGTAAACAGAATTTTATCCTCCGTGCAGGAGATTTGGAGCTCTGTTTCAGGTGATAGGTACACTAGTACTTACCTCAAAATTCCCTCATATGGTTAAATTAGACTCTATGGTTCTGATCATGATAAATTCCAATTTTCAGCAGGCTCCCAACTTAACACTACGGTAAATCGGGGTGGTCCTAGCCGTGTGACAGCTAACGTAGCCGCTATGACGCCCTGTAGAGGGCCTGACTAATCCGGTGTCATGCCGCATCCGCTGTATCACTAGGAAAGTTTGCTTTTCCGGACCCTGGGAAAGCTGGGTAACAACCAATACTTGTGTAGGGGTCATCCTAGGTTGTGAGGGCCTGACTTACCCGTCCATAGATCCCTGGCGGACGGGGACGAGATGAGGTCACATGACTACTTATACAGAAGTACTGTCAGAAATTAAACAGAGCCCCCACTGTTCAGGTCCTAGTAAATATAGGGGGCTCCCAACCCCCTTAATACCCCGAGCGGAAACTTGGCCCCCAGTACAGGACTGCAGCATGGGCGTCCATTCATTTCATTGCTAAGCGCAGTGAGGCCCCCTCCCCCACCTGGATCTGCTTAGTAGAGGGGGGGGCTTGTGATATATGATGCGGCTGCGGGGGGCGCACCACCAATGAGGCCAGGTGAGGCGATCGGGCAGCACCAGGTAGGGGCAAGAGGCGGGCAGCAGAAGGGCCATGGGCAATGAGCGCTTACATTGTGGGGGTTAGGTTAAGACATTGACATGGGGGGGGGGGGGGCGCCGTTTCAGTTTTCACCTCAGGCAGCTGGACGGCTAGGTGCGCCCCTGGACGGCTGACCAAAATCTGTGACCATCCATATAAAGTCAGAAGTCCTCCACAATCTTTTCAGAGGGGGATCCCAATTAGTGGTCACTCTATTAACCCCCCCACTTCCCTAAAGCAAACGTAGACCTCCCCTTTAAGAGATATGCTATACCTGTGCCGTGCAGTGACACGCAGCACGTTTCAGTTTTCGCCTCAGGCAGCATAAACGCTAGGTGCACCCCTGTGACTTTACATCTGGACCAGCGTCTCCTACCTGAGCAGGGGAAGGGTCCTCCTCGCTGCGCTGTCCCATTAGAGCGGAATGCGCCGTTTCCTCCAGCTCTCTCCCGGACGACTCCCCCCTCCCTCCCCTCCCCTCTCGCAGCCTCCTACCTCCCTATGTATTAGCAGCTCGCGTCTCTCACCCTATAATTGCATTATTTTCCACGTCTCTCCCCGCTCTACGTTCTTGTGGTTAACTCTTTCTTTCTCTGTCACCTGCCCCCCCCCCCCCCCCGTACTCTTATTACATTTCCCTAATTGTTTGCCGTCTTTGATTATCCTTCATTCATCCCTCCCTTTCTAGAATAAAATCGCCTTCGCCATCTGTCCCCTTGTAGTTTTCGTCCAATCAGGTTGTCCCGCTTCAAGGCGACCGGTCAAGCGATGCAGCCACTGTACCAGAACAGGACTGTTGTGCGGTGCAGGTATCAGGTGGATGGAGCTGGGTGTGTAGCCTGTGGCGGCAGAGTTCGGGGGGGGGGTTGTTCAACAGTACTGTATGGGGGACCCCCAACTTTAGTGCCTCGTCTGGATGCACGTCTTGGGGTCCTCAATATAATAAATCTCGCCTCCTCCCTTGTTTCTAATGATCCTGGATGCAAATGAGCGGTGTCGGACTGGGGTACCTGGGGCCCACCAGTAAAATTTATTTTGGGGGCCCGTCGTATGGATACATTCACATATAATAAATAATCTATCACGGTTTTTATATGAACACAGGCCGGAGGAGGTGCTGAACACTGTATATATGTATGTGGTGCAGTAAGTCCAATGTGTTATGTGCCACTTGTGCAGGGGGTGGGAGACTAGGGGCCCACCTTGCTCAAGGGCCCCCCCGGGGGATTCCCCTGACGGCCAGTCCGAGCCTGCAAATGAGATACAAACTCCATTGGCTTCTGTAAAAGAAAGTCTCTCCGCCCCTTCTCAGATGATGACGTCATCACTACAATGCCCAGCAAGCTAGGACTTTAGGCGGAGAGCTGTCAGTCTAATCTAAGCTTCCTCTGCGATTCTGATTGCTCCTACCATACTGGGGCTGACATTAATCCACGTCTCTATCCCCCTCCCCCAGTCCTCTGTGTGCCCCACAAACAGCAATGCCGAGCCCTCCTCACGGCGATGATGCCCTCTTATTGCCCCCCACTGCAATGATGCCCCAATAATCACCCCCTACACTGAGTGCTCCTCAACGATACCCCCTTAGGTGCTTCTCCACAGTATGATGTCCCCTAAGTGCCCCACCACACATTATGGTGCCCAGTAAGTGCCCCCACATAGTATGATGCTCCAATATGTGCCCCCATACTGCATTAGGCCCTACTAAGTGCCCCTTACAGTATGATGTCCCCTAATTGCCCCACCACACATTATGGTGCCCAGTAAGTGCCCCCACATAGTATGATGCTCCAATAAGTGCCCCCCATACTGCATGAGGCCCTACTTAGTGCCCCTTACAGTATGATGTCCCCTAATTGCCCCACCACACATTATGGTGCCCAGTAAGTGCCCCCACATAGTATGATGCTCCAATAAGTGCCCCCCATACGGTATGAGGCCCTACTAAGTGCCCCTCACAGTATGAAAACCCCCTTAAGTGCCTCTCCACAGTATGATGTCCCCCAAGTGCCCCACCACTCAATATGGTGCCCAGTAAGTGCCCCCACATAGTATGATGCTCCAATATGTGCCCCTCATACTGCATTAGGCCCTACTAAGTGCCCCTTACAGTATGATGTCCCCTAATTGCCCCACCACACATTATGGTGCCCAGTAAGTGCCCCCACATAGTATGATGCTCCAATAAGTGCCCCCCATACTGCATGAGGCCCTACTTAGTGCCCCTTACAGTATGATGTCCCCTAATTGCCCCACCACACATTATGGTGCCCAGTAAGTGCCCCCACATAGTATGATGCTCCAATAAGTGCCCCCCATACTGCATGAGGCCCTACTAAGTGCCCCTCACAGTATGAAAACCTCCTTAAGTGCCTCTCCACAGTATGATGTCCCCCAAGTGCCCCACCACTCAATGACAGTTCCCTAAGCCCCCACATAGTATGATGCTCCAAAGGTGCCCCCACACTGTATGATGCTGTGCTAAGTGCCCCTCATGGTATGATACTCCATTAAGTGCCTAACCACAGTATGATATTCCCTAAGTGCCCCCCCACTCAATACGATGGCCCCATGAGTGCCCCTCCACACAATATGATGGTCCCCTGAGTGCCCCTCGTAGTATGATGCCCCCTTAAATGCCCCGCCACACAGTCTGATGCCCCCATAGGTGTCCCCCCACACAATATGATGGTCCCCATGAGTGCCCCTCGTAGTATGATGCCCCCTTAATTGCCCCGCCACACAGTCTGATGCCCCCATAGGTGTCCCCCACACCTCCAAAGTGAATAGTTGCCTGGCCCATATTACCACGGTGAAATCAACAGATCTCTCAGTGCCGCCCTGTGACACGATGACGTCACTAACATGGTGACATCACCGCATTGTGCCCGTCTGAGCCGAAACTTGTAACTGGTCACAAAGATACAAAGTTTCCAAAAAAGTAATATCTGTGACTCCACATTGTAAAAGCAGAGAGTGCTTCAGCTGATGTCCTAACAGTCCGTTACAATGTATCAGCGCAGGTAAAATGTATCCGTCTGGAAAATATTGAGCTATATGTCAGATGGGAAATCTATAAGTTACCGGCCGATCACCTCCATGACAAGCCCTGTGCTCCCCCCCCAGTGTCCTGTACACGGCGTCACCAGCAGGACGGCGGCACAATGGCGCTGGTGTTAGATTTCATGTAACATCTGATTAGCGGTTATCTTTCAGTCGCTTTAATTAGATGGGGATTCGTAGACTCGGGTGCGGGTACAATAGGCGCAGCTGAAACGAATAAGGTCATATAGGACAGGAAGGAGGACAATCTACAGGTTGGGGATAGAACCAGGGGGGAGGGGGCGCAGGAAAGGATGATGACTCAATGGGGGTCATTTGCAAAGGCCGTTTTTTAATGCCGGTCTTTTACTCCCTTTCTGCAATGGCTTTGCCCCTAATTTACGTTGAAGCGTATGCCTAGTCATAAATTAGGCATAACGTCAACAGTCCGTGCTGGGGTCGTTTTTCACCAACCTTTACGCTTCTATCCAGGCGTAAATGTTGGTAAATTTGTGGGGACCATAGTCCCGGCCCCCGCCACACCCTCGACACGCAAAATATTGTCACGTGGGAGTTCAAAAAGTCACAAAAAGGGGGTCATTCGACATAAATGACATCCAATGTATAGGACCAAATGGGATAGCAATAACGTGCCCGCGATGCCACCAAAAACCGCAGCGGTATGCGGCTACTGCAGTTTTAAATTGATTGCGTTGCCACAGAATAGGTGATAAATGTATTATCGCTGGGGAAAGCCCACCTCGACCATGTCTGGGGTCCCCAAGTCAATGGAGCACGGGTGTGCATGCGTGACCGCCACCCCAATCACGTTTATGGGACCGTACTCAGCAGTCCCGTACAAGTAAATGGAGCGGTGGTCAGGGGCGTAACTACCATAGCGGAAGACCATGCGACTGCTGTGGGGCCCAGGGCAAGAGGGGGCCCAGTCTTAGTTGGGATTATCTCCTCTTCTACTGGAGGCGAAAACTTGGTCAGGACTCTACCCTATGGGGTACTGAAGTACTTTTTGTAAAGGTCCACATACCTGAGTCTGCTGTAGGATGAAGGTCCGAGCTGCAAAACAAAGAAGTATATCAGGAGGGACAACACCATTGGCGTGTAGAGCTGCATTATTATTATTTTTTACAATAATCCACACCTCCAAGCCCACCAATCTGCTCTCTGCCGACCAATCAGTAAGAATGTCCTTTCAGTGCCCCCTAACAATAATGATGCCCCTCAGACAGTATGATATCCCTAAGTGCACCCTCACAGCAGGGGGATCCCTTAGTGCCCCTGACACATTAGTTCCTTCCCACAGAGTATGAATACCCTAAGTGCCCCCTCACAGTAGTAATGGCCTCTCTGTGCCCCTTCACAGTAGTAATGCCCTATCTGTGCTCCTTCACAGTAATAATCCCCATTGTGCCCCCTTCATTGTAATAATTCCTAGTAATAATGCCTCTTAACAGTAGTAATGCTCATTGTACCCCAGTAAAGTAATAATGCCCATTCTGCCACCTTAATAGTAATAATGCCTATTGTACCTCCTTAATAGTAATAATGCCCATTGTACCTCCTTAATAGTAATAATGCCTATTGTACCTCCTTAATAGTAATAATGCCTATTGTACCTCCTTAATAGTAATAATGCCTATTGTACCTCCTTAATAGTAATAATGCCTATTGTACCTCCTTAATAGTAATAATGCCTATTGTCCCCCCTTCACAGTAATAATGCCTATTGTACCTCCTTAATAGTAATAATGCCTATTGTCCCCCCTTCACAGTAATAATGCCTATTGTACCTCCTTAATAGTAATAATGCCTATTGTGCCCCCTTCACAGTAATAATGCCTATTGTACCTCCTTAATGGTAATAATGCCCATTGTGCCTCCTCCAGAGTAGAAATGACCACTGTGCCCCCTCTGTGTTAAAAAAACAAAACAGAAAAAATAAAAAAAATAAACGCAGTAACTACTCACCTGGTCCCGTTCCTGAAGCTCACAGTCCTCTCTTCCCTGCAGGCACAGATCGCTCTGCAGCACAGTGTGGGAGGGGCTTATGCAGATTTCTGTTCTTCAGGCTCCGCCTACACAGGCCAGCAGCGTGATCTGTGTCTGCAGGCTGAATGGTGGAGCGGGGAGAAGTCTCCTACTTCACCATTCAGTGCAGGAGAGACGAAGTTCGGGGAGCTGAGAGGCAGGACCGCAGCTCCCGGTCTTCCTGCAATGAGCGCTCCCATCTGTATTGATGGAAGTGTTCATTGCTTCTGGACTGCGGCACCCAGGGCAGACCGCCCCCCACTTAGCACGCCACTGCAGGGGTCCAGACAGCTGGCAACCACGGTCCGCCAGTTGAGTACCCCTGCTCTAAGGCTAGGTTCACACTTGAGCGTACTTGATACGTTTTTGTCACGTGTATTACAGCGAGTTTTTGGAAATAGGAAACGCGTGTCGTACGCGTGTTCGTGTGATTGACCACTCTAGCGTCAATCACAATACGCGCGACAATACGCCCCAAAGAAGCTCCTGTACTTCTTTGGGCGTAGGGCGTTTTACAGTGCGTTCGTGCGCTAAAACGCTCAGGTGAGAACCATGCCCATAGGGAAACATGGGTTTTCGCCTGTTGAGCATTTTACAGCGCGTAGGAATGCGCTGTAAAACGCTTAGGTGTGAACCAGGCCTTATAGAACAACTTTTAGCAAATCAAGCAGTGTAAAAAATGGCCCAAGGGTCACTGAAAGGGGTTTAGGCAGAAACCCTTCTGTCCTGTGTGGGGGGCCCGGTGTGATCCTTGCTATGGGGCCCTTACTTCTCTATGTACGCCACTGGTTGTGGTCATACTGCTCGATCCACAGGAAACTCTGGGACGACTGTTCTCCTGACCAGTAGGAGATCTAGAGATCAGACCCCCCTCCCCAGCGATTGTACATTCATCCCTTATCACTTATTAAAGGGAACAGCATGGATGGAGAGTTAAGGGGGCGGCCTACCAAACCAGATGTAGTCACAATGATAAGCAGCGTGCCTTGCAAAACAGGCCAAAAACAGGGAAAATACTATTTCCTTTTCAGCTACCCAGTGTTGCTACAGCTGAACAGTTGCAAGAAAAAGGAAGTAAATTGGTCCCAATTTCCTGGATTTCTGCATTGATTACAAATAAAATGTGGTCTGATTGCTTTACGCACCCAGATCTTTAGCAATTGTTTTGTAAACTCTTCCAACATCTCCATGACACATCTTCAAGGATCTTATGAAAGTCTGCATCCAGACATTACACTTACCAATCTTCCTTGCTAAGACTTGTCAGTAACCAGGCTTTGGGTGCCTTTAATCAATAGACAAAGCGCTTGTGAACTCCATACAAATAGTTCACGGATCAGCAACCTCCGGCACTCCAGCTGTTCAGAAACTACTACTCCCAGAAGGCTTCATTCACTTCCATGGGAGTTAGAAGAGCTGCTGAGCATGTTTGCATGCTGGGAGTTGTAGTTTCACAGCAGCTGGAAAGCGGAAGGTTGCTGATCCCTGTTCTAGTTGCATCTCCTTGACTGAAACTCCTTTTTAGGTGCTAAAGAAGTCACGAGACTTCACTTATTTTTTCTCTCTCCTTGCACTGCAGATTCAATGCCGCAGATTTACTACTGAAAATGTGTGCATTTTGCAACACAAAGCTGGCGTATCTCCATGGCACCACATTTACAAAATGTTTTATGCTCTTTACTACGTTTTCAATGTGTTGCCCAACAATGAAGGGGTGTAGCCTACATGTGCCCCTGTGAGCCAAACTTTTGGCACATTTTTGGAGTAGAACTATGCCTATTGTCTTAGTAACATTGTGATCCTTCAATAACAATTAGATCACATGAAATAACAAATCGGCGCAGAAATCTGGGTCAATCCAAAGGGTTCTCTAACTATTTTCCTTTAGCTGTATATACATAAAATGAATTCTCTAAAACTAACTGAATACAAAGTTACAATATTATTTGCGTGCTAAAAAGTGGAAAGTTTTTACTTAAAGGGGTTGTCCCATCTCAGACAATGGGGGCATATCGCTAGGATATGCCCCCATTGTCTGATAGGTGCGGGTCCCACCGCTGGGACCCGCATCTCTATCGAGGACGGAGCACCGAAAGTGAAGGAGGGCTCACTGCGCATGCGCAGCCGCCCTCCATTCATTTTCTATGGGGCTGGCGAATATAGCCGAGTGCTGGCTCAGCTATTTCCGTCGGGCCTGTAGAAATGAATGGCAGCATGGGCCGCGCATGCGCGGTACGCTCCCATTCACTTCTATGGGAGAAGAGCTTGGTGGTGGACGAACCCTGGGAAATCTGGGGTCCACCAGCCACAGCTCTACCCGCTCCGTTCTCGACATAGGGGCAGGACCCGCACCTATCAGACAATGGAGGCATATCCTAGCGATATGCCCCCATTGTCTGAGATGGGAATAACCCTTTAAGGTCTCCTGGACACAAGCCCAAACACAGAAGATCATATAGTCCTAGACCAGGGATGCTCAACCTGCGGCCCTCCGGCTGTTGTAAAACTAAAACTCCCATCATGGCCTGCTGTAAGCTGATAGGTGTAGGCTGTCTGGGCATGCTGGGAGTTGTAGTTTTGCAACAGCTGGAGGCTGCAGGTTGGACATCCCTGGCCTAGAGGAACCTACATATAATTGTCTTCCATTTAGATGACACTTTAGATAAGGAATAACCCCGCAGCGGTGCCTGCTCTATGTTTGGGTTCATTTACTAAATTTCAGCCTCAAGAGAATAATTACCAGAAACGTTAACTGCACGAGAACAAGTGGAGATCTCCAGGGCAGCCTATAGGAGTACTGCAATAATAGCATCTTCTTACTGTCCTGCGTAATGTCCAGAGCAGATCAGCTTATTGGGGCTGACACTTCATCGCTGTGACAGATCAGCTCACCGTCATCTACAAGGGAAACTCGAAAAATTAGAATATCGTGAAAAGGTTATTTATTGCAGTAATGCAACTTAAAAGCTGAAACTAATATAGGGGAGACTCATTACAGCCAAAGTGAGATATTTCAAGCCTTTATTTGCTATAATTTGGATGATTTTGGCTTACAGCTTATGAAACCCCAATGTCACAATTTTGAGGAACTCTCTGCTCAGGGGGTATGGATTAATTAGCCGACTAGAGTGTGACATTTTGAGCCTAGAATATTGAACCTTTTCAGAAAATTATAATTTTAAATTGCATTACTGAAATCAATTAACTTTTGCACAATATTTTAATTTTTCGAGTTTCACGTGTATAACTACTGCTCCCATTATTACAAACTAAAGGGGAAATCCACTAACAACTGCTAATATAACTATTATAATACTGCTCCTATGTACAAGAATATAACTACTACAATACTGCTCCTATGTACAAGAATATAACTACTATAATACTGCCTCCTATGTACAAGAATATAACTACTATAATACTGCTCCTATGTACAAGAATATAACTACTATAATACTGCTCCTATGTACAAGAATATAACTGCTATAATACTGCTCCTATGTACAAGAATATAACTACTATAATACTGCTCCTATGTACAAGAATATAACTACTATAATACTACTCCTATGTACAAGAATATAACCACTATAACACTGCTCCTATGTACAAGAATATAACTACTATAATACTGCTCCTATGTACAAGAATATAACTACTATAATACTGCTCCTATGTACAAGAATATAACTACTATAATACTGCTCCTATGTACAAGAATATAACTACTATAATACTGCTCCTATGTACAAGTATATATCTACTATAATACTGCTCCTATGTACAAGAATATAACTACTATCATACTGCTCCTATGTACAAGAATATAACTACTATAATACTGCTCCTATGTACAAGAATATAACTACTATAATACTGCTGCTATGTACAAGAATATAACCACTATAACATGGCCCTCTATGTACAAGAATATAACTACTATAATACTGCTCCTATGTACAAGAATATAACCACTATAACATGGCCCTCTATGTACAAGAATATAACTACTATAATACTGTTCCTATGTACAAGAATATTACTACTATAATACTGCTCCTATGTACAAGAATATAACTACTATAATACTGCTGCTATGTACAAGAATATAACCACTATAACATGGCCCTCTATGTACAAGAATATAACTACTATAATACTGCTCCTATGTACAAGAATATAACTACTATAATACTGTTCCTATGTACAAGAATATAACTACTATAATACTGCCTCCTATGTACAAGAATACTGTTAATTATAAGGCTACTTTCATATCCGCGTTTTTGCTGTATCCGTTATGAACCGATATGGTTGTATTATTTTTAACATAGCAATGACGGATCAGTCTCTGAAACCACTGCAAGTCAATGGGGGACAGATCAGTTTCTTTTGTGTCAGAGAAAACGGATCCGTCCCCATTGACTTACAGTGTGTCTTGCTCCATATCCCAGGACGCACTCAAATACGCTGCTTGCTGCGCTTTTATGTGCGCCATGGGAACTCAGTGAAACGGAACAATAAACGGGGACAAAACGGAAGCGTTTCCCTTCGTCATAGGATGTTGTAGCAGAAAGCGATACACTATATTTCAGAGATGGATTGACGTCTTTCGGCTGTCATCTCTCGGGCCGCAGTCGGATTTGTCGTCATCGGTTCAGTCATGGTCAGAGTGAAGGACGAGAGGATCACAGTGCGAGATATCCGAGGACGTCTGCTATACTGAGGGGGTTTCTCACCCTTCAGTCGCAGGGAGCAGAGATCTTCCATATACATGAAGATGCTGCAGAGCGCCACAATCCCCGGCTTATGATCTGGTTAAATATAGGTTCACATATATTTTTATGGATAATTCCTATCGCACAACTTCCCTTTTCTCATTAGGGGGGGGGGGGGGGCCGATGGTTTAACCGCATTAGGACACCGTCTCTGAGATCGCTCCATGGTTTCTCACCGGTAAGACGCCAGATGCCACATCCGGCTGGTGACCACCAAACATTTGCCCGATGTGTCCTTGGGCTTCTCCGATGTTCTGTATACCAGCACCCCACTACCCAGGGTGGGGGCAACACCTTCCTCAGCCCAGGGGTCACACTCAGTAATGGCGGCAGATTCCTGGAAAATGGGGGCTTCAGGCTCAGAGGAAGCGAGAGATGGCAAAGACCGGGCAGTGCCAGGACCACGGAAGCAGATCAGTGATTTACTGGCGTGTGGATTTGGTTCACTTAGGGCAGTGATGGGCAACGTGCGGCTCTCCAGCTGTTGCTAAACTACAACTCCCACCATGCCCTGCAGTAGGCTGATAGCTATAGACAGGCTTTGCATGCTGGGAGTTGTAGTTCTGCAACAGCTGGAGAGCCGCACGTTGCCCATCACTGACTTAGGGGATCGCTCCCACTTAATGGGGGCAGCGCTGCAGTGAGCAAGCATGGCCACAACACAACATACGGAGGAGGTCAGTTCCAGCGGGGGCCAGACTCCCTGCACCCCGACAGCGATGAGCCAATCGACTCGACTTGTGCTGCTAAAGGATGTCCCCCTGCAACTTGATAGACAGGGCCGGACATCTCGCCTGACCACCTTGTGCCTGCGCCACTGCGCCGGGTAGCGGCACGAGCACAGAGGCCCTGCTTGCACTTTTGGAGCAGCGAATGTTCCTGTGCCGCTACCCAGCACTAAAGCGGAACGTGCACAGTCGCTGCTCAGGTGTTGGAAGGAGAGCAGCGGCACAGAGGCAAGATTTCGGATGTCCAGCCCTGCGAATCAAGCTGCAGGGGGAGATTTTACAGCAGTGGGGACGTCGCCTCTCAGGTGCAGATCTGTGTTTGATGGGAGATTGATTTGCTCATCTCTAATCCTAACCCTAAATTCACACCTGAGCGTTTTACAGCGCGTTCAAACGCGCTGTAAAACGCTCAACACATGAAAACCAATGCTTTCCTATGACCCTGGTTCTCACTTGAGCGTTTTACAGCGCGTTTGAACGCGCTGTAAAACGCCCGACGCATAAACAAGTACTTGAGCTTTTTTTGGGGCGTTTGTCGCACGTTTCGTGATTGACACCACAGTAGTCAATCACAAGAACGCGCGTACAAACGCGCGTTTCCTATTTGCAAAGACGCGCTGAAATACGCGCGACTAAAACGTGCGTTTCTAGAACGCTCAGGTCTGAACCCAGGGTAAGGCCTCATGCACACGAATGTGTCCATTCCATTTTTTTTGCGGACCATATGTGGAACCATTCATTTTAATGGGTCTGCAAAAAAAACGGAAGGTAGTCCGTGTGCATTACGTTTCCGTATGTCTATTTTTCCGTTCTGCAAAAAAATAGAGCATGTCCTATTTTTATCTAGTTTGCGGACAAGGATAGGCATTATTACAATAAATCAGCAAAAATAACGGATGCCATACAGAACGTCAAGCATTTTTTTTTTTTGGCGGACCGCAAAACACATACGGTTGTGTGCATGAAAACTAAGTCCTAGAAAAACCCCTGTAAATCATGGTTCTTGGCAGCGAGTCTCCTTGTGTGAACAGGGACATGCTGCCGACCATAGTGCAAACTCACCGGGTATATTTTCCACCCCATGTGCAAATTTTGCGCCCAGATTTGCAGGTGGAAAATATGTCCCAGCAAAACGAATGAGATGCGGAAATTTCTCATCCACAGGTCAATTCATGGGTGGATTGCGCTCATTTCATTGCAGCAGCGGTGAATCTGCATGTTGCACATGCGAATTTTGCTGCAGTACCCCCCCCCCCCCCACTACATACAGATGTATCTTTAGGGTACAGCCACATGGGGCAGATCCTGCTGCGGTTTTCATCCAATGCATTACAGGTAAGTTTACACTGCAGATTTTTCTTCGCGTGTGGTCGACAAAGATTTCTTTAAATCTCAGCCACGTCGCTGGTTCTGTAAAAAGCTGCAGACAAATCTGCATCGTGTCCGTCTTTTTTTTTTAAATCAAGCCATTTTTATTAAAAAATGTTGGTTTGTACAATCGGATATCAATCTCATATTCATTAACATAAGCAAGTAAAGACCCAACATGGGCACATTGATACACGAAAAGTGTAACACCCCCCCCCCCCTTAACCTGCACCACGCCACAATGTCAATTCGTTTTTCTCCCCCCACACAGCGCGAGAGACAGCAACCCCTGTTTCCACCATATCCTGTGCATCAGTAAAAGTACATTATCGTGTTAGGCCTCTTTCACACTTTCGTTGTGAGGATCCGGCGTGCACTTCCGTCGCTGGAAATGCCCGCCGGATCCGTAACAATGCAAGTGACCTGAAATCATTTGAAGACTGATCAGTCTTCAGTATGTTTTCAAGTTACCATGGCAGCCAGAATGCTACTAAAGTCCTGGTTGCCATAGTAAGTAGTGGGGAGCGGGGGAGCAGATACTTACAGTCTGTGCGGCTCCCGGGGCGCTCCAGAATGACGTCAGAGCGATCCATGCGATCATGTGATCCATGCGCGTGGGGCGCTCTGACGTCACTCTGGAGCGCCCTGGGAGCCGCACGGGCGGTAAGTATACTGCTCCCCCGCTCCCCACTACACTTTACCATGGCAACCAGGACTTTAGTGTCCTGGCTGCCATGGTAACCATTCAGAAAAAGCTAAACGTCAGATCCAGCGATGCGCCGAAACGACGTTTAGCTTAAGGCCGGATCCCGATTAATGCCTTTCAATGGGCATTAATTCCAGATCCGGCCTTGCGGCAAGTGTTCAGGATTTTTGGCCGGAGCAAAAAGCGCAGCATGCTGCGGTATTTTCTCCGGCCAAACAACGTTCCGGTCCTGAACGGATTTCTCTCCATTCAGAATGCATTGGGATGTGACTGATCAGGATTTTTCCGGCCTAGAGCCCCGACGACGGATCTCTATGCCGGAAAAGAAATACGCAAGTGTGAAAGAGCCCTTATGCTTCACCATTATCTAGGCCTCAGCCCTAGTTGCATGGACAGAAGGCGTCTAGAGCAGTGTTCCCCGACTCCGGTCCTCAGGGCCCACCAACAAGTCATGATTTGAGAGTATCCCACAGAATGAATACCTGTGGTAAGTCCTGATGCACTGACACTAATTGTATCATCTGCTCAATACTAAGGAAATCCTGAAACATGATCGGTAGGTGGGACCTGAGGACTGGAGCTGAGGAACCCTGGTCTAGAGGGTAGTCCTGGCGTTCGCAACCATGGTCCCCCATATAGACTCAAACTTGTTAATCGTACCTCTTTTGAAGTATACCCAAGCTCAATTATCACATTCATACGTGCAATATATTCCTCCCTAGCCGCTACTGTAGTGCTTATCCAGTCTTTGGCTTCTACTTATGCCAATATTAAGGTCGGGTGTGGATTCGTCTTGTAACAAGCCCAACACGCACATCAAAGGTTCGGCCGGAAGTCTGATCCCGAACTCCTAAAAAATGATATCGAACACTAGGTTCCAAACAGGCCCTATGGCAGAGCACTCCCAAAACACGTGTAGTATACGAGCCTCCGACATATCACATTTTGGGCAGTGAGATGTGTCACGTACCCCTATCTTATGTAGGAACTTTGGTGTCCGGTATATTAAGTATAGCTGTGACGGTCTGTGTGTCTCACACAGTGATAACAAGGGGCTCTTAGACAGTATTTCGGACCACTGCGTATCAGTCAGGGGTCAACCTCCCGGGACCATTTTTCCCTAACAGTCAAAGGAAAGTGGTCCTGATAGAATAATAGCAACAACTTGATCACTCCTTTGGTGTCACCTCCCTTTCTGATCCGTTCCGCGATCATAGATGCCTGTATAGTCAGATCCGTCATCTTTCCCTGCGCAGTCAGGGCGCGGCGTAGTTGTAAGTACTTATAAAAGTTTGTGTTAGTAAGGCTACTTTCACACTGGCGTTTTGGATTCCGCTTGTGAGATCCGTTTCAGGGCTCTCACAAATGGTCCAAAACGGATCAGTTCAGCCCCAATGCATTCTGAATGGATAAGGATCCGTTCAGAATGCATCAGTTCGGCTCCGTTCCGCTTCTATTCCGTTTTAAAGGCGGACACCAAAACGCAGCATGCAGCATTTTGGTGTCCGTCTGAAGAGGCGGAGCCTAACTGATCCGTTTTGAATTACAATGGTGCATTTGAAAACGGATCCGTTCCTCATTGACTTTCAATGTAATTCAAAACGGATCCGTTTTGGACCTTGTCATTTTTCTTTAAACCTAATGCAAACGGATCCGTTCTGAACGGATACAAACGTTTGCATTATAGGTGCGGATCCGTCTGTGCAAATAAACAGACGGATCCGCACCAACGCAAGTGTGAACGTACCCTAAGTTGAAACTCTTCCTTCAGTTCTTCAAAGCTTTTGAAGACTCTTCCAACTCGCTCAGATCTGGGAGGCTGGAGTTGTTCCATAAAGGGGTAAGGGCTTTACACCCCGAGATTTTGGTGATTTCTTAAAGTTTTTTCCATACTTTGCATAGTAGGGTGACACACGGGATAGGTTCTGGGGGACGAATAACCGAGCCAAGTTTCAGCATATACCCTGGTGGTCTCCCTCCCAACAAGTAAGACAGTAGCGCACAGTCGCACTACTAGATCCCGAGTTACCCATGACACTACAGGATTTGCACTGTTGAGCCTGTGCCGCTAAAAAGTATAACCGCGGGTTGGGAATCGCCAGTCCACCACTATCTGCTCCCTCTGTAATGTCTCTAAGCGGATTCCTGGGGACTGTTGTTCGAATATTAGGGCCCTGAATGATCCCTGTATTTTGTAGAAGTGTCTCATTGGTATCCAGACTGAGCTATTGTGCAAAATGTACAGAAATTGTGGCATTAGTACCATTTTACCTAAGTCGGCTCTTCCAATAACAGATGGCGGCAGCTTACCCCAGCTAGTCACCTTTTGGGCGCCATTTGTCAGTAATGGGTTCAGATTAAAGTCTACATAATCTTGAGGCCGTTAAGTTATCTGTATTCCTAGGTATTTAAACTGTCCGGCCGATTGTAAGGGAGCCAGTTTGACCCGGAGTGATCTCGGCACCGAATCCAAAGGGAGCATTGCCGATTTAACCCAATTACTGGTTAGACCCGAATAGGCACCAAAATCCTCACTGAGCTGCATGACATGGGGTATTGATTGGTCAATTATGTCTAGAGTGCTATTCTTTCCTCTACTCCTCCATATGTCAAACCCGTCACTTTAGGATCTGCGCGTATTAACTGCGCCAGAGGTTCTATAGCCAAGGCAAATAGCATCGGCGACAGAGGACACCCCTGACGTGTAAAGTACACGCCTCGGATAATACCCCATTTGTACGTATTCTAGCCCTCGGTCTTCTATACAGTAGTTTTACCCGTTGCAGCATCTTGATGGAAAGACACATAAGGAATTGTCACTTATGCGATTGCTTTTGTTCCGCAGTGTGGGGGCGGAAAGCTCCAGAGAGGAGAATGGCGCCGCAGCAGAGCTCCAGGTGCATCACAATACCCTGGAGGACAGGGCTTCTCGTCACACCGCCTCTCCTGTCCTTCACGTGAAGTGCCGCTTCATAGGACACGAGTGAGGAGGCGGCCGGCAGGATCTGCACCTGCATCTTACCCTTACCTTAGATCGGCTTTACCCCTCCCCGAGGAGCAGAACCATCAGATGTCACAGGCATGTGAAGGAAACGAATGGATTTTCTGACATGACCCAGTCGCTGCGGTTGTCAGACCTCATCCCAACCGTAAATCGATGCGAGACCCTAGGAGAATCCCAGCTGAACTTGAAATTCTGGTCCGGCCAAAGCTTGGTCTGACAACCCTGTTCCTACTGACAACTCCAGAATATGACTAGTGTCGAACGAACTTGTGTTTTAAGTTCTGCGTCCAAAGTTCGGGTTGTCGAAGAATCCCGTTCTGGATTCCGCTACTACGGACCATGACGGAATTTGGAATCCATAAGGGGATTCTTCGATAACCCGAACTTTGGATGCAGAACTTAAAAAACAAGTTCGCTCGACACTAAACAGGATACCTTAGCGAGGCACCAGGTGCGCGGAGGCGGCGAATATGGGAAGGATGCACGACAGGAGATGGCCGAAGCCTTTTATTCAATGTATTGTCCATAAGTACTGTAAGAAAAAAAAAACAATAACGGGGTCGGCAGGCAGAGGACACGTGACCGGCGGGCCGAGGTGGCATCCTGTGGGCGTGCACCCTTTACTTGTAGAACTCGTGCTCTTGCTCGTCCTTCTTGATGACGGTCTTGTACGCTTTCTCGAAGTCCTTGGCCAGCACGATGTAACGGTTCTCCCGCACAGCGAGCATACCGCCCTGCGAAGGCACACACACGACATCACTGAACATGGGGGCCGACTGCGCGGAGGTTAATTTTGTCACATAGGGAAAGATTCGACCGGACTGACTACAATAGGGCAGATTCATCATGGCTCCCGACAGAATGGTGGCAACAAAAAACCATTTATTTTAATTTGTGATTTTTCGTCCTTTCGCACCACAAAAAGTTGCCGGGACGTGGGCGGCAGAGGCCTGCGTGGTACATTTATTATTACTTAGGCCAGCTTTTTCTTCACAAATATTTGCCAGCTCCTTGATTTAAGAAGCGCTGAACTTCAGAAGAGTGTTTCTTAGTTTTGGCGCATCTCATGCCACCCCATAACAGGTCTCGTTTAATCTCCCCCAATGTCCATTTAAAGGGGTTATCCAAGAACGTGACATTGATGGCCTGTACTCAGGTTAGGGTTTGACTCCCGGCAGATCAGCTGTTTGAGGAGGCACTGACACTCCTGTGAGCACCGGGCCTTCTGTCAGCTCACCAAGAACAGCGCCACTCATCGGATAGTGCCCGTGCATGGTATTGCAGCTAACCCCCTTTCACTTTGGCTAGGTAGGACATGTGACTGATGTACAGAGACGTCACTGGCCTAGGTCATCGCGGCATGGTCTCTTTGAAGAGCTGATCAGTGTGGGTCCCGCGAGTCACACCCCCACCGATTGGATACTGATAATCTATCCTGAAAACAGGCCATCAATATCAAATTCCTGGATAACACCTTCAAAGGTGGTGCGCTGCCTCCTCTTGCCCCTAGGTGGCAAGCTACATACAGTGATCAGATTTGGGTTATGCTAAATTATGCCCCCTAGTGTCAAGAACGAGTAGTGCACCCTAGAGTGCAATCTAAGGGCATAGTTGGGCGTTTCCCCCCCCCCAAAAAATACACTCCTTTTCATTTTTCCTATCACATCAGTAGATAAAATTTCTAACAGAAACTGTGTGTCGGTTTCTCAACAAAATTTTTAAAATCTCTGATTGCTGTCCATGAATGGAAACTTTCTTGTTTACAGTCAGAGGCAGAAATCCTGTTCTTAGCTCGTCTTGCTTACACGGCTGATGCTTTGTGACAATGCAGAAGCTGAGCAGCTACGTGAGCAAAACTAAGCCAGGATGGGGGAGGGGGGGTGACCACTTTTACTGCCACAGACTGAAGCGCTGACACCCCCTCCCACTTCACATGGAGCCATTAGAGTATTCGGCCACTTACCTCTTGGCAGATGGAGTTGATATCTGCTCCGGAGATCTTATCGGGACGAGCGACGTCTGTAGTGTGGGTTAAGGGGTGGAACATTTTGCAATTATGAAGCCGGAAAGGGAACTGAAGAGGCTGTGCATTCACAGAAAACGTTTCATCAGATGTGCCAACATCGGGGTGTCATGGCTAGGGGGGGGGTGGGGGGGTGACTGAGCACATTCCGTCTACTTTAAGTTACATAGCAGCAGTATTTGCTGAAATGGTGGAAAGGCGAACAACGTGAAAAGGGGTGGCGCAAAACACTATCCCTTTAAGAATTAAAGGGGTTATCCGAGACTAAAAAATGTCCCCCATATGCCCGGGCCCCTCATACAAATTACCTAAATTACTTACCTGGCTCCCTGCGCGCGGATGAAAACATCCGGTGTTCGGGAGCAGCCAATGGAAGGCGGTGACGGAGACGAGCCTCCCGAGCGGCACCGCCTGCCATAGGCTGCTCCCCCTGTCACGGAATGTTTTTATCCGCGCACGGGGAGAAGCAGCAGCAGTGCGAGGACCAGGAGCGGTGAGCCAGGTAAGTAGATTCAGTGTGAGAGGCCCGGGCGTATGGGGGGGGGCATTTTTTAGTCTTGGATAGCCCCTTTAACTTCTCACCAGGGACAGGTCTGGAAAAGCTGGATGATAACCAATATGGCTGTCATCACAGTGGCAGTCGTCCAGCTTTCCTTCACGCTGAATGGGGACTCTCCTGCAACTGCACAAGTTCCTGTAACAACCACAATGGGAGCTGGAATGGCAGCCATCTTGGTCATCACCCAACTTTCTCAGAAACGGATGTAACAAAGGATACAGTCTTCCAGGTCCACCTCCTCGGACAGGTTCATCTTGCTGGTGATGGTGGAGAAGATGAGACGTTTCTGTCTGCGGTCTGGCAGTGGGAACTCAATCTTGCGGTCAAGACGCCCAGGTCTCAGGAGAGCTGGGTCCAGAGTGTCCGCCCTGTTGGTGGCCATGATGACCTGAAGAAGACACGAAACGGCAGGGACGTGAGAGACGGAAAATCCGCAAGAAAGGTGCCGGCTTCAGAAAAGCCGCGTCTTACCTTCACGTTGACGTTCTGGTCAAACCCGTCCATCTGATTGAGCAGCTCCAGGAGGATCCTCTGCACCTCGCGGTCAGCTGCAAAAGTACACACACCCCAGCTTATTAAACACTCACCAGTAACTCATTATAGTTGTATCAGTATCTGGGAAAGCTGGGTGTCAAGCAATATGGCTACCAGTACTGCTCCTACACCAGCCAGTACCCAGCTTTCCCTGAGAAAGAGGAGCGACACATTCAGGACCCTGGGAAAGAGGAGCGACACATTCAGGACCCTGAGAAAGAGGAGCGGCACATTCAGGACCCTGGGAAAGAGGAGCGACACATTCAGGACCCTGAGAAAGAGGAGCGGCACATTCAGGACCCTGGGAAAGAGGAGCGACACATTCAGGACCCTGGGAAAGAGGAGCGGCACATTCAGGACCCTGGGAAAGAGGAGCGGCACATTCAGGACCCTGGGAAAGAGGAGCGGCACATTCAGGACCCTGGGAAAGAGGAGCGGCACATTCAGGACCCTGGGAAAGAGGAGCGACACATTCAGGACCCTGGGAAAGAGGAGCGGCACATTCAGGACCCTGGGAAAGAGGAGCGACACATTCAGGACCCTGAGAAAGAGGAGCAGCATATTCAGGACCCTGGGAAAGAGGAGCGACACATTCAGGACCCTGGGAAAGAGGAGCGGCACATTCAGGACCCTGGGAAAGAGGAGCGGCACATTCAGGACCCTGGGAAAGAGGAGCGGCACATTCAGGACCCTGGGAAAGAGGAGCGGCACATTCAGGACCCTGGGAAAGAGGAGCGGCACATTCAGGACCCTGGGAAAGAGGAGCGGCACATTCAGGACCCTGGGAAAGAGGAGCGGCATATTCAGGACCCTGGGAAAGAGGAGGGGCACATTCAGGACCCTGGGAAAGAGGAGCGGCACATTCAGGACCCTGGGAAAGAGGAGCGGCACATTCAGGACCCTGGGAAAGAAGAGCGGCACATTCAGGACCCTGGGAAAGAGGAGCGGCACATTCAGGACCCTGGGAAAGAGGAGCAACACATTCAGGACCCTGGGAAAGAGGAGCAGCACATTCAGGACCCTGAGAAAGAGGAGCGGCACATTCAGGACCCTGAGAAAGAGGAGCGACACATTCAGGACCCTGGGAAAGAGGAGCGACACATTCAGGACCCTGGGAAAGAGGAGCGGCACATTCAGGACCCTGGGAAAGAGGAGCGGCACATTCAGGACCCTGGGAAAGAGGAGCGGCACATTCAGGACCCTGGGAAAGAGGAGCGACACATTCAGGACCCTGGGAAAGAGGAGCGGCACATTCAGGACCCTGGGAAAGAGGAGCGGCACATTCAGGACCCTGGGAAAGAGGAGCGGCACATTCAGGACCCTGGGAAAGAGGAGGGGAACATTCAGGACCCTGGGAAAGAGGAGGGGCACATTCAGGACCCTGGGAAAGAGGAGGGGCACATTCAGGACCCTGGGAAAGAGGAGGGGCACATTCAGGACCCTGGGAAAGAGGAGCGGCACATTCAGGACCCTGGGAAAGAGGAGCGGCACATTCAGGACCCTGGGAAAGAGGAGTAAAAATCAAATATGGCCACGATTCCAGTTCTCACATCATTCACCTTTTCCCAGAGTCCTGAACTGCAAAGCTGCCCATCTGCTTCAGTGTGAACCCACCATATGCAGCAGGCTGTAACCTGGTAGAGTTGCCGTTCAGGGCTCTAGGAAAGATGAGTGACCACCAGAAAAGGCCGCCATTACAGTTCCCAAAGTCAGAGATAGCACAGCAGCCTAACTTGCAGCAATATGGGCGTCCTGGATTTAATCAGGCAGAAGTTCCAGCAGAGCACTGGGTGAGAAATATCTTGTGGGAGACCCCTCCGCCACTCACCTCCGGTCTGTGCGTCAAATCTTTTTGTGGCGATGGCGTCGATCTCGTCGATGAATATGATGGCGGGAGCGTTCTCTTTGGCAAGCCGGAACACATCTCTCACCATCCGCGGACCCTCGCCCAGATACTTCTGCACAAACTCCGAGCCCACCACGCGTATGAACGCCGCTGCGAGGCAATAGAAAATGGAGTCAGAGAGCCACCAAAGCGGCAACATAAGTAACCACAATCTATTCATAACACTGAAGAGTGAAGGCCGGACTGATACACTGTAACAAACTATCAGCACAGGAAAGAAAACTGTGGAACAAATGTTTAATAAAAAAAAAAAATGATAGACAGTAACAAACTCCCAGCTGCGAGAAACAGTTTCACTAAAGCTCGATTGCTGCACAATGTGAAGTTTTTCAGCTTTCTAATATACAGTGCTTTTTTTTTCTAGATCCCTGCTTGCTTCCTGTGAATGGAAACCTTCCAGTTAAAGGGGTTGTCCGGCGTAAGAACTCACAACCCCAATGGTTGGAACCAGTACCGGTCAGAGAAAGAAAAAAAACAGGACACACACACCATTCACCTATCCACAGGCCACGCTGCATCGGACCACTGCGGCCATCGCGCCCATGTCCTGCCCAATGGGGTTGTCAGCTCCTAGGCCAGGTGACCCTTTTGAACCTTTATCATGACCTAATATTTCTCATGGCTGAGGGTTTGTTACAATGTACCCAGCCCAGAATAACCTCTGTCAGATAAAATGCCTGACACATTGTCACAAACCATCCGGACAGAGGGATGCCTACTGCTGATGTGTTTAGGATTGTCTAGATTGGATACAGTAGTATGTCACCACGTGTTTTCCGCCTCTATTTATAATCAAGAATGTTTCCATTCACTGACAGCAAGCACGGATCTTCAAGATGATAGAGATGATTAAGCTTCAGTTGAATAAAGCCCGGAAACCCCCTGTAAATAGGAGGGATCCACTGACCCGTGGTGTGATGGGCCACGGCTTTGGCCAGCATGGTCTTCCCGCAACCAGGGGGCCCGTACATCAGGACACCCCGGGGTGGATCAATTCCAATCTGCATTAGGAAAAGAGAGAGAGAGTCAGGGTCAGCACGTCCACTCCTGACCAGACGGCGGCGCTATCGCCCTTTACATACCTGTTTATAGAGCTCGAAGTGAGTAAGGGGCAGCTCCACGGCCTCCCGCACCTCCTGCTTCTGGATGTCCATGCCTCCGATATCCGAGTACAGCACATCCGGCTTCTGGTCTAAAAAGCGATAGGCAAGAGTGACTAGGCCTGCACCAGGAGGCTCAGGATGAGGAGCGGACGGACAGTGGAGAGGGAACACTAAAGACTCCAAAGAGATGGGGGGATCCACATAACAGGGGCTTGGAGGGTTCGAAAACTGCGGGCACCTAGGGGCCACCTTGAGAGGGCGCTAGGTGGGCAGAGGAAGAAAGGCAAGCCTGTGATTGGTCCATTACCTGAGGTGAGCATCATGATGCTGCTGTCGGCCTCTGGGGGCAGGACGTCCACCAGGGCATTGCTGTGTTTGTGGAGGGCGACGGACGCGTTGGGCTTCAGCAGCTCCCGGTCGATGGTGCTCAGGATCCGCACGTAGTAATTAGACCCTGGGGGGAAACCGAGGATAATTAACTAAGACATCAATGTACAACGCCCCGCCCCTCAAAATACCGATCCTCAGGGGCGGTCACCAGCTATCAACCACCGTATAACAAAAAGCTCTGCAACTTTCTAATAGACTTTATGTTTCAATCTGGCAGCGTTTTCACAACTTGTGCTTGCTTCAGTGAATAGAAACATTCTTGTTTACACCTTGAGGCTGAAAACCAGCACAAGTGTAACCTGTGCTGATGCTTTGTTTGCTGCGACATTTATCACCCTCGTTTTTTTCTTCACTGACAGCAAGCAGAGGTTTTAAAAAGGTGAAGGATTAAAAGGCAAAGTCGAGTAGAAAGTTGCTGGAGTTTTCTTTGTAAAGGGGTCGGCTCATGAAGCCCTCCATAGGAGAGGTGATCAATATATGGTCACTGCTGGGAGTGTGAACGCACTGCCGCCAGGTATACGGGGGGGCGGCACAGACCCAGCAGCGGGACTCCTCCCTGTACCTGTGGTGGAGCCGACTATGGCGGTGTTCTGGTCCACGGCTTCCAGGAACTGGCCGATGACCAGCGGGATGCTCTGGATGCGCTTCACCTCCTCCTGGGCGTGCAGGAACTCCTTCTTCAGGTTCTTCTGCTCGTCTTTGATGTATTCCTCCTGAACCTCCAGAAATTCCAGCTCCTGCTGCAGTTTCTGTGAGGGAAGGGATTAATGGTCAGGAGTGTTGGGAGGGGGTCGGTGGGAACAGACACGACTGTGTGACGCTCACCTTATAGCGGCTGTACAGATCCTCTAAATCCTCAGGCTCCGGACTCAGAAACGAGAGCGCCGTTACTGGACGGGTGGACACCAGGGAGGGGGCTTCATCCTGGAGAAGGGGGAGAGCAACATGAGAACTGCTGCAGCCGGCTCTGGGGACTGTAAAGGGACCCGTGGGTTGTGTCCTCAAGCTTTAATCCCCAAGACTGAAGGGGACCCCACAGCTCTTCTGAGCGCTCCCCGCAATGCTGACCTACCGGGACCGGACTGTTATAAGTGCTCATCGGCCATTTAAAGGGTTTTTTTAAGATTCTGATGGATCGGTCATCAATATCAGATTGGCGGGGGTGCTGGGTGTCGGACCTTCTCACGATCAGATATTGGTGACCCATCCTATGGAGGATAGGTCCACTATCAGAGGCTTAGAAGACCCCTTTAAATAAGGTTTCATCAAAGTTCCTTCATTGTATTTCAATTCCTCACTGTTTTCAAAATCCCTGCTTGCTGTAAGAGAATAAGGACATCCTTCCTTACAGCTAGACTCTAAACTATTATTACCATCTCACAGCTGAGGGTTTGCTACAACTGTATCCAGTCTTCTATACACAGATCGGCAGCGCAAATCTCTCTCCTGCTCTGATCTGTTGTTACAATGTATCAGCGCAGCCTGAGAGCTGTTTAGCTGACAGAGGATTGCCTAGGCTGGATGCAAATGTAACAACCCCTCAGCTGTGAGTGTTGGGCCTGCGCTTTCCTCTCCACTGACAGAAAGCAGAGATACTGGAAGTAGCCAGAAGTCGAAACGCAAATCTTGGCACGGACCTAAAGACCCTCTCTGACAGCACTGGCGAGACCTCGGAGGCTGGCGATTTGACCTAGGGCTGGACGACCAATCGATTTTATTCAACGGCTCGCCATTTCTGTAAAGATCTTTTCCGATTTTATCATAATGGCGAAACCGATATAAGCAGCGCCAATTGGGGGCTGCACAAACTCTGTGGGAGCCCGCCACCAACCGAGGCCAGGCTCCCCCTGTGATGGCTGGACCCAGAGATGACTCTGATCCTGGGTGTTTAACCCTCTAGATGCCACAATCATAGCAACTGCGGCATCTAAGAAGTTAGACCCCCCAACGGCAGCCCCTTAAGAGTGCAATTACAGGGTGCTGAAGTGTTGCCATAGCGTCCAGGGTCAGCCATTACTGTAGTCTAACAGGGATAGGCTGGAACGCATCGGCAAGCAGGGTCAAACCATCGCACGGTGGGACGGAAAATAATTATACGTTTTTTTTTAAAGATTTGTTCCTTCTGGGTAAGTCATCAGTATGTGATCGGTGGGGGTCCGATGCCGATCAGCTGTTTTGAGAGCTGCTCACCGATCACAGCGTCGTACATTGTGTAGTGGCCGTGCTCGGTATCGCGCTCAGCCGCATTCACTTTTGTGGGGCTGAGCTGCTACTGGGCCACGTGACCGATGAACGGGACGTCACTGGCCTAGGGAAAGCTGAGAGAAGGCCACGGGAGCAACGCTGCATTCTCAAAACCGCTGATCGGCGGGGATCCCGGGTGTCCCCACACCAAAATTTTGATTCGATTTCAATACCATAAAAAAGTATTGTGATACTCGATACGCTGCGAAAAAAAAATAATAAAACACCAAAAAAGCCGTGTACATTTCATATTTTATGGAACGACCGGCCCATTAAAGAACAGTCCTATCCTATTTTTTTTACAAAAAATGGCAAATCTCGCAGTTTTGATTTTTTTTTTCCGTTCACTACGTGGGAAATATTTTTTTATATTTTAATAGTTCACACTTTTTCGGCCGTGGCGATATGTACATTTTTTTATTGTTTGTTAACTTTAAATGTAAAATTGGGAAAGGGGGTGACAAACTTTTAGTATTTTGGTGGGTTTTTTTTTTTTGCACTGCGCCACCAATTAATTTAATTAACACATTAATTCAAGTACAGGAGGCAGCAGGTGCTGTCAGCGGTATCATATACCCGGCCTCGATAACAGGGCATGCGATCCGCGGCAAATAACGCCTCAGGTGCGGCACCTGAGGGATTAAGTGCCGCGGTTCGGAGGATCACATGCCCTGTTATCGAGGCCGGGTCTGTGATCCCGCCGCCTACACTTGAATTAATGTGTTTAACATTCATTGGCGGCGCAGTGGCCACAGTGCCTCCCCTCCTCCTCCCTGCTATCTCCCCATTGGTGGCAGCGGCAGCCGTGTCACAGTGGGGAGGGAGGGACGACCCCTTCTGCACTGTGCTGCTGAGGAGAACACGGCGCGCGCTGACAGCGGTGCGTGCCATGTTCTCTAACTGATACTAGGCTTCGCAGCCTGGTATCATTAAATAGTAAGACCCGCTATCGTATCGATCCGGGTCTAAAAGTATTGATTGGGTATTGATACTTCGATACCCGATGCAACCCCCAATCGGATACTACGTCATGAGTATAAAAATCTCAGAAAACCCCTTTAAAGATAAAAGTAAGAAAAAAAATAATCATTTTTGCATAAAAAGTGGTTTGCTGGTCTCAGACATGGGAGGCTTACCCTAGCGATGGCGTCCAATGTCAGATAGGAGCAGGCCCGAGAGGTGGGATCTGCTCCTATCTCCAGAAAGGGGCCCCACCATGCATGCTCTCCAATCACTTCTATAGGAGTTCTGAAAATAGCCGAGTAAGGGCCCATTCAGACGGCCGTAGCACTTTGCGGATCAAAAACACGGATACCGGCCGTGTGCGTTCCGCAATCTGCAGATTGCACATGGCCGCAACCATAATAGAAAATGCCTATTCTTCTGTGATTGCGGACAGGAACAGGCCATGTTCACGGAGCGGCGGTTAAAAGCTGTGGTGACAAGGGACACGTCTGTAACTGTAAGGCCTCTTTCACACGGGCATCCCGGATTTTTTTCGGATGCGTCCCGGGTGCATTGTGGGAAACCCGCGCGAGTGCGCACTGAATTTCAGTCAGTCAGTTTTGACTGCGATTGCGTTGTTCAGTTTTTTCTGCGCGTGTGCAATGCGTTTTGCATCCGCGTGTAAAAAACTGAATGTGGCACCCAGACCCGGACTTCTTCACTCCGGGGTTCTGTAGATTTTATTATGTTCCCTTATAACATAAGGATCTTCTATCTTTATTTAGCAGGACCTGCGCTGACGTCACCACGTGGTGAGCGCGAATACGTCGTCGAAGGTCCTTTTGCAAGTCCTGAAAGATGATGATGACGGCTGTGCGATCAAGTGGATGAGGTGAGTTTATTTTTATTTTAAAGACGCCTAAAGCAGTGCTCCGCAATCTTCGGCGGAAACCACGAGCTCGGGTGAAGGGGACCTAATTTAACACTAGTAATGCCCCCCCACCAAAAAAATAAATAAAAAATTTGTTAAAGGGGTTGTCTGGGTTCACAACGGGCACAAGACTCCGCCAGCAGTGTAAAAATATAAACAAAACTGCCCTTGTCCTGCGCACCGGGGCACGAAACGTCAGAGGGGCTGAGCCCGGACAACCCCTTTAATGGGGGCCACTATACAGCCACCCTAATAATGGGGGGCACATACACTCCGCTCTTATCATTGGGGGGCACTATACGTCCCTCTTATCATTGGGGGGCACTATACGTCCATCTTATTATTGGGGGGCACATACACTCCGCTGACTCTGGGGGGCACTATACGTCCCTCTTATCATTGGGGGGCACTATACGTCCATCTTATTACTGGGGGGCACATACACTCCGCTGACTCTGGGGGGCACTATACGTCCCTCTTATTATTGGGGGGCACATACACTGCTGACTCTGGGGGCACTATACGTCCCTCTTATCATTGGGGGGCACATTCACTCCGCTGACTCTGGGGGCACAATACGTCCCTCTTATCATTGGGGGGCACATACACTCTGCTGACTCTGGGGGGCACTATACGTCCCTCTTATTATTGGGGGCACATACACTGCTGACTCTGGGGGCACTATACGTCCCTCTTATTATTGGGGGGCACATACACTCAGCTGACTCTGGGGGGCACTATACGTCCCTCTTATTATTGGGGGGCACATACACTCTGCTGACTCTGGGGGGCACTATACGTCCCTCTTATTATTGGGGGGCACATACACTCTGCTGACTCTGGGGGCACTATACGTCCCTCTTATTATTGGGGGCACATACACTCTGCTGACTCTGGGGGCACTATACGTCCCTCTTATTATTGGGGGGCACATACACTCTGCTGACTCTGGGGGGCACTATACGTCCCTCTTATTATTGGGGGGCACATACACTGCTGACTCTGGGGGCACTATACGTCCCTCTTATCATTGGGGGGCACATACACTCAGCTGACTCTGGGGGGCACTATACGTCCCTCTTATTATTGGGGGGCACTATACGTCCCTCTTATTATTGGGGGGCACTGCACGTCTATGTTGGGGTGCACACACACGCCGCAGGAGCAGAGCATGCCGGGTAACCCTCCTGCAGCACATTACACCGCACCCCCCGCCGCCATGATGCGGCCCAGTCCCCGGTACCTGGCTGCCGCCCTTTTCTATGATAACTCCGATCTCCTCCATTCTTCAGTTTCCCTGTGTCACTGCCGAAAATAACCACTCCCACTTCCGGCGCCGTGATGACGTACGCGGGAGGGCGGAGCTATCGCGTCTCTAGGAAACATTCTACTTCCGGGCGCACGCAGATGACGTCACCGGCTGTAGAATTCCTGATACAATGTATCACTGAGGTTTCCACCCTAACAGAGGGGGTATTTAATTTTTTAACCCCTTTTCTTCCTCTCATGGACACCATTGGGTTTATGTACACTTCCCCTCCATGTAATGTATTTCCATCCCTTGTAGGAGATGGCAGCAGGTCACCTCCCCCTGGTGTCACCATAACCTCTGGTGCTGTTTCAAATTTCATTTCCAGATGTTGTGACCTTCACGCTGCTCCGTCCATTGTGCTGGCCAGATTCAGTCCGAACCCGAAGGCCACGGGAGGTCCGGTTATTATGGACACTTAAAGGGAAAGTGACCACGCCACAGCCCTCGGCGGCAGGCAGCGGGGTCCACGCGGTTAGAGCTCATGAACATTACCGTAGTTTTTGTCCGTATTTTTGGCAGGTCAGATGCAGAGCCATTCACTTCAGTGAGGCCAGAAAAGATATGAACAGCGCTCCGTGTACTGTCCGTTCTGAAGCCCCGCAAAAAATAGAACTTGTCCTGTTCTTGTCCGTTTTGCGTTCAAGTATAGGACATTTCTGAAGGAGAAAAAATAATTAATGGTGGCAGGCTCTCAATGGTATACGCGGACCACAAAAACCGCATCAGAGGCGTGCTTGAGCCCTAAGGGGGGGGTTCTATGGTTTGGACTAAGGCCTCGCAGCGACTTTTACTAATGAATGCGATTGCGTTGAAATCCACGTGTTCTGGATCACGGCGTGACCGCCTTTACCGATGTTAGTTACGATGTAGCAAGACCCGCGGACTATAATCTTAGACGTCATTCCTGGCCGAGACTGGAATACCGATGCATTGGAAGACAGAGATGGCGGCGCGGGCCTGTGCTGCACTCATAGCGGTCCCTGTCTGCTGCCCGCCACCGCGTAGGACGGGTTAATCTCAGTCACGAATGATGGAGGCGGGAATAACACTTTACAGGGTATTCCGGTTGTTACAAGTTATCCTCTATGCACAGAAGATAGGATGACTGTTACATCTGTGGGGTTTCCCACCGCTAGGGCCCGGACCTCGCAGGGTCCCCCAAAATCAACAAAACAGCATCTCCATGGGAGTTCCGGAAATAGGCGAGCGCTGTACTCCGCTGTCTCTGCCGTCACTCCTGTAGAGATGAATGGAGGGCTGCCGCTTGTAACGGGAACCTCCAAGGGGTACAGGGACCTCATTTTCATGATCCTGGGGGCCCCACTGATCTAATAGTTATCTCCCCTGTCCTAGTAATAACCGTTATACCGCTTTAATGTTAAAGGGTTGTCCGCTTATCCTATATTGATGACCCGTCCTCAGGATAGGTCATCCGTATCACATCCGCGGGGGTCCGACGCCTCCACCGATCAGCTGTGTGAAGAGAATGCAGCGCTTCTCTGTTTACTTGCTTACCGCCGACGTTGCAGCTCCTCCGCCCCCATTCACATCAATAGGGCGGCTTCCACCTACTTAACCTGACGAAGTGAATTTCTCCTGCGGACAGTCACTTGGAGGCGTCTTGCAGGAAGTTAGAGCACGCTGTGATTTTCTCTGCACGTCCCAGCGTTCAGTCTGGGTGCTGCCCTTCCAAACCCAGACAGGACCATAAAGGGGGGGGGGAATTCACACATGGACTAATTTTACACCACGGACAAATGTGCCGCAATATCGACACCTCTTACATGCGCAGTTGAATGCAGATTTGCTGCGTATTGACCCTTTAGTCTCATATCAAATGCAGGGCACCAATTATAGCCCCAAACCTGCAGAGCTTGAGCATTTGCCATACTAAAAACTCCCATGACAGACTGCCAAATATAATAGAAAAAAAAAAAACACATATAAAAAATAAATATATAACATTTGGTTACAGCAGCCAAAAGATACCATTGTCCTTCTGTCTGGAGGCTCACTGCTGCCACCTGGTGGTCTGTTAGGAAAGTGCATGAACGCTTCTGTGTGCAACAGGCTGAACAGCGTCCGGTCTTATATTGGGGACTGCAGCTCCGATACCGCACTAGTGCAACAATGCCAATGCTCTGGATGAAATTGGAGACAAATGGCGGCACATAAGGCACCGAACACATCTACGAGTGTCTTGTTACAGCCCAATATGAAACCCAGGAACTGTGATGTGCGCGGTCATACAGGTTTTTGTGCGTTATCACTTCTCCAATCCCTGATGGCATCCTCACCCTGGTTCCCACTGTTCTCGAAGTGCTAAGAAAGGGCAGAAGAATCCCCATTAGAATTAAAGGGATTTCCAGACCTTTTCTCAGGATAGGCCATCAATGTGATCGGTGGACTCCCAGCACCCGTCAATCAGCAGTTTGAGGAGGCCTCCGGTGAGCGCCGCAGTGTCCTCACAGCTCACCAACCTCTGTCCATGGGATTGGGGCTTCCGTTAAATGGGACGGAGCTGTGCCTGGGCCACGTGACGTCACATGTCCAGCGATCAGATAATGATGGCCTATCATGAGGACTAGCCATCAAAATGAAAATCTCGGGAAACCCTTTTAAGTTGCCCATATCTAATGTGTATGGCGGTGCCCCGACTCTCCCCTGACAACAGAGGGATCAGACAGCTGAATTCCAACATGTCCAATCCCTTTACTCAGGGGGAGGTAAGCTGCTGCCTGAGAGATCTGTCAGCAGTTTACCTCCATCTCCACGTTCAGAACACATGCATGCTTGGCTGAAGGTACATGCATGTGCATTTGATGTTTGGGGAGACACCTGGACTCCCCTCTTTCAGAACAGCAGCCCTGGGGTGGTGCACCACCCGACCACATAAGGGTGCAGCAGGTATACGTGCGGTCCAGATAGATGTTCTGCGTCCGGGAGCAGCAGCAGCTGCAGATTCATTTTGCAAAAATGTAGGTTTACGTATTGAGCACCGAGGTGAAAATCAGGCTGTGTGTTCACTTTAGCAGCGAAAGGGTTAATCCATCAAGGCTGCTGTAGATAAGAGCTGGTGGGCGGCAGCTGCCGGTGAGGCGCTGTCATCCGTCTGTGCGCTGCTGTGACAGCCGTCAGCATCCGCACAGCGAGAGCGGAGATAACAGAGATGGGAAAGCGGCGATCTAATAGACGGCGATTATACCTGTCACTTAACGCTGCTGCGATGACGACCACCTCCACCCCACTGACAGAGCCAGGATACGGCGAGGGCCATTACAGGTTGTATGACACAAAATAATCTGACATGTCAAGGGTTTTTCTATTTTTAGATAAAGTTTAATGGTTGGACACTGAAAATAACTGCAGCATTCAAGATCTCTGCTTGCTGGCAGATACTGAAAATCCCTCTTGACCCAGTACTTCTCACAGCTAAGCTTTGTTACAGTGCAACCGTTAGAACCAGACATAGTAACTTCAGAAACCTGTCTGAGCAGCTTTGGGAGCCGGGCTAGGTAAGAATAGCTAATCAGTTTTCAAATGTTTCCATACACTGACAGCAAGCAGAGGGCTCGAAATGGCGAGGCAACTGAAAGGCAAAGTATAGTATATAAGAAAGTTATTTACAGAGGAGTGGGTGACCTTGTCCTCTCAATTCCATGTACTGTAATACGGTATCTTCCTCCTATGGACAGGCAAGTGATGTTCATCCTGATCCTCCTGATACATGAGTCATATATATAACTTCACGGCAGCTGCCCCCTCCAGAACACGGGCTAAGCCGAAATCATCATGTATGGCACCTGCAGAAGCAATAGGGTACCCAACTCCACAGAAGGAGGGTCTGCCGGTCACAGGGAGCAGCGTCCATCACGTAACGGGGTCCCGGAGAGATGAGGAGAGGTCCAGGGCGGCAGAGGGGGGTCTCTGGGTGCGGAGGTCACGATTCATTTGGTATTTTGGAGGTGGCGGTGTCCAGCGGCTGCCAGTGGCAGGACATCAGAGCATCGTACAGCTCCTCACTCTGCTCCATGAACTGCTTATTGGCCTCGGCCACGTCCACCTGGGGGTTGGGGTCTGCGAATGAACAGAAGCAGACAATAGATGGAGGTCCCCAACCATATACCCTAAACCACCAGATTTTGCACCCTTTTCAGTGATACATGAGGTTTTAGTTTTATGTCATTTTTTAAAAAATTTTTCTACTCGGGAAAATGTAAGAAAAAGGGGAAAAAATAAAATAAAATCTGCTTTAGGCCCCTTTCACACGGGCGAGTTTTCCGTGCGGGTGCAATGCGTGAGGAGGACGCATTGCACCCGCACTGAATCCGGACCCATTCATTTCTATGGGGCTGTGCACATGAGCGGTGATTTTCACGCATCACTTCTGCGTTGCGTGAAAATCGCAGCATGCTCTATATTGTGCTTTTTTCACGCAACGCAGGCCCCATAGAAGTGAATGGGGCTGCGGGAAAATCGCAAGCAAGTGCGGATGCGTTGCGATTTTCCCGCATGGTTGCTTAGCAACGGGACCAGATCTTTATTATTTTCCCTTATAACATGGTAATAAGGGCAAATAATAGCATTCTTAATAAAGAATACATAGTAAAATGAAGAGGAAGGGGTTAAAAATAATAAAAGTTAACTTACCTTAGCCACTTGATGGCGTAGTCGCGATCTCTCCTCTCTTTCCCTGCATCAGCTAAGAACTAAAGGACCTGTGATGACGTCACATCACATGGTCCAATCACATGGTCCATCTTACCATGTTGATGTGACGTCATCACAGGTCCTTTAGTTCTTAGCTGATGCTGGGAAAGAGAGGAGAGATCGCGACTACGCCATCAAGTGGCTAAGGTAAGTTAACTTTTATTATTTTTAACCCCTTCCTCATCATTTTACAATGTATTCTTTATTAAGAATGCTATTATTTCCCCTTATAACCATGTTATAAGGGAAAATAATCAATTCTCCAGAATACTCTACCCAAAACCGGACTTCAGTGATAAAGTCCGGCTTCGGGTCGGGTACTAAACATGCGCATATTCCCGCAACGCACCCGCCTCTTATCCGGGCGTCAAACATGACGCCCGTGTGAAAGAGGCCTTACACATTTTTTTTTTTTTTTTTTTTTTAAACAGGTTGTGCCATCTTGGATATTGGGGGTATATCGCTAGGATATGCCCCCAATGTCTGCGCCTTTGCTTAGAACAGAGCCCCCCAAAGTAATGAAAGGCGCACCGCGCAGGCACAGCCACCCTTCATTTATTCCTATAGGAGCGCCGAATATAGTCAACTGGCGCACTCGGCTATTTTTTAAAGTCCCAATAAATTGAATGGGAGGCGCACAAGCGCGGCCACCGCCCTGTTCACTTCTAACGAAGCCAGCGCTAGGCTATTGTCAGCGCTCGCATAGAAATGAATGGATGGCGCCCGCGCCTACACTATCAGACACTGGAAGCATATTCTAGCGATGTGTCCCCAATATCCATGACTGCATGAGGGGTGTGTGTGCAGACAGCCCATCACACCCCTTATATACCCGCCGAGCCAGCTCACCACCCGCGACTTCCTTCATGAGCTACAGGAAGCGTTCAGAATAATGGGACTCGGCTGTTAGTTACGGTCATTGGGGCAGAGAGAAGCTGCGGTGGGGCGTCACTTTTAATATATTTTTACAAAACTATTTTCTAACTTTATACTTTTTTAATGTATTTTTTTTTTTTTTTTTACTAAAGAAATCGGCAGCCGACGTCGATCTCTCCTAATCACTTTAGAATCAGCCCATTTAGACACCTGACATGTCAGTGATGTACGGATTCCAGTCTACTGTGGAATGGGGCCACAAGCGAGCGCTGTATGAATCGCTGCTCCTGCCTGAGCCCCCTGATCCTAGCCAAATCCTGGCACAGCGGTACTGCATCATGCCCGGATGTAGCAGAGCAGAGTGGGCTCCTGCTACGCTGAGCTGAAAGCTCTCAACGGAGCAGAGCAGCCACACACGGGAGCCCGGCATAGCGTATCGGTAAGCAGTGTGCCAAGACTTTTCTAGGATCAGGGATGGCCGTACCTGCTCCATCTCATTCTTCAACTGTCTCCTGAGCTGCGATAGGGACAGATCTGCAGCAGAAAGGACACTACCGCCCTTGAGCTGTCAGCTTCATATAAAGCCTCTTTCACACAGTCAGTATTTGTAACCAAAAACCAGAAGATGCACAAATATTCCTATTGGGCCTCCTGCACACAAATGTGCGCGTTCCATGGCCGAGCTGCGGCCGGCAAATTGCGGGCAACAATGCACGAACACCGACCGTGGGGCAGCCGCAGCGGATTGCGACCCATTCACTTGAATGGGTCCGTGATCCGCCCTTTTCGCAAAAAGATTGGACATGTTCTATCTTTTTGTGGAACGAAAGCACAGGACGAAACCCCACATGGAAGCACTCCGTAGTGGTTCCGTTCCGCAACACCGGATTTGCAGACCCATTGAAGTGAATGGGTCCGCATCCGTGATGCAGAATGCACATGGAACGGTGCCCGTGTACTGCGGATCCGCAATACAGCAACGGGGCGCACACGTTTGTGTGCAGGAGGCCTTATACATTTTCTCGGTAGGTTCCGCTCTTCGTTTTGACTTGTGTGAAAGAGGACGACCTCTGGCAGAGCAGTGAATGTGGACATCCCTGGATCCATGGGAGGCCGGTTCTGGCTTTGTTAGAAAGCGATTGCCATGTGCTGTATGATGTCCGGTTTTCATTTTTTTACATTAATCATGGGATAAGCAGCTTTAAGGGAAAAATATTTATTCTTCTACTTTTCTATACAGTTTCACTGCCTTTTTAAACTTCTTTTGTAAGACCGGAAACCTGACCAAGTGATCGCTTAGAAAATGCCCTGCATTACACCTACTAACGGTGATTGGTTTATCAGCCATTGTTAGACCCCAATGCCAACTGTTGGGTCACATGACGGAAAAACAGCCGCCACAACATGGCAGCCTGTGCGATTATTCACGTGGCCGCTTTAACAGCCCCAGTAACGGCCTTCCTTACCGTTTTCACGGACCAACGGCCTTTTTGCAGAAACCATTTTAACAGCTGTGTGAATGCACCCTTAAGCTCCATTCACACTACCATATCCGATTGTGCAGATCTGCAAAACACAGACACCGACTGTGTGTCCCACGTTAGAAATGCCTATTCTTGTCCTAAAAGTAGATAAGAATAGGACATGTGCTATCTTTTTTTGCAGGGCCACGGAACAGACATTGAAATGAATGGGTCCGCATCCGATCCAAAAAAAAAAAAAAAAAAAAAAAAAGGAGCAGAAGGGATGCGGACCAAAAATACAATCATGTGAATGGGCCCTTACAATCAGACCCTGGGCCATCCTTGTGTCGCAACACCATAGAGAGGGTTAAAGCAGCAGTAGGTGCAGCATGTGCACCGATAACCTCATAAGGTGGGTGGAGGATGGGAGTTAAAGGGGTTTTTCAAAGACTTTAAGGCCTCTTTCACACGGGCGTCATGTTTGACGCCCGGATAAGAGGCGGGTGCGTTGCAGGAATATGCGCGATTTTCCCGCGCAGGTGTTGTAATGCGTTTTGCACGCGCGTGAGAAAAATCGCCATGTTTGGTACCCAACCCGAACTTCATCACTGAAGTCCGGTTTCGGGTAGAGTATTCTGGAGAATTTATTATTTTCCCTTATAACATGGTTATGGAAATAATAGCATTCTTAATAAAGAATAAATAGTAAAATGATGAAGGGGTTAAAAATAATAAAAGTTAACTTACCTTAGCCACTTGATCGCGTAGTTGCGATCTCTCTTCTCTCTTCATGCTTTAACTAACAGCTAAAGGACCTGTGATGACGTCACATCACATGGTCCAATCACATGGTCCATCTTACCATGGTGATGGACCATGTGATTGGACCATGTGATGTGACGTCATCACAGGTCCTTTAGATCTTAGCTGATGCAGGGAAAGAGAGGACAGATCGCAACTACGCGATCAAGTGGCTAAGGTAAGTTAACTTTTATTATTTTTAACCCCTTCATCTTCATTTTACTATGCATTCTTTATTAAGAATGCTATTATTTCCCTTATAACCATGTTATAAGGGAACATAATAAAGATCGGGTCCCGTTGCTAAGCAACCATGTGGGAAAATCCTGCGTTGCGTGAAAAACGCACAATATAGAGCATGCTGCGATTTTCACGCAGAAGTGATGCGTGAAAATCACAGCTCATGTGCACAGCCCCATAGAAATTAATGGGTCCGGATTCAGTGCGGGTGCAATGCGTCCTCCTCACGCATTGCACCTGCGCGGAAAACTCGCCCGTGTGAAAGGGGCCTAAGTGGTGACCTATCCTCTGGTCCCGGTCCCCACCGATCAGATACCGATGACCTATCCAGAGGATGGATCATCATTTAAAAGTCTCAGCAAAGCCCTTTAATTAGCCTGTAGCACCTATATCCCACACAAGGGTAATCTCCTCCCTATAAAGACACTACAACTCCCAGCATGCCCTGTATAATGATCCCAGAATATTACCTTCCAGATCCTCCTCTCCCAATTCTTCAGAAGTCTAAAAAAAACAAAGAACAAGTTAGAAATCTGGGCGGTTGCTGTGTTTGAACCGCAGAGCGAGGTCTCACTGATACACTGTAACAGACCGCAGCTGTGTGAGCAGAACCAACTTACCGGCCAGCTGTTTTCAGTGTAGCCGTACTGCTGGTAGGTGTAGCTGTTATTTTTCTGGTCGTACTTCCAGTTGGTGAACATCTGCTGGAACTGCTGGGTGTAGTAGTTAAAGGCGTTCATGTATTCAGCGGTTTGGTTTCTCGATGGAGGACTAAAGATAAGAGAAGGTAATCAGATCCCAGAAGATGCGGCGCTACATTTCAGCAGTTAGAGTGCGGCATTAAATCTTTCCCTGTGATTTGCAACAACCATTTTAACCAGAACGAAAATCTCCATTCTTTACACTGCAGGCTGCACCCATAGAACTGAAATACAGTAATATAAACCTGATTTGTGCCGAGCGAATCGAGCTTCCTAGATCCAACGTCGATTTGCTCCAAACTTAGTTTTAATGCCCGTCTCCGTACGTACAGCATTAAAATGTATGGGTCCAGGCGAGGAGAGTTATTCCCCTAAGTCTTGCGAGACTTCGGTGTATAACTTGGGCGCCGATTTTTAAACTTAAAACATGGATCCGAAGTCGGCTTTGGAACCAGCCTTGAACTTTAAAATGGTTTATGTTATTTACCGGAGTCCCGCAGAACTTTAGTGATAACGCGCTTCGCCGGAGCCCATACATCTGAATGCTGTATGGAGACGAATCTCTGTACAGCATTCAAACTAAGTTTTGACCAAAGTGACTTTGGATCCATGATCCACTAAAATTCATTGCAATTGCCAATTGTACGGGTTGCCCCTTTTTAGGGCTCTTTCACATCTGCGTTTTCCTTTCCGTCCTAGAGTTCTGTCCTCGGGGCTCTAGGACGGAAAGATACTGATCAGGATTATCCCAATGCATTCTGAATGGAGAGAAATCGGATCAGGATGCATCAGGATGTCTTCAGTTCAGTATGTGAACGTTTTTTTGGACGTTGACAAAACCGCAGCATGCTGTGGATTTGTCTCCGTCCAAAAATCCGGAAGACATGCTGTAACACCGGATCCAGAATGAATGCCCATTGAAGTGCATTAATCCGGAATTAAGCTAAACGTCGTTTCAGCGCATCGCCGGACCTGACGTTTAGCTCTGTGCATGCGCAGCAGCAGTTCCGATCGGGGCCCCAGTGTAAGCTGGGGGTTCTGATCGGTTACCATGGCAGCCAGGACGCTACTGAAATCCTGGCTGCCATGGTAAGTACTCCGCAACAGTGTACTTACCTGCGCTGCGGCCTCTGGGCGCTCCTTCTTGACGTCACAGGTCCAGGCGGCGCATTCATCTATGCGTCGCAGGGACCTGTGACATCATAAAGGAGCGCCCGGCGGCCGCAGCGCAGGTAAGTACACTGCTGCGGAGTACCATGGCAGCCAGGACTTCAGTAGCATCCTGGCTGCCATGGTAACCTGAAAGCATTTCGAAGACTGAACAGGATCCTGATCAGTCTTCAAATGCTTTCAGACTACTTGCGTTCTGGCGGATCCGCAGAACGCAAGCGTGAAAGCACCCTTAAGGAGGTGAGCAAGGCTCGTCCACCATGTCAGGGAGGGGTCTGGCGGATAGTCACAGGGCGGCGCATGTGACGCCAGGGTGTAACTGCTCACCTTGGGTCTGACGGCTTCGTGTACAGCGCGTGTTTCAGCTTGAATCTCTTGGGCTGCAAAATAAATAAATTCTGTTACTTTGTATCAGGAAATACAATATGTTCAGCCTGCAGTGGGGTCCTTCCTGGACCACCCTAAGATCACCCTAGACTCCGATCTGATTGGTAAACCCCAGTACTGTGTCTCGTAGCTCCCCTTTACAGTACAGTGCGGTATTATATGTCCGGTACTGCCCTCTAGCTGTGTCAGGGTGAGCTGCGCCTATGGCCATCAGGTGGGGACAGCGCCATTTCATGTCTCTGGTGCACTGGGTGCTAAACGGGACCCTGAAGAAGCCTCTGTCCCCATCATAGATTTACAGCGCCCAGCATCTCTTCTGTTATCTATAAGGACTGTCATAGTTATCTGCTCATTTTTCTTCAATCTTCCCTTATTTTGGGGCTTTGGAACCAATTCACACGTTTTCCATAGAGCTATGGACTCCAGTTACAATGGTTTCCGCACACAACGGTCCTTCATATTGTAACCTGAGGGACCGCTGCACGCGTTTTACATTTTCGGGGCGAGAGAGTGAAAAAGAACGAGGCAATCCCTCCACTGCTTTTGGGGTTTCGTTTTTACAGTGTTCACTGCACGATAACGACATGATCGCTTCATTCTGCGGGCCGCTACGATTACAGGGTTTTTGTTACCTTTTACAGCTTTTTTAAAAAATAAAGCACTTTAAAAAAAAAAAAAAAAAAAAAAAGATTTGTGTCTCATATTCTGACGCTCGCTCCGTTATTGCTGAATCTCAATGCCGGAAAACAACACCGCAAGTGTGAAAGTAGCCTTAAAGGAGTTGTCCACTTTTTTTTTTTTTTATAATAACCTATCGTCAGGAGATATGAAAATCCTGGAAAACCCCTTTAATCCCTTAAAGTAACAGTCCAGACAAAACTGAATCCGTAGACTATGCCTGTACAGGGGGCCAAAGGGGGCGGATCATGACAGGGATTTTCCGCCCCCTGCACTTCCACATTCCCCTTGACAGTGTCAGTTTTCCGTTGAGTGCTCCTTCCCCTGGTGCTGACACTCCTCGTACTCACAGGGTTGGCGCCGGGTACCAGTTTCCCATTTACGTTCACCAGGCACCTGGCAGCCGAATCCTGGTTGGGAAATTCTACGAAGCAGTAACCGGAGAGTTCGCTGGAACAGAGGAACGAAAACATATCGTCACATGACTGTACGGCATAAAATATGAATGAACAGCCTCCATTACACATCTCCCGCATTGTGTACACAGCTCCTACACAGACCCATGTGTCTCCACAGATACAAACCTGTCTGATCATGTGCAGTCCCCTCTCTTCTGCCTTATGACGGGGCAGAGTAACACACAACGGCACGATCTGACTACACAGGGTTATCTGTAGTCTGTAACCATGGAGACAGGTCTGCGCTGTATGCCCAGCGAGTATTACCTCAGGGAGGATCTTACCCGGTGAAGCGGTTGCGGATGATCTTGACGCTGAGGACGGACTCCCCCATGGACTGGAAGGCCTGAGTGATGAAGGCCTCGTTCATGTTCTCATCGATCTGTCAGAGGAAAGACAGGAACCTGATGACTGGGGCCGAGCGCGGCACATGCTGCAGCCTCATCTGTGCCATCCCTGCCTGACCTTACAGCTGAGACCTCACCACTACAACTCTCATCGTGCCCAGAATCTACCTCTCCTCCCGACGCGACACTACAACGCTCATCGTGCCCAGAATCTACCTCTCCTCCCGACGCAACACTACAACTCTCATCGTGCCCAGAATCTACCTCTCCTCCTGACATGACACTACAACTCCCAGCATGCCCAGAATCTACCTCTCCTCCTGAAATGACACTACAACTCCCAGCATGCCCAGAATCTACCTCTCCTCCTGAAATGACACAACAACTCCCAGCATGCCCAGAATCTACCTCTCCTCCTGAAATGACACTACAACTCTCAGCGTGCCCAGAATCTACCTCTCCTACTGACGTGACAGTACAACTCTCAGCGTGCTCAGAATATACCTCTCCTCCTGACGTGACACTACAACTCTCAGCGTGCCCAGAATCTACCTCTCCTCCTGAAATGACACTACAACTCTCAGCGTGCCCAGAATCTACCTCTCCTCCTGAAATGACACTACAACTCTCAGCGTGCCCAGAATCTACCTCTCCTACTGACATGACAGTACAACTCTCAGCGTGCTCAGAATATACCTCTCCTCCTGACGTGACACTACAACTCTCAGCGTGCTCAGAATCTACCTCTCCTCCTGACGTGACACTATAACTCTCAGCGTGCTCAGAATCTACCTCTCCTCCCGACGCGACACTACAACTCTCATCGTGCCCAGAATCTACCTCTCCTCCCGACGCGACACTACAACTCTCATCGTGCCCAGAATCTACCTCTCCTCCCGACGCAACACTACAACTCTCATCGTGCCCAGAATCTACCTCTCCTCCCGACGCAACACTACAACTCTCATCGTGCCCAGAATCTAACTCTCCTACTGGCATGACACTACAACTCTCAGCATGCTCAGAGTCTACCTCTCCTCCTGACGTGACACTACAACTCTCAGCATGCTCAGAGTCTACCTCTCCTCCTGACGTGACACTACAACTCTCAGCATGCTCAGAATCTACCTCTCCTTCTGACGTGACACTACAACTCTCAGCATGCCCAGAATCAACCCTTCTCCTGATGAGGAACTACAACTCCCAGCTTGCCCTGGACTCTTGCCTCTAAATTAAAAAGCCCCCGCTAGATCATGCTGGGAGTTGTAGCTCATACACACTGCTCTGCCGGTTCTTATGAGCACTGACCTCCAGGCGGACCCCACGTCTCTACAGCACATCCCCCCGCACTTACATCTCCCATCCACAAACTCGCCATGTCTGCAGCTTCACCGCCGCCACTCGGAGCTCACACTCAACTCTACCAAAGCCCCTCCCCCTTATCTGATTGGCAGAATCTCCGATCAGCCAATCAGAATCAAGAACTGCGCTACTTCCGGTAACCTCTCCCCAGTACACGGGGAGGACCCCGCCTCTAGCTTCATACAGGGACGCCGCCATTTTGTTGGCGACCAATGTTCCTATTGCCTGTAGACTAATGTATTGTAGACATTGAGCATATGAGGTGAAAACATTCCAGAATTCTCCATGTGCACCGTTTATGGGACAGGAGGAGGGTTTTATACATTTTAAATTCAGCCTCTACTGTGAAAGAATAGCACATTGGGTCCAATCCCGGTTGGACAGCAACACATTAAAGTCCATATCTCAGTTTTATAAAATGGAGATTGAGCTCTGGTTGGTCGCTCATGGCGAGGGGACCCAGTGTTTTATCAACTTTTCTCCCTCCAATATGTCCATAGTTGTCAGTCCTAGAATTGACTCTACCTCACCTCAGACCCTCACTGTGCTAACCCTATGAAGAATTAACTGTGGGGTCTGCCGAAAACTAGCATGTTAAAAATGTACCCAGATGAATAAAATAATCCATATTCTTCATATGTCCCGATTGTGGAGCTGGTGTTACCACTTCTGCACCCTGCTACTGTCTTTTATGGGCTAATATGACTGTCATCTATGTATTTTATTCCAGGTCCTCCACAATGTGCATTTGTATTAATGTTATGTAAGGGTTCACATGTATTGTGCCTGGTTCACCAGCAGGTGGCAGCAAACACTGCAGAGCTGTAAGTCTAGAGAATGGAGCCTTCCTTCCATTCTACCCCCGTCTGGAGAGAGGTGGGCGAGTGCCACTTCCTGCAGGAAGGACGGGGACCAGTTTCTAGGCAGTCTAGCTGACCCCCAGCTAGGGGAAGGGTGTGCAGGGGCAGGTCTCTGCTGGACGTGCCCACGCCAGCCACAGCATCCTAAGCTCTGTTGGCCATGGAGGCAAAAGCCTAAAGCCTCAAGAGCCAGATTAGTTCCTCGGCTGAAGATAAGTCAGACTACAGAGTGAAGTGCAGCCAGGGCTGGCCTTAGGTGTTCAGGCGCCCTGTGCGAGCTAATCTTGTGCCCCCCTCCCATATCATGTGCCAGTAGCCAGAGTGCCCCCCCTATCATGTGCCAGTAGCCCCCCTTATGTGCCAGTAGTCCCCTTATGTGCCAGTAGCCCCCCCTTATGTGCCAGTAGCCCCCCCTTATATGCCCATAGTCCCCTTTTGTGCCAGTAGCCCCCCTTATGTGCCATTAGCCCCCCCTTATGTGCCAGTAGTCCCCCTTATGTGCCAGTAGTCCCCTTATGTGCCAGTAGCCCCCCTAATGTGCCAGTAGCCCCCCATATGTGCCAGTAGCCCCTTATGTGCCAGTAGTCCCCTTTTGTGCCAGTAGCCCCCCTTATGTGCCAATAGCCCCCCCTTATGTGCCAGTAGCCCCCCACCCTATCATGTTCCAGACTCCAGTATTGCAGTATTGTACAAAAAAAAAACCACTTATACTTACCTCCATGGCAGCGATGCGATGCAGGCCTCTTCCGGCCTGTGTCCCTTGCTGTACGGCTCCGGCGGTGCGATGACGTCATTGCGCCGCCGGAGTCGGCCTCTGATAGGCTGCCGGCCTAGTGCGGGCAGCCTATCAGAGGAACAGGGAGGGGACACGCCTCTCCCTCCTCTGCCGCAGGAAAGAGATCTGTATCGCCGTCCTGAGGACGGCGATACAGATGACTATGGAGAGGAGCGCAATGGAAGCGCTCATCTCCATGCAGTCCGGCCCTGCGAGCTGTGTCAGCCGCCGGGCGCCCCTGTTGCCATGGCGCCTTGTGCGGCCGCACAGCTCGCACACCCCAAAGGCCGGCCCTGAGTGCAGCATCAAGAAGAAGCTGAGTTATACAGCCTGTCAGTACAGCAGTGAGAGAAACAGATAGAGCAGAGTTCAGTTTGCCTGCCAGTTTCATGCTAAAGCCTGCTGGAACCAAGACAAAGCCTGTAAACGGTTTGAAGAATCGTTTCTTCAAGTAAAGCTGCCATTTAACTTCATCTCAAGGTCTGGGCTCAAGTTATTCCCCAATCCCTCAATTATTCCCCTATTTATTGCTTCGGAGCCAAAGCCTGAGATCCAGCCGTATCCAGGTAGGATCACCGTGACTCATAAACAGATAGGCCGCACTACACCGCTCGGCATTCCTACACCTGGGACGCAATATATAGAGAGAGGGCCCTGGGGGGAGGTGTTACGTTGCATAGCAATGGTATACCACCGAAAATCCTTGTATATTGATGGTTCCGAGACATGTGCCAAATGTAACAATGCTGGTTGTGCAATAGTGGGGTGGCATAAAATACTGCCCCAGCAGCACTACATACCTCTTACATCCAGTGATGGCTCCTGTGATGTAGACAGCCTCTTTCCCCACCTTCTCCCTTTAGCCCAGAGCACCATGACTTCTTTTAGCCGTGACTCGTCTTTGTAGAGTTTGCAAGACAGACGTCTTGGCTTCCTCACTTTTCCATAATCATCTCCACCTTCTCAACACAAACTCTTCATACTGGTACCCAAAGTGGAATCATGCTGCCACCCCCAATACTGTGTCTGCAGTGCTTTCCAATGCCCCCAAATACTATACTGTAGTGCCCCCCTAAAAAAGTGCCCCCAGTAGTAATAATGCCCCTATAGTGACCCCAGTAGTAATAATGCCCTTATAGTGACCCCAGTAGTAATAATGCCCCTATAGTGACCCCAGTAGTAATAATGCCCTTATAGTGACCCCAGTAGTAATAATGCCCCTATAGTGACCCCAGTAGTAATAATGCCCCTATAGTGCCTTCAGCAACAGTAATGTTCTGCTGTTGAGCCCCCCATAATAATAATGCCCTTATTTATAATAGTACTCCTATAGTATCCATGATAATAATAATAATGCCCCTATAGTGCTTCCAGCAATAACACTGCACCCCAATTCTACCCCAGTAATGATACTGCTGAGAGTTGTAGTGTTACATCTAGGAGAGAGTGCCTCAGTAGTACCCCTATAGTGCCCTACATAATGCAACCTATAGTGCCTTCTATGTTACCTAAGTAAAATAAAAACAACTCATTCGCCGTTATCTGCAGTGCAGGCCACAGACCTCTTCTGGCCTGCACCAACACAGGTGATCGCCCTGAAGTCATCACTTCACAGCTGTCCTCACCATTCTACTGCTTTATAAGCTTCAGGACTAGTGGCCTAAGGGTGAACAGCGGGCAGGGAACCATTGGCCACCATGCTCAAGCGCCAGGGCCGTAGAATTTTTTTTTTCCTGGGGGGGGTTCAGCTTTCTCAAATTATAAGACTTTATCTAGCAGACACACCAGGGTTTGAAAAAAATATACCAGCCACATCATTCCTAAACCAATCCTTTACCTTGAGCAATACCGATTTAGTTGTTTGACACCATATGGAAAAAACATGTTTTAAAAAGACTCGTAATTGGTACCTAGCCACTGCACATTTTCATTGAGTATTTTAAAAAAAAAATTGTAAAAATATGCAGCACATTTTTCACCTCCGTGGGGCTGGGCTGGCAGCACAACATCTGACACATCCCCCCCCCCCCGGGTACGATGTTACCGCCACTACCCCCTCCATGATGGCAGTCATTACTAACTGTTAGCTGTGGCAGACAGAAGCAGGGTTTGCAGACCATGTGCCTGGGTTTGCAGGCAGCACATCTTCTACCCCCTCCTCCCCGTACTATGGTACGTTTTTCCCGCCAGTCTACCGGCCTCCATGATGGCAGTGGCAGCAAGTAGCCAACAAGCAGGGGTGCTGGGCCATAAAGGCATGATTCTGAAGCAGGGGTGCTGGGCACATTTTCCCCCTCCATGGGCCTGGGTTTGCAGGCAGTTTATCTCCTACTCCCCCTCCCCTTCCCCCTACTATGATATGTTTTTCCCGCCACTACCGGCCTCCATGATGGCAGCAGGGCAGGCAGGCAGTGTGTGGAAGACGCAAAAGTACGACAAGAAGAAGATGTGCTGCAGCTAGCCTAGCCTGGAAATTCAGTGACAGCAGGAGCGGTGCATGTCAGTCTCACCTCTCGACACACACAGACTCAGTGTGTGAGACACAGAGACTGGTCACTTTAGTTAGGCGATCGATCCGGATTCCGGGCGGGCGATGTGGGTGGCAGTCAGCCGGCTTGTCTTGACAGCACTGGGGCGGGCGCACGCACTGCAGGCAGCTCTTCTTCTCTGCTCTAGAAGACTGCCTGTGCGCGCCGCCCGCACCATGTGACTTATGCTGGAGATTACTGCGCCGCACGGGCCCGGCCTGACACAGAGCGCCAGCTGAGCCTGGGCGGCAGGGCAGCCGGCGCAATGCGCATTAAGAAAAAAAAAGTGCCAACCAAAACTTAGGAGGACAGACACTCTGGGGGGGTTATGAACCCCCCTATCCCCCCCCCTATCTACGCCCCTGTCAAGCGCAGTATTCAACTGTATCTCTATCCTTAGGATGGCAGTACATTCGAATTTAGGAGGGCATCTGTGACCACCAGGTGGGTAAATAAGTACCTGATGCTTCCAGTGTTAATGCTAGGATTCCCAGCTTCTTATGTACCCAGCCAATGGCTGTGATGAAGATTTGGGCATCCATTTGGGTATTGGCCCAGTGAGAAGTTTCCTGGTAAAGTCTATGGTCAGCCTGCCCCTGCCAACAACCAGAATGTGGTAAGGCCTGAATATATAAAGGCTAGACAATCAGCAACTCCACTTTAATCAACCAGACAAAGCTAGGCGACAACTAAGGGTACTTTCACACTTGCGCTGTTTGATTCCGTCAAACAGTTCCGTTGCCTGAACTGCCTGCCTGATCAAACAAACTGTATGCAAACGCATTTCATTTTTTCTGACTGATCAGGCATTTTTCAGACTGATCAGGTCTGAAAAATGCCTGATCAGTCAGAAAAATCCATTACAATACTGGATCTGTTTTTCCAGTGTCATCCAGCAAAACGGATCCTGTATTTATTTTTTTCACATTTTTAAAGGTCTGCACATGCGCAGACCGGAATGCCGGATCCGTCATTGCTGCACTAATACATTTAAATGGAAATTAATGCCGGATCCGGCATTCCGGCATGTGTTCCGTAACTTTGGACGGAGATAATACTGCATCATGCTGCGGTATTATCTCCGGCCAAAACGCCGTTCAGTGACTAAACTGAAGACATCCTGATGCATCCTGAACGGATTTCTCTCCATTCAGAATGCATTAGGATATAACTGAAGCTTTTTTTTCTGGCATTTTTTCTGGCATTGAGCCCCGAGGACGGAACTCGCTAGTGTGAAAGTAGCCTAAGCCCAGATCCAGATGCAAGAAAGTTGCATAACAACTGCAGAAACAAAATGAGTAAGGCTGAGTTCATCTTTCAGGCTCATCAGGCTGAACGATGATGTGAACTCAGCCTTATTAGTAGAACATGAAGCAATAGACATGTTGCTTGTAACGCCCAATTTATTAATTGCGGATGAGACATCAGATCATAAAAAGACTTGGTGTCCTCAGTGACACCATGGACAGAACATGTCTACTGCTGACACAGATACATGAATTATGTGACCAAAAATAAAGGATAAAATCTATACATTCAATAAAAAAAATGTGATAAACATAAAATATAATATACAATTAAAATAAACATATTTAATAAAAAACATAAACAAAACTAAAAACAAATAAGTAAGGCCTCCTTTACATTTGTGTTGTGAGGATCGGCGTGCACTTCCGTCGCCGGAAATGCCTGCCGGATCCGTCACAATGCAAGACAACTGAAAGCATATTGAAGACTGATCAGTCTTCAATATGCTTTCAGGTAACCATGGCAGCCAGGACGCTACTAAAGTCCCGGCTGCCATGGAAAAGAAGCGGGGAGCCGGGGGAGAAGGTAATTACCTTCCGTGCGGCGGCCGGGGTGCTCCTCGATGACGTCACCGGGTCCCTGCGTCGCAAATGCAGATGTGAAAGGGGCCTAAGGCTTTGTTCACACTGACATCGTCAACAAATAAAGTAAAATAGTTTAATATTTACAAAAAGCTAAATTATTTGCAAAAAGATTTTATGCTGCTGGAATATATTTACGTTTTGACATACGTTTCAGCACTTGACTTATTTGTCAGAACAATGTACTGTGTAAGAAGATGGAGAAAGGGGCAAATACAGTTCATTGTTTATGATAAAATATTTTGAATTATGTTAAAGGGTTGTCCAGAATTGGAAAAACATGGCAGTTTTCTTCCAAAAAAAGCAGCACATCTGTCCGTAGGTGGTGTGTGGTATTAGAGTGAAGAACTCCGCCAGCCCCGACCCCGGCACATCTGGTGACGTTCACTGCCTGCTGCCTTCAACCAGGTATCAGTGTCTCCTGTCTCTTCAGGCATCAGCTATCAGGGGTAGTGCAATGACCTGGAGACTCCCTGTGGGAAAGTCTATGCGTCGTCCTCATGAGCACGACCGTATGTTTGGTCCGCGTCCAAGCTGCATATTTTGAGGCTTGATTCGCTTCAATGGGGCCGCAAAAGATGCGGACAGCAGTCCGTGTGCTGTCCGCATCCGTTGCTCCGTTCCTTGGCCCTGCAAAAAAAATAGAGCATGTCCTATTCTTGTCCGTTTTGCGGACAAGAATAGGCATCTCTATAATGGGCCGCCCGTTCCGCAAATTGCGGAAGGCACACGGAGCGGCTTCCGTGTTTTGCGGATCCGTGATTTGCGCATCCTCAAAACATACGGTCGTGTGCATGAGGCCTTCCTCACAGGGGAAAAACTCACAAGCCCTGAAAGTGTAACCGCCATTCTATTTTTATTTGTTTAATGTGTAGGGGCAGTGATACTGATCATTTTTGTATTATACTTTAATTACTAAAATCATACATTTCTATAAGAAAAATAGCTGTAAGGCCCCATTCACACGTCCGCAATTCTGTGCCGCATTTTGCGGACCGGATATGCGGACCCATTCATTCCTATGGGGACACACAATGTCCCGCCCGGATCCGGAATTTTGGATCTGCACTTCCGGGCCCGCACTTTTCCGCAAAAAAATAGAACATGCCCTATTCTTGTCCGCAGTTGGGGACAAGAAAAGGCATTTTCTATGAGAGTGCCAGCGTTGTGCGGTCCGCAAAATGCGGAATGCACATTGCCGGTGTCCGTGTTTTGCAGATCCGCAAAACACACACGGACGTCTGAATGGGTCCTAAAGTGGCCCATTTTGAGCCTTAGCAGCGCTCCTCCATCTTCTGTTTCCATAACTCTGGAGACCTGCTAACACTGACTGTGCTATGTAAACAGAGGACAGAGGAGCGTTGCTAATTAGGCTCAAAACGGGCCGCTTTAGAGCTATTTTTCTAATAGAAATGTATGATTTCAGTAATTAAAATATATTTACAAAAATGGTCAGTATCGCTTCCCCTACACATTACACAATTTGCATACATTTCGGCATCTTCCTAGATTATAATTGTTGTAATCAGAAACTAATTCTAGGGTAATAATACACTAGGTTAATGATTACATAATAATTTGGTCATAGCATATGTCACAGTGACAGTCATTATAAACTGTATTTAGGTCACAGGTCACACCCTTTACCCTCACTGTATATATAATAGAGCACCAGTAGTATTCCTGCTTCACCTGAAGACCATACTCATCATCATACGTGCATCATCCAGGTAGGTACCAAAGCTTCTACTCTTATCCAGATAAAAAGATACTGCCCCCATTGTGAAGGGACTGTCCTCAACCTTGCGGAACCTTTTTGGGTGACAACTAAACTCATGGCTGCCAAATAGACACAACAAGACCAATGGGTGAAACAAAAACAGTTACTCACTTATCTTGTTTTTCATGCCTCTGGTGAAAGACCCATAGAATCGATAGAGTCCTTAGCTAGCATCTCAGTGGTGACCCGCTATGAGGCTGGCTCCCATCAGCACATGCATATGGCAAATATGAAGTGTCCAGCACCTGCTTGACTCTATCCCATTTCTTCTAGGGTGTAAACGTTATACGTTCCCATTCAGGGCAGAGGATGCAAGTTTCACTTAAAGAGACTTGAACGTCCTTACTTTCCGCTGCAGTGGGGAGTCATTGACATAACTGACTCCCTATAGAGAAGTCAAAGATGGCTTATTACCGTCCTTACCTTCCTGGTGGCTATAGTTACAGTTTCTGTGCTGTAAGGGAGAGCATAAGGTTCACCCCCTACCTTCCTCCTTGCACTTTACCCAATGAAAATTAATGGTGGTAGAAATGTACCATTTTTAAAGGGGGTGTCCACACTTATCCTCCAGATAGGCCATCAGTATCTGATTGGCAGGGGTCTGACTCCTGCACTCCGACAATCAGAGGCTCTGATTCACTTTAATAGGAGCAGCACTGGAGTAACCAACTCTGTCCACTGTGAAATGGATGGAGCTGGGTAGTTTAGGCAACAACTTCCAGTGCCAGAGCTACTGCTGCTAATCAGAGAGGTGCAGAGTGTCAAACTGATACTGATCAGACACTGGTGACCTATCCTGATAGGACATCAATAGTAAATTAGTGAACAGCGTGTTTGCTTTACCATGAATTATGATATCCGGGAATAAAATAGGCTTGACAAGGCTTAGGTGCATAAAACTTTTGTACAGTATGATAAAATATGTAAAACATTATACACTACTCACAAAAAATTAGGGATATTTGGCCAAAGGACGTCCACTTCTATGCCTTTCTGTGACTCTTTCAGTCTCCCAGGAGGTGGCCACAGAGTTGGTGCGTTGCTCGATGGTATTATATGGACTGTTATGTATATTGCTATGACTTATATCGCTATATAAATCCAAAATTTACCAAAAGTTTGGAAAAATTCACAACTTTCTGAATTTGAATTTCTCTATATTTAAGACAGATAGTAATACCTCATAAAATAGTTATCAGTCAACATTCCCCATATGTCTGCTTTATGTTGGCATAATTTTGTAAATGTCATTTTATTTTTTCACGATGTTAGAAGGCTTAGAAGTAATTTTTTAATTTTTCAACTTACGTACTGGAAACCACCCATAAATGATCCCACTTTATAAACTAAACCCCTCAAATTATTCAAAACTGATGTTACAAACTTTGTAAGGCTTTGTTCACATCACTGCTCAGCCTTTCCGTTCTCCTGCTCCGTTTAGGAGCAGGAGAAGGGAAAGAACGGAGAAGGCTCATAACTGACACAAAACTGAGCCGAACTGAGCCTAAGGACCCCATAGACTATAATGCATGCAGGACTTCTGTCTCTGCTTAAAAATAATCTTCTGAGCGGACACATAACCGATGCCATTATAGTCTATGGGGTCCTAAGGGCTCCATTTGGCTCAGTTTGGTGTCAGTTATGTGGCTTTTCTGAAAGGCTGAACGGTGATATGAACGAAGCTTCACCCTCGAGGTGTTCCATAAGAATTAAAGGAATTAAAATTTCACTTATTGGGTAGCTTTTTATGTTAATTTTTTTTTCTTGCAACACAGCAAGGGTTAACAGCAAAATAAACCTAAATATACATTACTCTGATTCTGCAGTTTACAGAAATACCCCATATGTGGTGGTAAACTGCTCTATGGGCACGTGGCAGTGGCTAGAAGGAAAGGAACGCCATATGGATTTTGGAGGCAGATTTCGCTAGAATGGTTTTTAGGCACCATTTTGTATTTGAAGAGACTCTGACGTACCCCTACAGTGGAAACCCTCAAAAAGTTACCCCATTTTGGAAACTACACCCCTTAAAGAATATATTAAGGGGGATACTGAGCACTTTGACTCCCTAAACGTTTTATGGAATTTGGAAAAACTTAGCTGTAAAAATGAAAAATTTCATTTCTTTCAATAAAATGTTGCTTTAGCCCCAAATTTTTCATTTTTACAAGGGGTAACAGGAGATAAAGCACCCCATAAATTGTTACCCATCACCAAAAATCTTGCTTTTGTGTTGCCATTTTTTGAGAGCCCTATTTTTTTATTTTTTGTGGGATGAGATGACGGTTTGATTGGTACCATTTTGGGGTACATAAGACTTTTTGATCACTTGGTATTACACTTTTTGTGAGGCAACGTGATCAGAAAATGGCTTTTTTGACACTGTTTTTATATATATTTTTTTACGGCGTTCACCCGATGGGGTGGATCATGTGATATTTTTATAGAGCCGGTCGATATGGACGCTGCTATACCTAATATGTCTACTTTTCTTTTTTTCCTTATTTTTAACAATTTTTTTAACTTTATTTTGAGAAAAGGACTTTTTTTTACTTGAAGCTTTTAATTTTTTTGTAAAACTTTTTTTTTTCCACTTTATTTTGTCCCACTCTGGGACTTCAACTTTTGGGGGTCTGATCCTCTTTACAATACTTCTGTATTGTGATGCATTGGCTGTAAGTGTATTACTCACTGTGCCTGCTTGCCTGTGAGATCCAGGGGGCTGGATCTCACAGGCTCTCACGGAAGGCAGCCACCATGCTTAAGGAATGCATTGCGCTGCCTTCCCTGCCATCGGGTCCCCGTCACAGCAGCACGGGACCCGATGGCCACTCCGCACCCGGCAGGATACAGCACGTGCCGCAGTCAGCGCTGACCGCAGCAGTGCAAGGGTTAATGCGCCGGCATAGGTGTTTTCACCAATGCCGGCGCATACAGCAGGGGTCTGGCTATCAGTGACTGCTGCACCCCTGCAGCTGATTGGGCGGGCGCAGCTCCTACGTCCGCCCCATCAGAGCGACGTAGCTGTACGGCGCTGGGATTTGTGACCCTGATACCAGCACTATACATGTATGGCACTGGTATTCTACGGGTTAGGTTTTACAAGGTGTCGTTCATAGTCATCTAGGAGTAGTGACCTAATTTTGTCTCTAAATTTTGTGAGTAGCTAGATGTTTTGTAGTCTTTTTCAGCTTTTTTCAATTTATCCAGTTTGTCGTTTGGTTTTATTTGTCAGTTTTTTTACTGAGAACCATATTTGATTAAAAGACCCCTGGTGTATGCCTTGTGGGCGTTCCAGAGAGTAAACTTGTTAGGCCTCTTTCACACGACCGTGTGTGTCCCGTGGCCGTATTGCGGTATATGGTGGGTCGGCAGAACACGGGGCACCGGCAGTGTGCATTCCGCATCTGTTCACTTGAATGGGTTCGCAAATCCGTAGATGGGGTGCAGAACAGAACGGAACCACGGAATGAAAGCATTACGGAGTGCTTCCGTGGGGTTCCGTTCTGCAAAAAGATCCGCGATCTGCATGCGGCTGGGCCACGGTCGGTGCACGTGCATTGCGCACCTCAATTTGCGGTCTGTGGCACAGGCGCGGCCAGCACACGTTTGTGTGCAAGAGGCTTTAGTCTCAGGAAGGTCAATGCCTATGTCCGCTCCCATGGTCCCGGCCACCAGAGAGGCTGATGCTTTTTCTATAATGTGCAAGCACGACCACCGCTGATGGATTGCAGGGTGGTCTGTAACCATGGAAATGAGCAGTGCATAATGTGATGGAAAAATGATTCCGGCCTGCAAAGGAAGCAATATGGACAATCACAATACATTAGTAGGTGCTTTCTATTAACTTTCTCTACATGATAAATGCAACTTACTGAAGTGAGACAACCCCTTTAAGCTTCTTGTTAGAGAACAGCAAGTTGTGCAAAAAGTACTCAAACACTAAACAGTTGGATCTGTGCATTCAAAAGTAGGGGAGGAGGTCACATTAAGTTCACCTGTAAAGGTTAGAGGGCATTTTAGGGTCATCCTGAAATTTCACCCACAAACCAAACACCCCTAACTTTTTGTGAGTAGTGTGTAATAGTGTTGAGCGAAATTGTTTTTTAAAATCGACGTCTAAAGTTTGGTTTCGGATTATCGAAGCATCCCGATATGGATTCCAAATTCCGTTATGGTCCGTCGTAGCCGAATCCATAACGGAATTCTTAGATAACCCGAACTCAAACTTTGGACGCAGAACTTAAAACATACGTTCTCCCAACACTAGTGTGTAAGTATATATATATATTTATAGCGAGATAGATAATGATATATATAAATATACATTAAAAAGTAACAGTCATCTGGGCCGTGAAGAAATGGCCAAGCTCCCCATCGACCAGTTCCTAACATGGCATCTGTCCGTCGCCCACATAATACGAGCGCTGCTTATCACCAGAGTTTTTACCCGATCGATGCCATCTGTGCAGCTCAGCTCTTTGTTACATGCCTAGAAGATCTAACCTCCCGGCTGCAGGACGCATGTACAGCTGCTTCAGACCGGTACCTGGTACCACTGACCACCTACATTACAAGGAATTAAAGGGAAAGAACCCCTAAAGTAAACCTTGCCACACACCTTTTAAGAGGCTGTTCCACAGGAAAAAAATTCTACTGTTTTACAAACCAGCCCCTGGATCTGAATACTTTTGTAGTTGCGTGTAATTAAAAATTTAGCATAGCCACTGAGTTATTAAATGAAATCTATCTGTATAGCGCCACCTGCTGTTTGCTCTTTTTCAAAGTTCTTTGTCCTGCTCGCTGAGATGGAAGTACATGCATTAGTTCTGTCCTTCAACTGCCACCAGCTGCAGTAGAAAGGGCACACCCCCTATGGAAGTACATACCCCATAAAGCTGTCTACTCGAATGAGCAATGAATGGGGAGATCTCTGTCTTATTTTCATTTTTACATTATTTATGGCATAACCCCTTTAAGTATACAGGTTTAAATCATGTGAATACATTTGCTGATCTCTGATTAAGTTTTCTAATCAAATCAATTATTTACAGGAAAAGTTTGAACCTAAAGATGAGAACATCCGTGGTGCTGATTTCCTCCCTGAGTGAGTTGCACATATTATCAGTATACTGTTCAATACACCGTATATAGGAAAATGTTCCATACAATATACAAAAAGTGATTGTCACATATTAGTAATTACACATTAGAACTCATCCGTTTTATTTAACCTCTTAGTGACCACCCATATGCCTTTTTACGGCGGTTACTAAGGAGCCTTAGGCTGGGCCGCTGCTTTTTTACGGCAGCCCTGTCTAAGAGCTGCACGGATTCCTGTGCAGCGGGGTCTCAGCTCTAGTATGAGAGCCGACTTCCTGCTCTAACAGCCCGGGCCGGCTGTCTCCCATCGGCAGCACACAAATGCGATCGCAGGCTGCAAATGTGTGTAAAGGCAGGCTGGGGCCTGGTATAGTCCCTAAGCCTGCCTTGAGTAGTTTCCAGCAGGCTGTACCTCTCTGGCACAGCCTGCTGGTCAATATCAGTATAGCAGTCAGTCTCTGCTGCTGCCAAGTAAATAGTCCCTTTTCTAGATTGCTCCAGCTCTCTCTCCCTCTTTCACAGCAAGAAGTCTCAGCACAATGAGGAACTGAGCTTATCACCTTTACAAAGGGGAAACCAAAAATAATTGAGTAAAATTGGTGAAAGTAACCCCAACACTGAATGTGCATGACAACATGACTTCTTCCCAGTTTTCCACACAACAGTCCCTTAAAGGGGTATTCTCATCTCAGGCATTGAGGCCATTAATGTCTTATAGATGTGAGTCCCACCTCAGGAACATGCACCTATCTCTAGAACGCTGTCTTGTTAGCTGCCTGTTTAGGCTGCAAGAGACGGTCAGGTTTACAAGAACAGCTTAGCTATGTGTGTTATGCCATTCCCTTACCTCCTATTCACTTCTATGGGAGGATAGCACAGTCAGCTCGGCTGCTTCTGTAAACCAAGCCAACTCTCGCAGCCTGAATGTAGTGGCCCCTGGGATGGGATGGGGTAAGGTTGGATCAGGAGACCCCTGTTATGTTTGAGTCTCAGAAGTGGGACCTGCATGGCTTCATCTATCAGACATCCATGGCTACCTGAGTAGTCAATCTCACGCCTTTCATCCAGGGGCATACACAGATCTGACAATCTTTTTTTTTATGAATTGGAGTAAATTTTTAATTATCTAAAATATTTGCTCACCACATCACCCACTTTGCCAAATTTTGGTTCCAAAAATTGCTTTATGTCCTCTAAATAATAAATTGTGTGAGGTGCTCCCTTCACACAATGTATAAAAGTTGCTGCCAGCAGCTACCACTAGGGGGAGCTGAGTGCATAGGAATTTATACAGTTACTATTAGGTATAATGGCAGCTGTAAACATTTCTTTGAGCGTTCCCGGTGACAGCCGCGGTAAACTGTGGTAAATTTTTGTTGGAAGCAGTGGTATGGTGTGCCTCCACATGTGTACTGCCAGGGTGCCATTTACAACCTCTCTCATTATATATGTTCTGTGGACTTTGCTCTGTATATATCAGGGACATTTGTGTTCTTGTTTTGCAGGTCTTCTCATATTAATATCTGCCCAGGGATCTGATGGTAAGTATTAGAACCCCATTAGAAGGGTGTCTCCGATGTTTATCTATTGATGACTTTTCTGCTCCCATTCGTAGTCCCATCAGTCATTTATGTGTGAGCTCCTGCACACAGCGCCACAGGCAGGGACAGGTCATTAGGGAACCCGATGACATCACTGATGACATCACAGGGATCCTCTGTGGCAGAGGGGGCAGGAGAGCACAGAATGGCTGCCACAGGACTCTCATATACATTAGACTAGTGATGGGCAAAGTGCGGCTCTCCAGCTGTTGCAAAACTACAACTCCCACCATGCCCTGCTGTAGGCTGATAGCTGTAGACAGTCTTTGCATGCTGGGAGTTGTAGTTCTGCAACAGCTGGAGAGCCACACTTTGCCCATCACTGCATTAGACTATTGTCCGAAACCACATTCTTTTTACTTTGGATTTAATTTGCGGATTCTCTGAAAAATACACAGTGTATCTGTCCAGGGTAAATTTGACTCATGTGAACATAACCTTTAAGAGACTAAATGAAAGGGAAGGCCCCTCTAACAACCTGAACCTTCCCCTTCCAAACCATATACAGGACTCAGATCGTACACACATACAATAGTATATATGTGCACATACACATGCAGTGGCCGGGTTTGGGGTGGCCCCAATGCTACGCTGGGTCCCCTGTTCACCATCGAGGTAACCAGGGGGCTTCTTTACTGGAGGAATTCAGGTGTAAAACGAAACAGGCGAGACACTGAGCGGCTTCTCCAGTCTCCTCCGGGCAGAGGAAGGGTCTGTGCTGAGGAAAGGCCTGCGCTCGCTGTCCCTCTCTTAGGCTACTTTCACACTAGCCTTTTTACTGGATCCGGCAGGGTTTAGCAAAAACACTTCCGTTACTGATAATACAACCATCTGCATCCATTACGAACGGATCCGGTTGTATTATTTTTAACATAGACAAGACGGATCCGTCATGAACTTCATTGAAAGCCAATGGGGGACGGATCCGTTTTCTATTGTGTTTGAGAAAACGGATCCATCCCCATTGACTTGCATTGTGGGTCATGGCGGATCGTCGTGCTCCACATCCAAAGACAAAAAGCAAACTGCAGCATGCTGCTCTCCGGTTTCAGAGCGGAATGCATTTTGAATCACTCCGTTCTGTTCGGTTACATTTTGTCCCCATTGACAATAAATAGGGACAAAACGGAAGCGTTTTTTTATAGTATTGAGACCCTATGACGGATCTCAATACCGGAAAATGTTAACGCTAGTGTGAAATTAGCTTTAGTAGTCATAGGATCTCAATAGCGGGGAAAACGCTTCAGTTTTATCCCCATTCACTGTCAATGGGGACAAAACGGAACTGAACGAAACAGAGTCACCAGAATGCATTCCGTTCCGTTTGGTTGCGTCCCCATCGCGGACAAAATCGCGCTGCAAGCATAGTTTTTCCGTCCGCGATGTGGTGCGGAGCAAGAAGGATCCGTCCTGACACACAGTGTAAGTCAATGGGGACGGACCCGTTTTCTCTGACACAATAGAAAATGGATCCGTTCCCCGTTGACTTTCAGTGGAGTCCATGAAGAACCCGTCATGGCTATAGAAGACATAACACCCCCGGATCCGTTCATGACGAATGCAGATGGTTGTATTATCAGAATGGAAACGCTAGTGTGAAAGTAGCCTAATCCTGCCTGTAATGATACCACCTCTGTGTATAGATAAGACAGGATCCACCATTCTCAATAGGTGATTGTCACGTCTTATCTATTGTGTTCTTGTACATTGACCTCAGACGATGCCTAGAAAACTCCCCCATGTAAGGGCTCTTCTCACCCCGGAAGTTTTTCCGTTTTTGTTTTGCGCTCCCTGCCTTCCCAGAGCCATAACTGTTTTTTATTTTTCCATTCACATAGCCGTATGGGGGCTTGTTTTTTGTGGGACAAGTTGTACTTTCCAACGCCACCATTTAATATTTTATAGGATGTAGTGGGGAGCAGGAAAAAAATTCCAAATGGGGTGGAATAGGGAAAAAAGCAATTCCACCACAGTTTTACGGGTTTTTTATTTACAGCGTTCAATGTGAGATAAAACTGACCAGTTACTTTCATTCTACACTTCAGTATATATCCAGTGATACCTTATATGTGTAGTTTTTCTTGTTGAAATAATAAAAACCTTAGAAAAAAAATCAGTTTTATTTTTTCTTCGCCATATTCTGACCCCTATAACTTTTTTATAGTTATGTGTACAGAGCTGTGTGAGGGCTCATTTTTTGCGGGGTAATCTGTACTTTTCATTGATACCATACTGACATATGTACAGCTATTTTTTAACATTTTGTGGGAAAGCGACCAAAAATGCCGAATCGGTCATTTGGACTTTTTTTTTACCATTTCACCATTTGACATATGGGGAAAATATTTTTATATTTTTATAGTATGGGCGCTTTTTCATGTGGTGATACCCATGATGTGTATTTTTTATTTTTTATCTATTTTGGGGAAAGGGGGAAGCATTTTAATTTTTATATATATATATTTTTTATACATATTTATAGTTTCACAAGCAATCATTAGATTGCTATTCTCATAGACTCCAATCCATTAGCATTGGAGTCTATGAGAAATGTACAAGTTCGCTATGGAGCCCTATTACAGGCATGGGCTCCATAGAAACTACTATGCAGCAGCCTCCTGTCATCCTCTATGACAGGGTATGCCGCATACGAGCTCTGGCCCCTCCGATCACCACCGGGGGGCGCTGGAGCATTACGGGAGTTTTCGTGCACACGGATGCCGTGGTCAGGTTTGACCATGGAATCTGAAGAGTTAAATGTCCGTGATGGGTCGCGGACATAAGCTGCGGGCGGCTGCTGTATGAAACAGCAGGCACCCCCTCGCGGCTATGGAACTTCGCTCTGCTCAGGAGCGGGCTCCATCTTTAAAGACCCGGCCAGAGCTGCTTGTTGGAAAGGGGTTAAATATCTGGAATGCATGGAAAATTGAAAACGACATCATCAAAAATTCTTTAAAAATATGTAAAACATAAAAAAAATTATTTGAACAGCGGGTGATTTTCTGATGACAATTTAATCAATCCCTGCAAATTGGTGACTGGTTGCCATTGTGGAATCCCCAGGAATTCTTATCTAAATCAAAATTGTTGTTCAGAATTACAAAAACATGGCTTCTTTAAAAAAAAAAATGCCACCCCTATATTGTGACACAACCCTACTGGAGTGAATGCAGCAGAGCTGGTCCACGCGCCCTAGGTGCAGGGGTGGTGCCGGTCTTGGTAATCATGGCCGCCCTTTCATTCTTCTTTACTCTTTCTTTTGCAGTCAATGATAACACTTTACCTTGTCCCGATGGCAAAGTATATGAAGACTGTGGGGGCTCCTGTGGTCCAACCTGCAATAACCCGAATCCTATTTGTGATCATGAGAAGTGCGGCCCAGGATGTGTCTGCCCATCTGGCACAGTAGAAAGTAGCAACGGTATATGTATAAAGATAGATGAATGCTGCAAGGGCAACATGACTTATGGCTGCGCCAATGACTGCCCCAATAACTGCGCAAACCTCGACAACCCTGATATAATGTGTACAATGGATTGTAAAATTGGATGTGGCTGCAAAAGTGGCTACTGGCGCATACCCAACAGCGACCGATGTGTCCTTCCTCAGGACTGCCCCAAAGCTGGTTAGAACAATAAAGCCGGCCCCTGTGCATTATTAGCTATGATCAAAATGTAAGGAGATCTATATGGAGTCATGTCTAATGCAAATAAACTGATTGTAAATCTTGTTTTCATTCATTTTTATTGATTCATAAAGCGATCAGGATCTGAACAATCAGATCACAATCGGCCAAAACTGATGTCTCATCGGTATTTCCGTCTCTCTGAATTAGTGTAGATGTGTCTAGAACCTGAGCTCTAGCATGCAGATCAGACCTTTTACATGAGCAGATAATTGCCCAAATTAACGACCCAATAAACGATCATTCATTACTAATGATTGTTAATGCTGCTGATTGTTCCCTACAATTTGGTTCGCTCGTCAGTGGAGGTGACCACTACATTTACTCGCTGCGATCTCCTCCTCAGTATTGGACGGAGAGATTGCTGTTTAAATGGCACGACCTGCTGCCGGCAAACGATGCTTTAGGAGACCGCACCAACAATCCTATTACCCGATGATCGAACGTTTTGCTCAAATTATTCATCGGGTAATCCTTGGCACCTTTACAACTAAGGATGAAAGAATGATGAAACATCTGAAGTCGATTCGCATAAAACTCCGTATAGTATTAGAATGTATTGGCTCCGATGAGCCGAAGTTTTTGCTTTGCATTGAAGTTATTGCACAAAGTCTCGCGAAGCAATAACTTCGGCTCATCGGAGCCAATACATTCTAATGCTGTACGGAGCTCCTGAAGTTTTATGCAAATTGGCTTCGGATGTTTAATCTAAAGTCGATTCGCTCATCCCTAGTCGCTATCATACTGTGGCTCTCAATAATAATAATGCCCCCAGTAACACCCCCAGTAATAATAATTCCCCTATTAGCGCAACCCAGAATTAATACTGTCCATATTAGTGTCCTTAGTAATATTAATGCTCCCATTAGTGAACCCCAGAATTAAGGCCCCCCAGTAAGAGTAATGGTCCCAAGGGTGCCCCCAGGAAGAATGATGCCCCTCATTTGTGCCTGCAGGAAGAATAATGCCCCTCATTTGTGCCCGTAGGAAGAATAATGCCCCCATAGTGCCCCCAGTTAGAATAATGCCCCCATAGTGCCCCCAGTTAGAATAATGTCCCCATAGTGCCCCCAGTTAGAATAATGCCCCCATAGTGCCCCCAGTTAGAATAATGCCCCCATAGTGCCCCCAGTTAGAATAATGCCCCCATAGTGCCCCCAGTTAGAATAATGCCCCCATAGTCCCCCTAGTTAGAATTATGCCCCCATAGTGCCCCCAGTTAGAATAATGCCCCCATAGTGCCCCCAGTTAGAATAATGCCCCCATAGTGCCCCCAGTTAGAATAATGCCCCCATAGTGGCCCCAGTTAGAATAATGCCCCCATAGTGCCCCCAGTTAGAATAATGCCCCCATTAGTGTCCTCAGTAATATTAATGCTCCCATTAGTGAACCCCAGAATTAAGGCCCCCCAGTAAGAGTAATGGTCCCAAGGGTGCCCCCAGGAAGAATAATGCCCCTCATTTGTGCCTGCAGGAAGAATAATGCCCCTCATTTGTGCCCGTAGGAAGAATAATGCCCCCATAGTGCCCCCAGTTAGAATAATGCCCCCATAGTGCCCCCAGTTAGAATAATGCCCCCATAGTGCCCCCAGTTAGAATAATGCCCCCATAGTGCCCCCAGTTAGAATAATGCCCCCATAGTGCCCCCCAGTTAGAATAATGCCCCCATAGTGCCCCCAGTTAGAATAATGCCCCCATAGTGCCCCCAGTTAGAATAATGCCCCCATAGTGCCCCCAGTTAGAATAATGCCCCCATAGTGCCCCTAGTTAGAATAATGCCCCCATAGTGCCCCCAGTTAGAATAATGCCCCCATAGTGCCCCAGTTAGAATAATGCCCCCATAGTGCCCTCAGTTAGAATAATGCCCCCATAGTGGCCCCAGTTAGAATAATGCCCCCATAGTGCCCCCAGTTAGAATAATGCCCCCATAGTGGCCCCAGTTAGAATAATGCCCCCATAGTGCCCCCAGTTAGAATAATGCCCCCATAGTGCCCCCAGTTAAATGCCTCCATGGGGCGTGGCCTGCAGTGCGAGGTGGATGGCCGCACTGTGAAGGAGCTCCGCTAACTTTTTTCCCCCAAAGCGTCTTCACAGCTACCTGAGTGGACCAAAACTGCTTCACAAACCTCATCAGTGGCAGCGGTAGGCATGACCCGCAAGAGGTCCCATCGGTCCGGGATTCGCCGCTTAACAGACTTTTACACAGACCACGAGGCACACTAAGAGCAGAGCAAAGGCCCGGAGGGGCGGATACAACCCCGGGGACAACAGAACGCTCTCCACCTCACCAGAGTACATCGGGTCCCCCCACCTCTTCAGGGTCAGATGGGGAGAGAAGCAGGACCACCAGCCTGGCATGTCAGAGCACCAGGGAACCGCAGAAGGAGGCTGCACATGTGGACGCAGGACACAAGATGGCGCCTGCTATAGCATTGAGTGACTCAGGGGGCTGTTCGTCCCACAGTATTCCCCACCAGCACCCTGGGATGCTTGATTCCCCACTGCACCCTCTCATTCCAGAGTTGGCCCTGGCACCTGATCCCTTACAAGATTTTCCAGCCTTAGAGGGAGTCTTAAAGGCCATGATGTCGGCCCTGCATCGCTCACTCACCCCTCAGCTCTAAAGAGTTGCCTCAGCTATCAACTCGTCCATTGACGATTTTGCCACGAGAGTCTCCCATACAAAAACAAAATGAGCGAACTCACCAATTCCCATAATGATTTAATTGATGCTCACTATTCTCTGGAGGAGAAGGTTGCCCTCCTGAAAACAAAACTGGCCGATTTGGAGGACAGAAACAGACGCAATAATTTGAAGTTTAGGGGTCTCCCGGACTCTTAATTTACCGCGTGCATCGTCTCCCTGAACCGAAACAGGTGGCGGAATCCCTTCCTAAAGATGTGATTGCCAGAATCCACTTTTATCATATTAAAGAGGACTTAGTGTCCACGGTAAGGAAAAACAAAGGCTTGCCGCATCAGAAAATACAAATTTACTCGGACCTTTCCCATAGCACATTACAAGCCAGGAGGAATCTCGCTCCTATATCGAATGTCCTGAGGGAGAGGAAAATCGCCTACAGGTGGGGGTTCAACTATGAAGGCAAACTGCATGTTATTAAGAATGTGGAAGAAGGAAGGCACCTTTTCAAGGAGTGGAATTTTCCAGTCTCAAACAGCGGAGATCTTCACACCAAGAAGACCCCTTCCCGTACGCAACCGGACTGGTCTACTGTGGGTGATTGATTTCACCGCGCTCAGGTAGAAATAGGCTTAAAATTGTTTCTTTTGAAATGGGTCTGGGATAGCGGTCAAGATTATGTCAATTAATGCCAAAGCTTTGAATTCCCCGTATAAGAGGGAGTCGTTGTGGAGAGAAGCCCGTCTTAATCAGGCGGACATAGTCTGTGTGCAGGAGCCGCACTTTGTTAAACAAAAACACCCGTTATTCTCACATAAGGGTTTTACTAAAATACTCTTAGCTAATTCAGATAAGAAAAAAGCAGGAGCGGCCATAATGGTGAGGGATTCCCTAGGTATCCAGATAGACCAAGTAATAGCGGATGAAAATGGCAGATATCTCATACTAATAGGTAGGGTGGGAACATTCACTTTGACGCTGGTAAATATCTACGCTCCAAACAAGTCCCAGATACGCTTTATGAATAAACTATTGAAAAGGGTAAGAAGAGTGCAAAAAGATAATTTATTAATATGTGGAGATTTTAATATTATTCCGGACAGGTCAATTGATTCCACGGGTAGCGGTAGGGCTCCCTCTCCTTCCATTGGCAAATGGCTAGGAGATTCCGGCATGTATGATACCTTCAGGTGTTTAAATGCTTGCTCACGGGAGTTTACTTACTATTCTCCCCGCCACAGGTCTTTCTCCCGTATTGACTTAGTGGTCGTAGATAGACCTCTCCTCCCTAGGATATGCTTGGCCCAGATAGGAGTAGCTTTCTGGTCTGATCATGCTCCGATTTTTTGCCCTGTCTCTATATCCCCAACTTCCTCCCCGCACAGGTCTTTCTCCCGTATTGACTTAGCGGTCGTAGATAGACCTCTCCTCCCTAGGAGACCAGGATTCACGGTCTGATCATGCTCCGATTTTTTGCTCCGTTTCTATATCCCCGACTTCCTCCCCGCACAGGTCTTGGAGGAATAATTTGTATTTGCTTAGACATCCCAAATATAAAGATCAAACAGAGTCTGCCTTACAGGAGTATTTCCTTCACAATAAAGTAGATGACATTGACCCTTTCCTCCTCTGGCAGGCCCATAAAGCCACAATGAGGGGAATTCTCCTAAAACAAAGCTCACACTTTAAGAAGCTTAGGGAGGCAGAACTAACTTCACTTTTGTTAGAAGTTACAGTACTAAAGTAGAGGGTATGCTACGGGATAATCCCTCATTGGATTTACACCGGTCATTGATGTCTATCCGCCACAAAATTCATTCCATTCTGCAAATGGATTACGAGCGTCAGCTCACCTCCCTGCACAGTTCTCATTATCAATCCTACAATAAACCTAGTAGGTTAAACCTATAGTGCAGAAATCTAATGTACAGTTCATCTTGGCTGGGAATGGGGTTACCAAACTTTACCACCCCAAAGACATAGCAGAAGCTTTTAGTACGTACTACACTAAATTATATAATTTAAAGCTAGATCCCTCGACGCCACAACCTACGACTGAACAAATAGCATTCTTTTTGTGGTCTATTCACCTCCCCCTCTAGCCCAATGCCAGCTTGCTTCCCTTAACATAGCCATTTCGCAGTCGGAAGTCCAGGCAGCGATTAAAACACTTCCAGCAAACAAAGCCCCAGGGCCTGACGGCTTTTCGAATGAATATTATCAATACTACGCTTCGTGCCTGCTTCCCCATTTGGTTGAAATGTTTAATGCAGTCCTAAATGGACAGTGTTTGCCGGCGGACATGCTCCAAGCCACTATAGTCACCATCCTGAAGCCCGGTAAATCAACGGACTCCCCTGCTAATTTTCGCCCCTATATCGCTTTTAAACAGCTGTATGCCAAAACTGTATGCCAAAATTATTTCCCATAGACTTCTACAGGTTCTCCCACTGATTATTCATAGCCACCAGGTGGGTTTTACAAACGGGAGGTAAGCTCCGGATGGCACAAGGCGGATTCTGGTTATTCTGTAGAAGGCGGGTGGTTGGCGGATGCCTTCTCTGCTCCTTACTCTGGATACAGAGAAGGCGTTCGAACGAATCCATTGGAACTTCGTGTTCGCAGTTTTGAGTAAGTTTGGATCCCGGGGCCCAATCCTTTCGGCGACCCAGGCTCTATACTCTCAGCCTTCGGCCCAGGTCTTAGTTAATGGTGCTCTATCCATGCCATTCCCCATCACCAATGGGACGCGATAAGGGTGTCCCCTTTCCTGTTCCTTTTGGTGATGGAACCCTTCGCAGAATTAATCAGAATGTCCAGTGATATCAGGGGCATCCCGTCTGGCCACAGACAACATAAATTAGGTCTCTTTGCGGATGATGTGGTACTGACTTTATCGCATCCATTACCATCCCTGAGGAAAACCATGGATATTATTCGGTCGTTTGGAGAGGTCTCCTATTATAAAATAAATTAGGATAAATCCCAAATCTTGGCCATTAAAATTCCGTCATCACTGAAGGAGGTGATTAGAAAAGAGTTTCCTTTTCAGTGGGTCTCATCCTCCATAACCTACTTGGGTATCCAATTGTGTTTCCCTCTGTCCGGGCTTCTCTCCTGTAACTATGACACCCTGCTCAAATCCTTGCAGTCGGAACTTGATAAGTGTTCGAAAATAGAGCTATCATGGATGGATCGTATTATGATATACAAAATGATGGTGTTGCCGAAACTATTGTACTATTTTCGTACCTTCCCTCTTCCTTTGCCGCAGGTATTACTACGGAAATGAAGGAATCAAATGTTATCCTTTATTTGGGCTTCCATATTATTCTCACATAGGGGAAATGGAGGGCTAGGGGTACCAAATCTTTAAGTATACTATGAGACAATTATATTTAAAAAATTTAGATATTGGTGCAGGCGAGAAAATGGATTAGGTTGGACTGAAGTAGAAAGGGTTCAGAAACCCCTGGGCGTGCTTTTCTTGGCCCATGCTCTTGATCCGAAACGCCCTTTGCCTGTGGCCCTATCTTTAAAAGCCTTGGTTCAAACATGGCTTTGGGTGATCAGGAAGACGCAACACTCGGTTGCCAAAAAAGAGGTCCCCATACCTATAGAAGTGCTAGAATACCTTATACCAAACTTCTCTGTGACCTCATGGAAACGAGGGGGGGGGGGTCTTATTGGGGACTTCTATGATGGGGAGGAATCTTTCTCCACTTTACAAGGCCTATATGGTATTCCTGGTATTAAGCATTTTGAATATCTTCCCCATCAGGAAGGTCTCCATTCCATTGGCCTTATATATATACCCTCCTGTTTACACCGAAAGGGGATCTACACACCCCCACGAGAATGTTATATAGGAACATTTTGAATGATCTTTCTTTCTCTAAAATAGTCCACATGCTAAATTAGGAAAAAGACCTACAACAATCTTTCTCAGACAGTTAGCTATAAACTATACCCTCAGGTCCTTGGCTTGCTCTTAGAAGGCTACCACAAGCTGTTGACAAGATGGTACTTTACTCCCGCCAGATTGAGTCAAATCTTCCCGAATGTAGAGAAATTTTTTTGGAGATGCCATAGGTCTCCTGGCAACTTATGCCATGTATTTTGGAATTGTGATGTAATTACTTCCTATTGGCTAGAAGTAGAAAAATTACTTCAAACTGTGACAACTACAAATCTCAAACTCTCACCGCGGCTCACACTACTTTCTTTGGGCATAGATCGGGTCCCATCTTTTCAGTGCAAAATGATCTGTCATATATTATTAACCGCTAAGCTTTTATTAGCTAGAAACTGGAAATCTACTCTAACCCCATCTATAGGTAATGTTATAGAAATGACATGGACCCATTGCATTTATGAAGGGCTAAATGCATACCGAAAAAGGGAAAACAGCTCCTTTTTGAAATCTTGGAACCTTTGGTTGGAACACTTTCCACTGCCATACCTAGATCCGCACTAAATGTCTGGTCCACATTAGCGCATCTAATGTTGGAGATCCAAAAATTACTGTTTCTTTGTGTTGTATACATTACGTGGTTTTTTCCTTGTCAAAACTACATTTGAAGTCTTGCAACTCTGTATTGTACCTTGTTATTTATTGAAAAAAAAAACCTTCAATAAACATTTAATGATAAAAAAAAAGAATAATGCCTCCATTAGTGCCCCTAGGTCGCTTCTCCAAAAAAAAACACTTACCTCCTCCATTTGCTCGCTTTGCGGTGAACTTTCGCTGCTCACTGGAAGCTCAGGACAGGACCTGCGCTCCAGCTTGATGACGTCTCCCAAGTCCTGTCCTGCACATCCAGTCAGCAGCGCGAGCAAATGGCGGAGATTAGTGATTTTTCTTTTCTTTTTTTATTAACCCAGGGGAGGGGGGGTGGTTTGGTAAAGGCTGCACTAATAAGCGCTCCACAATTGAAGCGCTCATTAGTAGCAGTCCGCAAAGGAAAATACCGACAATAAACATTGGAAAACACACAAGAGGAATGTTGCGCTCACCTAGGGAGTGTAGGAGCTCGGACCTCGCCAGGAGCCAAGGCGTTCACTTGGAATCAGTAGAGAGCAAAAGCACGGGTCCAGCTTCACAAGTTTCAAAGACTTTAATCCTGTGCACGTATAAAAAACCATCAGTAGCAGCATTGCATCATCGATGCGTTTCGGATCGCTCTAAATATGGATCCTTAATCCTGATTAAAGACAATTAACATTGCCCGGTAAAAAGAATTACTGACAGGGCCTCTAAATTACCGGCCTTGCTGGTGAGATACTGGCCATGTGGCAACCATAAGCATGACAGGGAGCCTCAGTTTTTATGCTCCACCCCCTGCGCTTCAACATTCGCCATGACAGTGTCAGTGGCCCTGGTGCTGACAGTCCTCGTACTCACAGGGTTGGCTCCGGGTACCAGTTTCCCATTTACATTTACCAGGCACCTGGCAGCCGAGTCTTGGTTGGGAAATTCTACGAAGCAGTAACCGAAGAGTTCACTCGAACAGAAGAACGAAAACACATCGTCACATGACTGTACGGCATAAAATATGAACAGCCTCCATGACACATCTCCCGCGTTGGGTACACAGCTCCTACACAGACCCATGTGTCTCCACAGATACAAACTCTGTCTGATCATGTGCAGTCCCCTCTCTTCTGCTGTCTGACGGGGCAGAGTAACACACAACGGCACAATCTGACTACACAGGGTTGTCTGTAGTCTGTAACCATGGAGACAGGTCTGACATTCTGCTGTTTGGCCACAAGATGCCGCTGTTTCCTAAACACAGCTACAGACTGCATAATTCCATATTCATGAGAGGTGGAGTTACACACGGAGTTGGGAGAGGAAGAAAAAGGGAGCAGACATCTTAGAGGGAGCTGAGACTAAGGAACTGTGTCAGCAGAGGATCTGACGTAATCCAGGTGTGGGAGCATCCCTTAGTGACCAGAGCACCAGCTAAGTTAAGCTGATTGTGTCCAAGACCCTGATTCTGTCCAAAGGAAGGAGGATTGCTTCTAGGAATGCTGATGATAGCTGAGGAGCAAAGCTACATAAACTGCAGGATCGCATGCTTGTTGGAGAGGCATTTGTTCTGTTCAGAATCACCAGCGGGTGCAGAGCAAATCCGGGTTGGTAAGATTGTGCACGCACCTCATCACAGTGTTGGCGCCTAGAGACTGAGATCAGGCCTGTAGTTTTTTTTTTTTTTTTTTTTTTTTATAATTAAATTTTGTTCTTTTATTTCAATGTTATCAGCGTATGCAGTAATAACAGTAAAAAAGTAATAACATAATTACAAAGTCATCCCCCCTGTGCAACATTACCCCCTCCCCCGCCTTGCAGAAGAAAGAGAAGAGAAAGAAAAAAAAAAAAAAAAAAAAAAAAGAAAAGAAAAGAAAAAAAAAATACAATAAAATTCATCAATCACCCCATTCCTTCCAAATACTATCCCACTTTTCGTAAGATCCTCTTTGTCTATACAGAATCTTTTCATAGCTTTTAACCTTGGTGACTAAATTTAGCCAGTTCTTGCAGTCTGGCGCAGAGGGGGAAAACCATTTTCTAGCTACAAGGAGCCTAGCCAGAAACAAAACTTTAGTCAACAGTCGTGACTTCCGAACCCGACAGCTAACCTCCGATAAGTCCCCTAAAATCCATACCTTTGGAGAAAGTGGAATATCCATATCAAGTCTTTGGAATAGGGTTCTTTGAACCAACTTCCAGTATCTACTCACCGCTGGGCAATCCCAGAACAGGTGCAAGTGATCTGCCCCGGGGCTGCCACAGCGGGGACACTCAGAGGAGGCTCTTAATCCTCTCCTATGGAGCCATCGAGGTGTTACATATATTTTGTGAATAATATTAAACTGTACTACCGTGTGGTTAAAATTGTGCGAGACCCAACTTAAATTATCACCTACATTCTCCCAATCCGGGGAGCCCAAATCTAACAGTAAGGAAGACCAGGATCTTTGCCCTGGAGATAAACAATCCGTGAAATAATTTTTTATTAGGTACCTATAACAGTGTGAAACTCTAACTTTCATATCACCCTTCTTTTGAATCAACTTGTGTAAAAATTCCGGAGTGTCTATATTAAATAAGTGCTTATCAGAAATACTAAGCAGTGCCGAACGCAATTGAAGATATGCATACCAAGCCACCTCACCTATATTTTCCTCTTGTTCTAGCTCCAAACGAGTAAGGATCTGTCCGTTTTTAACCACTTGACTCAACAAATAAATATTCTTTTTCTTCCAGTATTGCTGGCAATTTGAGTCATCCAAACTACACAGTTTTTGGTTGTGCCATAATGGGGTGCAAATCAGTGATGCACTGACTTGCATCCAGCTTTTTATAACTCTCCATGCTTTCATAGCCATTCTGCAGAAGGGTTTATATTCATCACTCTCTCTTTGTCATAAATAGTCTTACTCATAGTGGTGATATCACTTATAAGAACTCCCCTTAGGTACGCCTTTAGGGCATCCCATACGGTATTGATCTTGGCAGAGGAGGTTCACCTCCCAAAATGGCGATATCAATAACTTAATGGAGGGGGTTATCCATAATGGTGAGCCAGTATGGATTCAACTTGAACCCAAGCCCCATGATGTTTCTGTCCCCCCCACTGCAAAGTTCAATTGTTATGGGAGAGTGATCTGAAATTGTTCTTACTCCATATCGTATAGTTTTTATGTTATTCCGATTGCTCACATTAGTAAGCGCCAAATCATTTCTGGATATTGCTCTACCACCCCTACTAACACAGGAGTACACTCTCTTACCTCCACCCAGATGTTCCCATATGTCCACCAAGCCCACCTCCATACAGAACTGGGCCAGTGGGGAAGAACCAGAATTCCTACCCAAATCTGCATTCAAGGTCAATCTATCCCTTTTAGGATCCATAACCGCATTGAAATCTCCCATCAGGACAAGTCGACACTCTGGTCTCTCTTCCAAAAATAACAACAACCGATTGAGTAAATAAGCCGAAAACGGCGGAGGTATGTAAAAAAAGGCCAGAGTGTAGTCCCGTCCACAGAGTCTACCATACAGAAAAATAAATCTCCCCTGATCATCTATGGAAGACTCTATTAACGTGAAATCTATGGAATGATGGATTAGAACCGAGACTCCCCTTGAGGAGCCACTAAAGGTAGAGTGGTACGATTGAGCTTGCCACCCTACTGTCAAACGAGACACCGTCTCCTTAGTGAGGTGAGTTTCTACTATACAGATGATAGCGGGGAGAACTCTTTTTATTGCATCCATGATGGCTTGTCTCTTAACCCTCTCCCCGAGACCTCTAACATTCCATGAAAGAATTCTAACCAACATTAATCACAAAAAGAAGGAAGGAAAAAAACTGCAAAAAATCCCACCTTCTGCACGCGCACCAATTCCCCATTCCCTCCCCATCCCTCCCCATTCCCCTTCCTCCACTGGTCTGCCCGATCCTGTCAGCAAACCTCTTATCTTCCGGCCACTCTCCCCCACTAACCCCATCCCCCAACCCTCCCCCATCACCAAGCCTCAAAATTTCAAATGCCCAGCCGGTCCATCCATTCTCGCACTTGCTCCGGTTTTCAAAAACTGGGAAGTCCCATTATAAATCACTCTTAACTTCGCTGGATACTGTAGGGAATATTTAATGTCCTTAGTAGCCAATTGTTTCTTAATCTCAACAAAGGTTCTTCTTTTTTCCCGGGCAAAATCAGGGAAGAATAACAGTTTAGTCCCTTGATGTTCAATAGGTGAGCATTCTCTAGCTCTTCTCAGGATCATATCTCTATCCACGGACAATAGCAGCTTCATTAAAATTGCTCGCAGTAGTTTCCCTGGTATAGGTTTCCCCCCTGGAATGCGATGAGCTCTCTCTATTTGGAACATGGAGGAAAAATATTCGTCACCCAAGTTATTAAATATCACATCTTTGAGCTGTTTGATCAGCTGTGGGCCTTCTACTCCTTCTGGAAATCCTACTATACGGATATTATAGCGCCTTGATCTGTTTTCCAGATCCTCAAGCTTAGCTTGTAAACGCTGGTTTTCTGAAGCAACGGTTAAAGTCTTTAATTTTAACGTATCCACATCTGCTTGAAGAGAATCAACCATCTTCTCCTTATTGAGAACTCGATCTCGAATTTTAGCCAGATCTTCCCTTATTAGGGATATATCGCTCTGCATTGACCCCAGTTGGATAGCCATCCCTTGCATTAGGGTACCGTTATTTTTTACGGCGCACAAGATTTTATCCAGAGCTAAGGGCTCGTTCTCATTTTCTGTTGGTAATAACAAGCTTTCCTCCCCCTTCTCGGAGTCTGCTTCTGGTCGCCCATCCTCAAAAGGTTCTTCTACTTGGGAGGCGATAACATTTTTCCTAGGATTTACCCCTAGTTTCCCTTTAACAAGTCCCTTCCCATTTGGGGATTTCCAGAGTTGGTCAATTTTTCCCTCTGTAACCTTGACCCCTGTCCTAGTTCCAGAGGAATCGACTGATCGCCGCTTCGGAGCCATTTGGACTATTTAAAGGGTTTTTTTTTTCTTTATATTAGTTTTTAAGTCTTTTTGGGTCTTTTCTTGTGTTGTTCTTTCTTTATTTCTTTCTATTCTTTCTTTTTCCCCTTTTTTCTTTTTTTTCCCCTTTTTCCTTTTCTTCCTCCTCCCCACTCCTGTGAATTAGTCACTTATTTTTCTCCTCTCTTTTTTTTTTTTTCTTCTCCTTTTTTCTTCCCTTTCCCCTTAGCCCGTCCTTAACCCTTTAAGCTCTATTCATTGCTCCCTTTCTTTCACTCCTTTTATTTTTTAACAGTAGTTCTTATTTAACACTAGGTGACTTCCTTTCACCTCATTATACCCCTATCAGTTGGTGAGAGACAGGAGGTTTTCAGGGGATCATGCAAGGAGCAGAGGCAGCAAAAAAAAAAAAAAGGGCCGGAGGGCAGAAGGGCAAACGGGGAGTGGAGTAGATACCTCCAATCATACAGTCATACAAGATCACACAAGAGTGCAAAGTCTCACATGTCCGGCGTCTTCACCCGCAGGGACGGGGGCAGCTGGAGACCAAAACACCCCGTCGGCAGTCCAAACTAGAGTAGGACAAGGGGTAGAGAGGCAGGAAGCAGGAGACCACCAGAGGAAAGCGGAGGAGCTCGGCACAGATCAGGAAGCCTGAAGGATCCAGGGCAGATCGAGGGAGCGGGTTGAGGAGAGAGCCCCGATGCGGCACCACGAGACGAGGAGAGCAGGGAAAGCAGAAGGCAAGCCGAAAACTCCGACGGCAGAGGTCCCAGAAGACATGGCCAAAGCAGCTGGAACAGCGTCAGGGTCAGCAGACAGGTAAAGGCAGTGAAGGCGGGGATCCAGCTCCACGAGGCATCAGCAGCCTCGCGGCAACAGCATACATCGGCTGGTGAGAGAGGGGGGGGGGGGGAGGAGAGCCCGGAGGAAGGAGGAGGAGAGCGCAACGCAAACTCCTCACGTCATCACGCCGGCACTACTGTATATTGATCCCCCACCAATCCTGCAGAGGCCTGTAGTTAGTTAGTTAGGGTCTCTGTGTCAGGCCACAAGTAGTGCTACTGTCCATTGCAAGCACTCCATAACTGTCGGGTTTATAATAATTCAATTAAGAATTATTAATTATGGTCATAGAGATATCATGACCTGGTGAATTGTAGATAACCCAATCGATACAATTCACATCATGAGGCCGACTATTTCCTCAGATAATAAGTTCTTTTCACGTGATATGACATTAATGCTAAAGATGTAGTTTTGACATTAAATAATAATACACAAGTATATAAATATGCAGATTTATTGATTATAAGCATAAATAAGTAAATAAACACAATGATATATGCCAATGAATATATACAACGTTAATATAAAGCATTACAAGCTTAAAATAAGTAAATAAACACAATGATATCATCGATATAAAGCAATATAAGCTTATCAATACATGTGGGTAGAAGCAACTTGTCACATTATAACAAAGCTATTATTTGGTTAGGATATCAAAACAAGAAGTTAAATTATATACATCACTTCTGTCCAGAGGAAACCTCATGATATCAGGACGGGCATGTCTAATCCTAGACATCAATATGGAATGCTAAATACATTCTGCCCCCCTCTAACCAACTACACCTCACATGGCTTCAGGAATGGGCAAATCCATCCAAGGATATAACTTAGAAGAGATAACTGTATCCTTCCGCCCCATCCTGGACTATTTTCACATGTATGACTTGGTAAGACTATTAAGACACACAACATAAATGGAAAGAACTTGGAACAAGTCTTTCCAGTGGGAGTTTATCACTTAGCTTGACGAAGAATGCTACTATCAATATATTTATATATACGTTGTGGTAAGGTGCAGGGTGCCGTCGTGGATGGCAGGTATGTGTCACCAAGGTTCATAGCCTCGGTGAGGTAAGAGCCGTTTTTTGTTGATGTCAGCAGCAGCTAGTGCTACTGACATAGTTTAAATAGCATGGCTGCAAAGCCGATCCGGGCCGGCTCTTACCGGGAGCAGCTAAAGTGTAGGGTGGGTGGCTGCTCCCCACGACCCAGTCCTGGTTTTGGGCTGGGTTTAAAACACAGCCAGCACCAGCAGCTGAGAGGTGATTGTCCTGGAGCTGCTAACAGTGTTGTGGAGTTCTCTGACCTGGAGGAAAGAGCTCAGCAAGGTGGTGTTTTTCCCTGCAACCTGAAGGTGGAATCTCCTGCGGCTGGGCCGACTGCGAGGTGTGAACCCGCACCTAAACCTCCCAGGTGACTGGACCCTGTGTTGGCCTGTTTTGTTTTGCCACAGTGTTTCTGTTGTGTGTGAATTATCACCAAGAGACTGTTTTTCATTTATGTTGTGTAAGTGTGAATAAAACACTGTTTATTGCACATTCTGGACTCCTTGTTTTGCCTCGGTACTGCACCCGCACCGCTATCTACCAGAGCGACTCCCCACATTTGGTGTCGGATGCGGGCATGCGCAGTGAGGCTGGCGTGAACGCCGAAAATTTTTGTTTCTGCTGGGCACGACTGGATGTCCTATATTAGGCCGGCAAAGTTGCAGCCTGTGATCCCTGACAAAATGGAGGCGGTTGTAAAAGCCCTTGTGGAGGCTAACCTGCAGCAGCGGGAGGCTAACAAGCAGCAGCAGGAGACTAATCAGCTGCTTTTACAACACGTGATGGCTTTGCAAACGGCAGGAGCGTCCCAACACGTCCATGATGCCCGGAAAGCGGTCCGTGCGGCGATCCCAAAGATGACCCCCTCGGACGACGTTGAGACCTATCTGGCGGTCTTTGAAAAGGTGGCCGTGAGGGAAAAGTTACCCCGTGACCAGTGGGCTGAAGTGGTCGCTCCGTTCCTGGCATCCGGACCCCAGCAGGTGTTCTCTGATTTGGCAGATGACCAGGCTGCTGATTACCCCACGGTGAAGGGGAGATCCTGGCCAGACTGGGGGTGAACGTGTTAGTCCGGGCTCAGCGGGTCCACCAGTGGGACTTTAAAGCGGCTGAACCCGCCCGGCCGCAGTACTATGAGTTACTGCACAGGTTGCAAAAATGGCTGCAGCCTGATATTCTAAGTCCGGCTGCTATGCTGGACCGTCTGCTGGCTGACATGTTCTGGAGGGCCTTGCCGTACCCCTTCAGCACTGGATCGGCCAGGTATCACCCACTAATGCCCTGGACATGGTCGACCTGGTGGAGCGCTATGAGGCCACAAAAACCTTGAAAGGGGGTGTTGTTGGGAGGGGGCCGGTCAAACCCCGGAGGTCTCCCATCCAGTCCCGACGACTGGTACCCGAGAAACCTGCTCGGGGTGTACCCCCTGTAGACACGGCCCCGATAGTCTGCTGGCGGTGTCACGAGCCTGGCCATGTGAGGGCCGACTGTCCACAGTGGGGAGAACCCATGGAGACTAATTATGGGTACCGGGCTTCCATGTATGCCCGGAGACTGTGTGCGACCGGCACCCCTGAGACAATAGACAATCGTCATCTGTGCCAGGTGCAAGTCGGGGATAACCTGGCAGTGGCGCTGCTGGACTCAGGGAGCCTAGTAACCCTGGTAAGTGCTGCCCTGGTACAGCCCTCCCAGTATACGGGCCGGAAAGTTGGTGTGGTGTGCATACACGGAGACTTAAAGGACTATCCCACGGCTGTAATGTCTCTGTCCACGGCGGCCGGCACATGGACTTGTGAAGTGGCGATCTCCTCAAAGCTACCCTATGAACTAATAATTGGGAGAGACTTCCCTGGTTTTCCGTCACTATGGCCTGAGGTGAAAGTGACTAATAGCCCTGAGACAGGGGTAACCCTAGCTGAGTGGCCTGGTTCCAGTGGGAGGCCAGAGCCCTGGGAGCCCGAGTCTGAAGGGCCTGCGGTAGGGGTGACCACCACTGCTGTGATAGAGGGGGAGACACCCCCATTGAGTGTAATGGTGGGAGACATGGAGGACTTGCCACCAGGGCCTGAGTTGGCAGACCTCCACGTCTCCGGAGATAATTTTGGGACCGCACAACACCAGGACCAAACCCTAACCAGGGCCTGGGAAAGTGTCGTAATAATTGATGGTAAACCCCAGAAACCTGGGGCTGAGTTAATGTTTCCGCGATTCATTGTTCTTCAGGATATGTTGTATTGGGTGAACCAAATCCGGGGTGAGCCAGTTGAACAGTTGGTGGTGCCCACAGCGCACCGCAAGCTTGTCATGGAGCTTGCCCACCAACATGTTCTTGGGGGACACTTGGGGTGGCAGAAAACCCAGGACCGCATACTGCAGCGGTTTTATTGGCCCAGTGTGTTCAAGGAGGTAGAAAATTATTGTAAGTCCTGTCCCACCTGTCAGATAAATAGCCCCCAGCCACATTTCCGTAGTCCTCTGGTACCTCTTCCAATTATTGAGGTCCCGTTTGAGCGAATCGCTATGGATCTAATTGGGCCTGTACCAAAGTCTGCCAGGGGCCATCAACACATTCTGGTAGTTCTCGACTATGCCACTCGGTATCCGGAGGCGGTGCCTCTGCGACATACCTCAGCTAAGCTCATTGCCAAAGAGTTAATGGAAATGTTTTCCCGTGTGGGCCTGCCAAAAGAGGTTCTGACAGACCAAGGGACCCCTTTTATGTCCAAAGTTATGAGGGAACTGTGTAAATTATTGCGTATAAAGCAATTGCGGACGTCCGTTTACCATCCGCAAACAGACGGTCTTGTCGAGAGGTTTAACCAAACTTTAAAAAATATGTTAAAAAGGGTGGTGTCTAGAGATGGGAAGGACTGGGATCTGCTTCTGCCCTATCTCATGTTCGCAGTGCGAGAGGTGCCCCAGGCCTCTACTGGGTTCTCGCCCTTCGAACTGCTTTATGGCAGACACCCTCGGGGCCTGTTGGATATCGCCAAGGAAGCGTGGGAACAACAGCCTGTCCCCCACAAAAGTGTCATTGAGTATGTCACCCAGATGCAGGAACGGATGGAAAGGGTGTTGCCGCTGGTCCGGGAGCATATGGAGGCAGCGCAACAAGCCCAGAGTAGGGTGTACAATCGTCAGGCTCGGGTACGGGGCTTCAATCCGGGAGATCGGGTTTTGGTTCTGGTACCCACCCTTGACAGCAAATTCCTAGCTAGGTGGCAGGGCCCCTATGAGGTGATCGAGAAGGTAGGGAAGTAAATTACAAAGTACACCAGCCAGGCGGCGCAAGCCGGAGCAGGTGTACCACGTGAATTTACTAAAGCCGTGGAAAGATAGGGACACGGCCGACGACCACAGCCCCCGGCCAGGGCTTCTAGGTGAAAAGGGTCCAGCCCCACAGTTCGAGGCCTGCGAGCGGTAGCCACGGTAAAATTGCAGACAGCCTGTCTTCCAAACAAGTTCAGGAAGTCAGGGAGTTCATCAGTCGGAACACGGATGTGTTCTCGGACCTCCCTGGCCGCACGTCTCTCATCCAACATGACATCGTCACTGAGCCTCAGGCCAAGATCCGGTTAAAACCATACCGGGTACCCGAGGCTCGGCGACGGGCCATCGCGGAGGAAGTGCAATTAATGTTGAAGCTTGATGTCATTGAGGAGTCGAAAAGTGAGTGGGCCAGTCCCATAGTCCTAATACCCAAGCCGGATGGGACGTTGCGGTTCTGCAACGATTTTCGCAAGTTAAATGAAGTGTCCAAGTTTGATGCGTATCCCATGCCCCGGGTAGACGAGCTTGTTGAGAATTTAGGACAAGCCCGGTATTTTTCTGTGCTAGACCTTACTAAAGGGTACTGGCAGGTACCCTTAACGGAGTCGGCCAAGGAAAAAACCGCTTTTGTTACCCCGCAGGGCCTGTATCACTACAAGGTGTTACCCTTTGGCCTGCATGGCGCCCCCGCCACCTTCCAAAGGTTAATGGACATAGTGCTGCGACCTCATCGTCGGTACGCCTTGGCCTACTTAGATGATGTAATCATCCACAGCACCGACTGGGAAAGCCATTTGCCCAAAGTGCAGGCGGTAGTGGATGGCTTGAGGAAAGCTGGTCTAACCGCCAATCCAAAGAAGTGTGCGATTGGGTTGGAAGAGACCAAATACCTGGGATATGTTATTGGGCGGGGAGTCATCAAGCCGCAGGTAACTAAGGTAGAAGCCATACGCAACTGGCCCCGACCGGTCACTACCAGACAGGTAAAGTCCTTCCTGGGAATTGTAGGGTACTACATGCGGTTTGTGCCCCACTATGCCACAATAGCAGCGCCGTTGACAGACCTGTTGAAGGGGCGAAAGTCTGGGAAGGTTAGCTGGAGTGAGAAGGCGGAGGAGGCTTTCTCCACGTTGAAGTCGACCCTGTGTGGGTCCCCGGTTTTGGTGACACCCGACTTCAACAGGGAGTTCGTCGTACAGACCGACGCCTCGGAGGTAGGCCTCGGTGCTGTACTGTCTCAGGAGGTCAACGGGGAAGAACATCCCGTTGTCTTCCTGAGCCGTAAGCTCAGTCCCGCCGAGACCAGGTATAGCATAGTGGAGAGGAGTGCCTGGCTATCAAGTGGGCACTCGAATCTCTCCGCTACTACCTGTTAGGGAGGAGGTTCCGTCTGGTGACCGACCATTCCCCTCTCAAGTGGATGAGCCAGGCCAAGGAGAGGAATGCTCGGGTCACCAGGTGGTTCCTATCCCTGCAGAACTTCAAGTTCTCCGTGGAACATAGGGCAGGCCGCTTGCAGGGTAATGCAGATGCCCTTTCCCGCGTCCACTGCCTCACATGTGTCCACCCCTCAGGGTTGAACAAAGGGGGGTATGTGGTAAGGTGCAGGGTGCCGTCGTGGATGGCAGGTATGTGTCACCGAGGTTCATAGCCTCGGTGAGGTAAGAGCCGTTTTTTGTTGATGTCAGCAGCAGCTAGTGCTACTGACATAGTTTAAATAGCATGGCTGCAAAGCCGATCCGGGCCGGCTCTTACCGGGAGAAGCTAAAGTGTAGGGTGGGTGGCTGCTCCCCACGACCCAGTCCTGGTTTTGGGCTGGGTTTAAAAACTCAGCCAGCACCAGCAGCTGAGAGGTGATTGTCCTGGAGCTGCTAACAGTGCTGTGGAGTTCTCTGACCTGGAGGAAAGAGCTCAGCAAGTTGGTGTTTTTCCCTGCAACCTGAAGGTGGAATCTCCTGCGGCTGGGCCGACTGCTAGGTGTGAACCCGCACCTAAACCTCCCAGGTGACTGGACCCTGTGTTGGCCTGTTTTGTTTTGCCACAGTGTTTCTGTTGTGTGTGAATTATCACCAAGAGACTGTTTTTCATTTATGTTGTGCAAGTGTGAATAAAACACTGTTTATTGCACATTCTGGACTCCTTGTTTTGCCTCGGTACTGCACCCGCACCGCTATCTACCAGAGCGACTCCCCACAACGTATATATATACAATCATTTAATACTTTGCTAGATTATGAGTCTTGATTCTTCTGCAGGTAGAATGAAGCCTCACAATATCCTAAGACTACATCTCATTATGGAGATAACCAATTAATTAATGCGTTTATGTATTCGCCAATCTGGGTGATATGATTTCACCCACATTATACAATTAGTTTTAATAAAATGAAATATCATTCTTTATGTCTCTTACCAAGTCCTAGTAGGAATCACAATTCTGCTCCTAGGAAAGCTGGGTGGTCCATTATCGCATGTCTCACCATGACTTTCATATTGATAGACCCCTCTCTCTTGGGTGTTCTGGCTATGATCATGATGACGATGCTGAATCCTGGAATCTTGGAATGTTTTTCTTCTTTGCTAATGAGTCTTCTTGTTTCCCCCCTTATCTCATGTCACATCCTCCTGGATTAAGATCTTCCAATCATACGCTCATATGGTAATGATCCTATGAGATTGTATTTACCCATAATGCGACTATGGAGGATGGTGTAATGATATCCGTCTGTCTCCAGATGGCACTGTTGTGCAAGCTATTAGTACCATACTATAAAGAGTTAGCTATGGCAGTCTTGTATTATATACATTTGACCCTCGTCGTCGTAAATCAGAGATAGGGATTTACTTGGACAACTTTTAAACAACTAAAGACAGACCTCTAGGCGTCTCTCTGAGTGTTTCTTACACTGTTGATCTATGGACCACAATGATATGAATGGGCCTTGTTCTCTTCAGACGGACATGTCTGGATAATCCAGTGTACTCCCTACAGATAAGCCCACATCTGTGGCAATAACTTTTTAAAATACTATGTTCTCTGTTTTCAGTATAAACTTTTACACAGACTGAACTCGGCATGACCTCATGTTGGCCTGTTTCAGCCATACAGCAAAACTTTGTAACTTTGGTTCAGTCTGTCTCTTAAAAGACAATGAGCGTCCATTTTGACTATAATATGATCAGGTATTATATACACTCATGAAAATGCCCGACATAACTTGAAGTGACTTTTCACCCTGGAGAGCTGATAAACTTTCCACAAACTCAAGCCAGGCTGGCATTTTGCTCATGAGGAATACTCAGTCACGAGCTACAGGACCAGTTATGGGAGGGGGAATTCTGCACAGCCTTGTAAAATTGTAAGCCGTTGTGCTGCCCTGCAGGCTAGCCCGCACCACACACCCAAACAGTTATTCTTGTTTTTTTAGGGTAATAACAGGTAACCACCAGTAGATAAATTACTGCACTTTCCTCCTGCATCAATTGGAAGGCACCACAAGGGTCTCAGCCTTCGGACTGGGTGTATGTAAATTTATTGTATGTGCCCAGCATTTGTGTGTATATATATATATATATATATATATATATAACTAGTTGTCCAAAGATCAGGCAGCACTCCAAGAATAAAGTGAAAGGTGGACCCTTTATTAACCCTTCTGCGACATTTCAACCACTCATTGTGGTCTTTATCAAGCACAAAAAATAGTGTCATTCAGGCATATATATACCCATCATGCAATGTGCTAATTAAATAGTAATTATACATACAAATCAATCATAATACATGAATAAAGTCATATTCAAATGCAAAAAGCAAGGTGATACATAGAAAATTATCTTGTGTATAAATAGTACAAAATACATTGGTTAAAAAGTTTCCATATCATCCAATACTGGCATATTAGTGTTAATTGATCAGTGATGTCAGACCTGTGTCATACTGTGAAATTAAAAACAACGGCTGTATCGAATTTGTATCAAAAACACTTACACACGCGACTAGGAGAGAAGGCGCCAAGATCCGCATCTAATCATTTACAGTGCGCATGCTTGAGAGCCTAGCAACAAGACGCGCAGCCAGCCGAAGTCAGGAGACGCCCACCCCGGCACATGACACATCACGTGACCAAAGTTAGTCACGCGACAGGCACAAGCCGAGAACGGCTATCGTGAGACCAGGCAAGGCCAAGCGTCAACTTTACCTAGGAGACGCCCACCCCGGCACATGACACATCACGTGACCAAAGTTAGTCACGCGACAGGCACAAGCCGAGAATGGCTATCGCGAGACCAGGCAAGGCCAAGCGTCAACGTTACCTAGGAGACGCCACACCAACGGGGAGGGGTCAGCCGCCGAGGGCCGAAGCACTAAAAAAGCGCACCGACCGTATCAGCAACAGCCCACAGCCAGCAGGGGGGCGCAACCTAAGTGGCTAACAGGGATGGCACAAAATAGGGCAACATTGGGTACATATCAACTATTTGAATACTTAAAGGGAATTAACCCTAAACGGCAACCCCGTAGTAAAGATATAGCGGGCAAAACGGCTTATGTAGAAACAATCCACTGAGTGGTTGTATCAGATTCACTGATCATCCCCACTTCTTTGTGTGGACAAAGGCATCAATAATGCAAAAAACGGAGGGGGCCCACATGGTTGTATCATTATACATGATCATCACCACTGGCCTATTTATGGGACTGAGGTGCAAGACACTATCCATGTCTCACGCCACCTGACCCAAGATCTCCCCCAATTGCTATATAGATTGTAGCGCTTATTAAGCCCAAGCCATAACAGTGATTTGTAAATATTGTGCCCAATGGATCCCTCATAGTAGAAATAAATGACACTTGAATCTTGGGGACGTCCTCCGAGTCACTGTGATAAGCTTTATAAAATCTAAGAAAAAATAAGAAAAAATATAAGTCATATATATATAAGTCATTTTATAAAAATTACAAAACCAAGAAAGAAATATAAATTATATGACACCATTAATAATCTCACGCAACAGATCAAGATAAAAAGAGGCAACAGGGCTATTGGGATGTATCAAACCCTCCCAAAGTAAAAAGATGCATAGGATCTATCCAACACTGCATCACATTCCATTTGAATTCTACATTTAGACCATACGGTCTAACCCTCAGTTCACACTTGCGCGTTTTACAGCGCGTTCCTACGCTAAAACGCTCAACAGGAGAAAACTCATGTTTCCCTATGGGCATGGTTCTCACCTGAGCGTTTTACAGCGTGTTTGAACGCGCTGTAAAACGCCCTACGCTCAAAGACGTTCTTAAGCTTCTTTGGGGCGTTTTGTCGCGCGTTTGCAACCATAGACTTCAATGGGAACGCGCGTAAAACGCGCGTTTAACACGCGTTAAAGTGTAGATATGCCTTTTTCAATTGGTCTCCAGAGTCACGAACGCGCGTATGACGAGCGTTTCCTATTTGCAAAAACGCGCGTCTCAGAAACGCTCAGGTGTGAACCCAGGGTAAGGGTCTGAAGGCGATGAATCCAATAAAGCTCTCTTTTTTTAAGGGTTAATGTGCGGTCTCCCCCCCGTCTAGGTAAAGAGACCTAATCAAGAATCTTGAATCTGAGTTCCTTTTCATTATGATCAGCTCCCATAAAATGTTTGGGTATGGTCTAAATGTAGAACTACAGAGGAAATCCTGCCAAGTTTAACAAATGCAAAAGTATGTTCTGTCTTAGATGCTAAGGGTGGCTTCTGGCAAGTAAAACTGGACACTAAAAGCAGTTATCTCACTACAATCTGGACTCCCTTTGGGCATTACTGATGGCTACACATGCCTTTTGGGATTGCTACTGCATCAGAAGAATATCAACGTAGACAACATGAAGCAGTAGAAGGCCTGCCCGGAGTGGAAGCTATTGCTTCAAAAAAGTTCGGGTTCATTTTCGTTGTTCGGCGAATTCTTACTGCTTTCTGAAGGGCTGCACAGCAACCAATCAGCTAGCGTTTTACTTCTTGCCCTAAGAAGCCATCACAGCCATGCCTACTAATGGCATGGCTGTGATTGGCCAAGTGCAGCATGTGACCCAGCCTCTATTTAAGCTGGAGTCACGTAGCGCCGCATGTCACACTGCTCTGATTAGTGTAGGGAGCGGACGCAGCTTCTGTGAGGGCGAGATTAGGCAGGGAAAAGTCAGCAAAAACACCTAATGAAGTGATCGATCTACAGCTGTGAATGATTCAACCTCTGCTAGTTAATTGCTCACTGGTTTTAAGGCTGCACAGAGCGTGTTTCTGTCACTTTGTTCTGGGGTGATCAGTGGCCATTTTGTGTCTTGTGGTGCACCAGCACCAAGCTTCCACCAAGTCCCTCAATACTATTTTTTTTTTTTTGCTATATCCTACATCAGGGGCTTGGCTGTGCTTATTGTCACCACTAGAAACTTAGGATAGAAATTTCTATATTTATTTGAGGGGTAAAATTCAATTGCCAAAATAGCAATCCCCTAAATCTGGTGTTCCAGCTGTGACTAGCCAAGTGTAATACTGTCTGCTGTCTGGCAAAGGATAGAATTTTTCTGGGGTAAAATTCAATTGCCAAAATAGCAATACCGTAAATCAGTGGTTTCAGCTGTGGCTGGCCAAGTTCAATACTGTCCGGCAAAGGATATATTTTTTTCTGGGGTGAAATTCAGTTGCAAAAATAGAAATACCGTAAATCTGGTGTCCCAGCTATGGCTGGCCAAGTTTAATAGTGTCCGGCAAAGGATGTATTTTGTTCTGAGGTCAAATTCAATTGCCAAAATAGCAATACCGTAAATCTGGTGTCCCAGCAGTGGCTGGCCAAGTTTAATAGTGTCCGGCAAAGGATATATTTTGTTCTGGGGTGAAATTCAATTGCCAAAATAGCAATACCGTAAATCAGTGGTTTCAGCTGTGGCTGGCCAAGTTTAACTACTACAGGACCGCCGAACGCAGGGATGCGTCCTGCGGGCGGTCCTGTAGCTCTGTGTGGACGCATCGGCGCGTCATCTCGCGAGAAGCGCGAGTTCCTGTGAACGCAGGAAGTTCACAGGGGCGCACGTCTCAAGAGTTGAACTACAGCCTGCCAGCGATGATCAATCGCTGGCAGGCTGTAGATGCGATATAAATCGCATCAAACATGTATACCAGGCAGCTGTTTGTGAACAGCGTCTGGTATACCTGCTACCTGGTCCTCTGGTGGTCCCATTTGCTGGGATCGACCACCAGAGGACCAGGTAACTATGTAAAGTTGCACCAAACACTACACTAACCCCCCACCCCCTCACCTGTTAACCTCTTGATCACCCCATCTAGACCCCTGATCACCCCCTGTCATTGATCACACCCTTGTAAGGCTCCATTCAGGCGTCCATATGTGTTTTGCGGATCCGTGGATTCACGGATCCAGCGGAACTGATCACGGATCCGCAGATCCTCAAAACACGGACACCGGCAATGTGCTTTCCGCATTTTGCAGATCCGCACATTGCCAGAACTATATAAAAAATGCTTTTCTTGTCCGCAGTTGCGGACAAGAATAGGAACATGTTCTATATTTTTGCGGAGCGGAAGTGCAGACCGGAGCAGCGGATCCGTAATTCCGGATCGAGCGGGACAAAGTCTGTCCCCATAGAAATGAATGGGTCCGCAATTCCGTTCCGCAAACAGAATTTCGGACGTGTGAATGGGGCATAAGGGTCCCCTATCACCACCAGTTAGTTAGCTACTTGTTAGGTAGCTAGCGCCCAGCCCACCGCACCGCAGTCACTGATTTTGGCAGAGATTTTTTCATCCACATTGACCGATGCGAATGAAAAAATCTGTGCCGTTCATTTTTTTTTCAGCGCAGAGGCTGAACGGAAAAAAAAAATCTCATTACCCGTATGCTCAATAAACGGAGAATCGCAGAAACTCCTAATGCTGGCCATACGTGTAATGATTGCGGAGACCCTCAAATGCTAGGACAGTACAAACACCTCACATGTGACCCCATTTTAGAAAGAAGACACCCCAAGGTATTCTGTGAGGGGTATGGTGAGTTCATTCAAAATTTTATTTTTTGTCACAAGTTAGTGGAATATGAGACTGAGAAAAAAAATAAAAAAAAAAAATAAAATCAATTTCCGCTAACTTGTGCCAAATTTTTTTTTCTGTGAACTCGCCATACCCCTCACAGAATACCTTGAGGTGTCTTCTTTCCACAATGGGGTCACTTGTGGGTATTTATACTGCCCTGGCATTTTAGGGGTCCTAAAGCGTGAGAATCCAAATGCGTAAAAATGGCCTGTGAAATCCTAAAGGTACTCATTGGTTTAGGGCCCTTTGCGCATCTTGGCTGCAAAAAGTGTCACTCATGTGGTATCGCCGTACTCAGGAGAAGTAGGGCAATGTGTTTTGGGGTGTATTTTTATATATACCCATGCTGGGTGTGAAAATATCGCTGTAAACGACAACTTTTTAAATTTTTTATTCAAAGTTGTCAGTTTACAGAGATATTTCTCACCCAGCATGGTATATGTAAAATACACTCCAAACACATCCTTACTTCTCCTGAGTACGACGATGCCACATGTGTGACACTTTGCAGCCAAGATGCACAAGAGGCCCAAATTCAACGAGTGCCTTTTAGGAGGACATTTTACGCATTTCTTCTCACGCTTTAGGGCCCCTAAAATGCCAGGGCAGTATAAATACCCCACATGTGACCCCATTTTGGAAGAAGACACCCCAAGGTATTCTCTGAGGGGCAAGGTGAGTCCACAGAATTTTTATTTTTTGGCACAAGTCAGCGGAAATTGCTATTTATTATTTTTTTTTTTTGTTTTTTTACAAAGTCTCATATTCCACTAACTTGTGACAAAAAATTAAATTTTACATGAACTCACCATACCCCTCACAAAATACCTTGGGGTGTCTTCTTTCCAAAATGGGGTCACATGTGGGGTATTTATACTGCCCTGGCATTTTAGGGGCCCCTAAAGCGTGAGAAGAAGTCTGGAATCCAAATGCGTAAAAATGCCCTGTGAAATCCTAAAGGTACTCATTGGTTTTAGGGCCCCTTTGCGCACCCAGGCTGCAAAAAAGTGTCAGACATGTGGTATCGCCGTACTCAGGAGAAGTAGGGCAATGTGTTTTGGGGTGTATTTTTATATATACCCATACTTTGTGTGAAAAATATCTCTGTAAACGACAACTTTTAATTTAATTTTTATACAAAGTTGACAATTTACAGAGATATTTCTCTCACCCAACATGGGTATATGTAAAAATACACCTGAAACACATTGCCCTACTTCTCCTGAGTACGGCGATACCACATAAGTGACACTTTTTCAGCTTGGATGCGCAAAGAGCCAAATTCAACGAGTACCTTTAGGTTTACATGGCGACTCACAATTTAGCCCGCTCAAAATGCCAGAACAGTAAACACACTCCACAAATGACCCCATTTCGGAGAAGTAGACACCCCAAGGTATTCACTGAGGGGCATAGTGAGTCCGTCTGAGATTTTATTTTTTTGCCAGAAGTTATCAGAAATTGAAACTTTTTTTTTTTTCTCAGAAAGTGTCATTTTCCGCTAACTTGTGAAAAAATGAAATGATACATGGACTCACCATGCCCCTCCGTGAATACTTTGAAGTGTCTTCTTTCTAAAATGGTGTCATTTGGGGGTATTTATACTTTCCTGACATTCTAGCACCTGAAGAAACATGACAGGCGCTCAGAAAGTCAGAGCTGCTTCAAAATGCCGAAATTCACTTTTTTGCACCATAGTTTGTAAACGCTATAACTTTTACCCAAACCAATAAATATACACTTATTGGACTTTTTTTATCAAAGACATGTAGAACAATAAATTTAGAGAAAAATGTATATAGAAATGTAGTTTTTTGAAAAAATTTTACAACAGAAAGTGAAAAATGTCATTTTTTTGCAAAAATGTCGTTAAATTTGTATTAATGGCAAAAAAAGTAAAAATGTCAGCAACAATGAAATACCACCAAATGAAAGCTCTATTAGTGAGAAGAAAAGGAGGTAAAATTCATTTGGGTGGTAAGTTGCATGACGGAGCAATAAACGGTGAAAGTAGTGTAGTGCGGAATTGTAAAAAGTGGCCTGGTCATTAAGGGTGTTTAAGCTAGGGGGGCTGAAGCGGTTAATAGTGTCCAGCAAAGGATATATTTTGTTCTGGGGTGAAATTCAATTGCCAAAATAGCAATACCGTAAATCAGTGGTTTCAGCTGTGGCTGGCTAAGTTTAATAGTGTCCGGCCAAGGAACAGATAATTCTCTGGGGTGAAATTCAATTGCCAAAATAGCAATCCCCTAAATCTGGTGTCCCAGCAGTGGCTGGCCAAGTTCAATAGTGTCCGGCAAAGGATATATTTTTTTCTGGGGTGAAATTCAGTTGCAAAAATAGAAATACCGAAAAATCTGGTGTTCCAGCTGTTGCAGGACAAGTGTAAATCTGTCCGTAAAAGGGTATATTACAATGTTAAAATACAGCATAATCCTCTACATTTGCACACACTGTTTTGAATCCCCAATTTTTTTCCGTTAAGGGGTATATTACACAAAGTGTTAAAATACAGGAGCTGAAAGCATAATCCTATATATTTTTTCACATGCTACTGTGCATCTCCAAGTGTAAATCTGTCCGTAAAAGAATACCTTTCATCCAGGGCCTAAATACTAGGCCTACAATTGATATTCCCCTAAATCTGTGGTTACTGCTGTGCCTGGATTAGTGTAATACGGTACATAAATAAATAGGCAGATAGTGTTAGGTGCCTGTAAAAAAAGGCCTGAATTTAAATTCAATACATTGGGCCAAATAATTTTTTCCTTATTGTGGTGAACGGTAACAATGAGGAAAACATCTAGTAAGGGACGCGGACGCAGACATGGTCGTGGTGTTGTTAATGGACCCTCTGGTGCTTGGAGAGGACGTGGCCATTCTGCCACATCCACACGTCCTAGTGAACCAACTACCTCAGGTTCCAGTACCCGCCAGAATTTATAGCGATATTTGGTGGGGCCCAATGCTGTTCTAAGGATGGTAAGGCCTGAGCAAGTACAGGCGCTAGTCAATTGGGTGGCCGACAGTGGATCCAGCACGTTCACAACATTATCTCCCACCCAGTCTTCTGCAGAAAGCGCACAGGTGGCGCCTGAAAACCAAACCCATCAGTCTGTCACATCACCCCCATGCATATCAGGGAAACTGTCTGAGCCTCAAGTTATGCAGCAGTCTCTTATGCTGTTTGAAGACTCTGCTGGCAGGGTTTCCCAAGGGAATCCTCCTAGCCCTTCCCCAGTGGTGGAAGACATAGAATGCACTGATGCACAACCACTGATGTTTCCTGATGATGAGGACATGGGAATACCATCTCATCGCAGTCCGCACGTCTCTGATGATGACGAAACACAAGTGCCAACTGCTGCGTCTTTCTGCAGTGTGCGGACCGAACAGGAGGTCAGGGAGGAAGACTGTGTGGAAGACGATGCAGGGGACGATGAGGTCCTAGACCCCACATGGAATGAAGTCGTGCCACTGACTTTCATAGTTCAGAGGAAGAGGAAGAGGCAGTGGTGAGACCGAGCCAACAGCGAAGCAGGAGAGGGAACAGGGGGCAAAAGCAGAACAGCTGCCGCCAAGAGAGTTCGCCTGCTACTGGCCACCGCCACCAGGGACCGAGCACCCCAAAGGCAGCTTCAAGGAGTTCCCTGGCATGGCACTTCTTTAAACAATGTGCTGACGACAAGACCCGAGTGGTTTGCACGCTGTGCCATCAGAGCCTGAAGCGAGGCATTAACGTTCTGAACCTTAGTACAACCTGCATGATCAGGCATCTACTAATGTTGAGAGCAAATATTCGAATAGCGAATTTTTTTAGCGAATATCGGCACTTCGCTAATTCGCGAATATTTCGAATATAGCGCTATAAATTCGCTATTTCGAATATTAGTTTTTTTTTTTTTTTAGTTATATTTTTTTCTTTCCCACTTCCCAAAAGTAGTTCTTACCTGTCCTGAGGATTCCTGGCTTCCTGGCTGCTCTAGTCAGTGCCCGTTGCCGCTTCTGCCGACCTCCGTGCTCATGGAGCGTCCCCATCACCATGGGAACGTCTCCATATACTAAAATGTACTGTCGGATTTGAGGAATTACGTTGAAATCGCAATGCGATTACTTCAAGTTAAATTAATCGCATTGCGATTTCAACTTAGCACTGCTGCTATATTCCATATTCGTTAACTTTGTTAATTCTAGCAAGCTGACCCATTATAAACCCAGCTCTAAGTTGAAATTGAATTAATCGCATTGCGATTTCTACTTAGACCTGGTTTACTATGGTTGGCTTGGTAGAATTAGCGAATATGACGAATGTATTAGTCATATTCCTCAAAACGAAGATAACGAAGTATTCTACATCTTCGTTTTAGCTACCTATTCGTCAACTTCGCTAATTCTAGCAATCAAATAGGAAGGTTGACTATAGAGACAGCTGTGTTAAATTCGCTATGCGATTTTTATTTATTTATTTTTTAATAGAATAATTATATTACTTGATAATTATTATAATTATTCTATTTATAAAAAAAAAAAATTATATAATCGCATAGCGAATTAAACACAGTTGTCTCTATAGTCAACCTTCCTATTTGATTGCTAGAATTAGCGAAGTTGACGAATAGGTAGCTAAAACGAAGATGTAGAATACTTCGTTATCTTCGTTTTGAGGAATATGACGAATACATTCGTCATCTTCGCTATAATTCTAGATATGAAACCAATAGGAAAGTAGCCTAAGTTAAAATCGCAATAGGCGATTATTTAAATCGCATATTAATCGCGATAACTAGAATAATGACGAATATTCGATTTCGACGAATATGAAACGAATATTCTTTCGAATATTCGCAAATTTAGTCGAAATCGAATATGGCACCTGCCGCTCATCACTAGCATCTACATGCAAAGCATGAACTGCAGTGGAGTAAACACCTTAAAAGCAAGGAACTCACTCTGGCTCCCCCTGCTCCCTCTTCTGCTGCTGCCTCGGCCTCTTCCTTCGCCTCGGGAGGAATGTTGGCACCTGCCGCCCACCAAACAGAGGATGTGCCACCGACACCACCACCTGCGTCACCAACCATCTCCACCATGTCACACAGCAGCGTTCAGCTCTCCATCTCACAAACTTTGGAGAGAAAGTGTAAATTCCCACCTAGCCACCCTCGAGCCCTGGGCCTGAATGCCAGCATTTCTAAACTACTGGCCTTTGAAATGCTGTCATTCAGGCTGGTGGACACAGACAGCTTCAAACAGCTGATGTCCATGGCTGTCCCACAGTATGTTGTTCCCAGCCGCCACTACTTCTCCAAGACAGCCGTGCCTTCCCTGCACAACCAAGTATCCGATAAAATCAAGTGTGCACTGCGCAACGCCATCTGTGGCAAGGTCCACCTAACGAAAGATATGTGGACCAGTAAACACGGCCAGGGACGCTATATCTCCCTAACTGCACACTGGGTAAATGTAGTGGCGGGTGGGCCCCAGGTGGAGAGATCTTTGGCGCACGTCCGTCCGCCGCCAAGGATCGCAGGGCATCATTCTTTGCCTCCTCCTCCTACTCGGCTTCCTCCTCCTCTTCTTCCACCTGCTCATCCAGTCAGCCACACACCTTCACCACCAACTTCAGCACAGCCTGGAGTAAACATCAGCAGGCCGTTCTGAAACTCATATGTTTGGGGGACAGGCCCCACACCGCGCAGGAGTTGTTGCGGGGTATTGAACAACAGACCGACGAGTGGTTGCTGCCGATGGGCCTCAAGCCCGGCCTGTTGGTGTGCGATAATGGGCGAAATCCCGTCGCAGCTCTGGGACTAGCAGGTTTGACGCACATCCCTTGCCTGGCGCATGTGCTGAATTTGTTGGTGCAGAAGTTCACTCACAACTACCCCGACATGTCAGAGCTGCTGCATTAAGTGCGGGCCGTCTGTGCGCGCTTCCGGCGTTCACATCCTGCCGCTGCTCACCTGTCTGCGCTACAGCGTAACTTCGGCCTTACCGCTCACCGCCTCATATGCGATGTGCCCACCAGGTGGAACTCCACATTGCACATGCTGGAGAGACTGTGCTAGCAGCAGCAGGCCATAGTGGAGTTTCAGCTGCAGCACGCACGGGTCGGTCGCACTGCGGAACAGCACCACTTCACCACCAATGATTGGGCCTCCATGCGAGACCTGTGTGCCCTGTTGCGCCGCTTCGAGTACTCCACCAACATGGCCAGTGGCGATGACGCCGTTATCAGCGTTACAATACCACTTCTATGTCTCCTTGAGAAAACGCTTAGGGCGATGATGGAAGAGGAGGTGGCCCAGGAGGAGGAGGAACATGAGGGGTCATTTTTAGCACTTTCAGGCCAGTCTGTTAGAAGTGGCTCAGAGGGAGGTTTTTTGCAAAAGCAGAGGCCAGGTACAAAAGGGGATTCTTGGCTTCCTCACTTTTCCATAACCATTTCCACCTTCTCAACACAAACTCCTCATACTGGTATCCAAAGTGGAATCATGCTGCCACCCCCAATACTGTGTCTGCAGTGCTTTCCAAAGCCCCTAAATACTATACTGTAGAAAAAAAGTGCCCCCAATAGTAATAATGCCCCTATAGTGACCCCAGTAGTAATAATGCCCATAAAGTGACCCCAGTAGTAATAATGCCCCCTGTAGTGCCTTTAGCAACAGTAATGTTCTGCTGTTGAGATCCAGTAAAAATAATGGCCTTCAAATGCCATTATTTATAATAGTACTCCTATAGTATCCCTGATAATAATAATGCCCCTATAGTGCTTCCAGCAATAACACTGCACCCTAATTCTATCCCAGTAATGATACTGCTGAGAGTTGTAGTGTTACATCTAGGAGAGAGTGCCCCAGTAGTCCCCATATAGTGCTCTACATAATGAAACCTATAGTGCCTTGTATGTTACCCAAGTAAAATAAAAACATCTAATACGCCGTCATCTGCAGTGCAGGCCACAGACCTCTTCTGGCCTGCACCAACACAGGTGATTGAACTGAAGTCATCACTTCACAGCTGTCCTCACCATTCTACTGCTTCATAAGCTTCAGGACTAGTGGCCTAAGGGTGAACAGAGGGCAGCGAAACATTGGCCACCATGCTCAAGCGTGGTATTCAACTGTATCTCCATCCTTAGGATGGAAGTACATTTGAATTTAGGAGGGCATCTGTGACCGCCAGGTTGGTACATAAGTACCTGACACTTCCAGCTAGGATTCCAGCTTCTTATGTACCCAGCTGATGGCTGTGAAGAAGATTTGGGCATCCATTTGAGCATCGGCCAAGTGAGAAGTTTCCTGGTAAACTCTATGGTCAGTCTGCCCCTGCCAACAACCAGAATGGAGTAAGGTCTGAATATATAAAGGCTAGACAATCAGCAACTCCACTCTAATCAACCAGACAAAGCTAGGCAACAACTAAGGGTACTTTCACACTTGCATTGTTTGACAACTTTGCTTAGATCCAGATGCAAGACAGTTGCATATCAACTGCAGAAACAAAATGAGTAAGGCTGAGTTCATCTTTCAGGCTCATCAGGCTGAACGATGATGTGAACTCAGCCTTATTAGTGGAACATGAAGCAATAGACATGTTGCTTGTAACGCCCGATTTATTAATTGCGGATGAGACATCAGATCATAAAAAGACTTGGTGTCCTCAGTGACACCATGGACAGAACATGTCTACTGCTGACACAGATACATGAATTATGTGACCAAAAATAAATAGAATAAAAACATAAGAAAAGGACAAAGTATATACATTCAATAAAACAATAAATGTAATAAACATAAAATATACAATTAAAATAAACGTATTTAATAAAATAAAGTATAAAGTATATTATAAAAATGATCAGTATCACTGCCTCTACACATTACACAAATAACAATGGAATGGTAGTTATACTTTAAAAGGGTTTTCCAGCCGGAAGCAGACTTTGGAGCCCAGTAACGCCCCCCTACAGTGCCCAAAGCCGCCTCCAACAAGCAGACCTAACCGCCCACAGTGTCTCCTCCTCTTCCCTGACTGCCGAGCGAACTCTCGCGCAGGCGCGGTACCCACTAAGGGCTGCGCCAGCGCAATGTACTGGAGACTGAGGGCAGGAACTTCATCCTTGTCACTGGGCATGCGCCGAGCCAGTGACGTCAGATGCTCGCTCTCCCCTCAGTCATCCTGGGAGGAAGCGCATGCCCAGTGACAATGATGAAGCTCCTGCCCTCAGTCTCCAGTACATCGGGCTCGCGCAGCCCTGCGCAAGAATTCGCTCGGCCGTCAGGGAGGGGGAGGAGACGCTGTGGGCGGTTAGGTCTGCTTGTTGGAGGAGGCTTTGGGCACTGTAGGGGGGCATTACTGGGCTCCAAAGGGGGAAGAAAATGCCCCTCTGGGCACCTTCAGGCTTCATTTGCATAAAGATAAAAAGTGTTTTTTAGCAAAACTACTGCACGAATGACATAATAGAAAAGACAAGCCGATTCAAGGTACTGTGTTCTGCATGACTGGTTTAAAAGCTGAAATTGTGTAACCAGAGGTGACAGATTCCCTTTAAGATAGGCAATCAACAGCTATAGTCTGAAACCCCCTTTAAAGGGGTTATGCCATGATTGTTGTAAAAATAAATAAATCTGAACTCATATAGCACAACAATCTCTTTCTAATAAAGCTAAAAGCAACCCTGCACCTCACATGGATCCAGAGATCTCCACTTTCACTGCTCCAATTGCTCTACTAAATTATCTTCAGCTTATCTTCAGCTTTATTCTACAGCTCAGTGGCTATGCTAAATTTTTGATTACATGAAATGTCGAAAATTTTCAGATCCAGGCACTGGTTTGAAAAATGTAGAATATGTTTTTGTGACACAAGCTGTTAATGAGGAAGTCAGAAATTAAGACATTTGCATACATTTCGGCATCTTCCCAGATTGTTGTATCTAGAAACTAATTCTAGGGTAATAATACACTAGGTTAATAATTACATAATAATTTGGTCATTGCATATGTCACAGTGACAGTCATTATAAACTGTATTTAGGTCACAGGTCACACCCTTTACCCTCACTGTATATATAATAGAGCACCGGTAGTATTCCTGCTTCACCTGAAGACCATACTCATCATCATACGTGCATCATCCAGGTAGGTACCAAAGCTTCTACTCTTATCCAGATAAAAAGATACTGCCCCCATTGTGAAGGGACTGTCCTCAACTTTGATGAACATTTTTGGGTGACAACTAAACTCATGGCCACCAAATAGACACAACAAGGCAAATGGGTGAAACAAAAACAGTTACTCACTCATCTTGTTTTTCATGCCTCTGGTGAAGGACCCATAGAATCGATAGAGTCCTTAGCTAGCATCTCAGTGGTGACCCGCTATGGGGCTGGTTCACATCAGCACATGCATATGGCAAATATGAAGTGTCCAGCACCTGTTTCACTCTATGCCATTTCTTCTAGGGGTAAACAGTTATACGTGCCTATTCAGGGCAGAGGATGCAGGTTTTACATGAAGAGACTTGAACGTCCTTACTTATTTTGCTGTGGTGGGGAGTCATCGACAAATTGACTCCCGATAGAGAAGTCAAAGATGGCTTGTTACCGTCCTTACCTTCCTGGTGGCTATAGTTACAGTTTCTGTGCTGTAAGGGAGAGCATAAGGTTCACCCCCTACCTTCCTCCTTGCATCTTACCCAATGTACATTAATAGTGGGGAAATGTACCATTTTTAAAGGAGTTGACCACGCATATGCAATGCCTTATCATTCATGGCTTATCCTCCAGATAGGCCATCAGTATCTGATTGGCAGGGGTCTGACTCCTGCACTCCGATAATCAGAGGCTCTGATTCACTTTAATAGGAGCAGCACTGGAGTAACCAACTCTGTCCACTGTGAAATGGATGGAGCTGGGTAGTTTAGGCAACTACTTCCAGTGCCAGAGCTACTGCTGCTAATCAGAGAGGTGCAGAGTGTCAAACTGATACTGATCAGACACTGGTGACCTATCCTGATAGGACATCAAGGTAAATTAGTAAACAGCAACTTTTTCTTTACCATGAATTATGAGATCCGTGAATAAAATAGGCTTGACAAGGCTTAGGTGCATAAAACTTTAGTATACTATGATAAAATACATAAAACATTATACACTACTCACAAAAAGTTAGGGATATTTGGCTTTCAGGTGAAATTTATGGAAAACATAAAGAGTTCATGCTACAGTAATATTATATTACAAAGATAGAAGCATGCAATAGTGTTTTCCCCATCTCAAATAATTTATTGAAACAAAACCAACAACACTGGTGAGTATACCCCCACAAAAATGTCAGGGTCTCAATAACTTGTCATGTGGCCTTGAGCATCAAATTCAGCTCGACAACAACGTCTAATGATGTTCACAAGTCGACCTTTTGTCTGCTGAGGCATTGCATCCTACTCTTCTTAAAGGGCAGCTCTCCAGTCATTGAGGTTCTGGGGTACAGAGTTACGAGCCTCTACACGGCAACTCAGCTGATCCCATATGGTTTTAACGCGATTCAGTTCTGGAGAACGTGCAGGCCGCTCCATTTGAGGTCCTCCAGTATCCAGCAGCCGTTCCTAAACGATGCGATCTCGATGACCTGGCGCATTGTCATCCATGAAGATGAAATTAGGCCTGTGTTGTTCATGCAGAGGCACAATGATTGGATTAATGGTGTTATTGAAGTAGTATGGGCTCGTCACTGTACCATTTAGAAAGTGTAGGGCAGTTCTGTATTGATTAGACACACCTGCCAGCACTGTTACCCCACCACCAAAAGCTCATCTGGTGACAACAGAGGCTGATGCAAAACGCTCTCCTTGTCTCCAAAATGGTTTTGGAGGCAATCATTTCAGAAGCAATTGCGGCTATCATTTCTCCTCAGCGTGAATCGATTTTCATCAATGAACAGCACTGAGGCCCACTGGTCCCAGAGTAGATGAGAAGATGATGATGCCTGTGCCTGGTGGTATAGTCAGGTATCCTTGCAGGTCATCTAGCATGTAGAACACGCTGATGTAAATGGTTTTGAATAGTCTGATGTGACACTTGGATGCCTCTCACCTCAATGTGCCTGCAGTTGTGTGACATTCATCATCCAGTTCTGCAGGGCATTGTTCACATTGAAGCGGTCATCAGTGTTGGATGTGGCCAAAGGACGTCCACTTCTCTGCCTTTCTGTGACTCTTCCAGTCTCTCTGTATTTCTTTTGCAACCTACTGATGATGACATTCTGTGATGCTCTAAGCTCAGTGGCCACTTCCATCTGAGAACATCCTGCTCGAAGCCTCGCAATGACGAGGTACTCTTGATTGTCGTTTTGGTCTTATGATGTCAAAATGTGAGCAGCATGATGAGGAGGACTGTTTAAATACCAATTCTGTTTCAATAGTTTTTATTGAGTTTTTAATTTCAAATGGTTAAAGAAAGTACATTAAATTTTGATTTGTTACAGTGTCAAGCAGAATACCATTATAATCAGGTAATATAAGGAGAATATAAATTCCAATGTAATACAATTATTCAGATAACATTATTTTATGTAATGCATCATCCATTTCTTTATTGTGCTTCAATGAAGCAACCTTCTATTTCTTAGTTGCTTTGTGTGTCCAAAAAGTATTGTCTACTGCATGTAAAGTGTAGAAGACAAATAAACTGGTAGATGTGGGTAAAGAAAAAATTAACAAAAATATATATAACTAGAGAGAACTTAGAAAACCTATTTAGGTCCCTTATGCAAAGGGGAAGAAAAATTTACATCACAACCTAATCTGTCTAATAATGCGAAGTACCTCGATGAAGACCATGGCGTCAATTTTTTGTGTATTTATTAAGTGTATTGTTGCTTCTGGCAACCATTTTTTCAAAGCTACAATTGGCATTTACCTTCCTTATTATTTGAGACATGTGTGGAGTTGATGAGGCTTTCCAATTTTGCGCTATATATTGGAGAGAGGCTGTTCGGCATCTTTCACACAACCGTGTGTGTCCCGTGGCCGTATTGCGGTATACGGTGGGTCCCCAATACACGGGCCACTGGCTGTGTGCAGAAAATGCTACAGTTTTACAAACCAGCTCCTGCATCTGAATACTTTTGTAATTGCGTGTAATTAAAAACTTAGCATAGTCACTGAGTTATTCACTGACAGCTATCTGTATAGCGCCTCCTGCTCTTTGCTCTTTTTCAAATGTCTTTGTCCTGCTCGCTGAGATGGAAGTACATGCATTAGTTCTGTCCTTCAACTGCCACCAGCTGCAGTAGAAAGAGCACACCCCCTGAGGAAGTGCACACCCCATAAAGCTGTCCAATTGAATGAGCAATGAATGTGGAGATCTCTGATCCATGCGAGGTACAGGGTGAGTTCTAGCTTTATTAGAAAGAGGTTGTCGTGTACTATAGGATGTCTCATTTTCACTTTTACATTATTCATGGGATATCCTGTTTATGTACAGAGGTTTGAATCATGTAAATACATTTGCTGATCTCTGATTAGGTTTTCTAATCAAATCAATTATTTACAGGAAAAAGTTTGAACCTAAAGATGAGAACATCCGTGGTGCTGATTTCCTCCCTGAGTGAGTTGCACATATTATCAGTATACTGTTCAATACACTGTATATAGAAAAATGTTCCATACAATAAACAAAAAGTGATTGTCACATATTAGTAATTACACATTATAAATCATCTGTTTTATTTAACCTCTTAGTGACCACCCATATGCCTTATTACGGCGGTCACTAAGAGGCCTTAGGCTGGGCTGTCACTCTTTTACAGCAGCCCCGTCTAATCTCTGCGCAGATCCCCGTGCAGGGGGGAGCGGGGGCTCGGCTATTATATGAGAGCTGACCTCCTGCTCTAACAGCCCGGACCGGCAGGATGGCGATCCGGGCTGTTTAACGCTTTACATGCCACGCCCGCCAGCATGTAAAGAGATGACAGAGGGAGTCGACTCCCTCTGTCTCCCATCGGCAGCACACAAATGCTATCGCAGGCTGCCAATGTGTGTAAGGCAGGCTGGGGTCTGGTATAGGCCCCAAGCCTGCCTTGAGCAGTTTCCAGCAGGCTGTACCTCTCTGGTGCACTCTGCTGCTCAATGTCAGTCAGTCTCTGCAGCTGCCAAGTGAATAGTCCCTTTTCTAGATTGCTCCAGCTCTCTCTCCCTCTTTCACAGCAGGAAGTCTCAGCACAATGGGGAACTGAGCGTATCACCTTTACAAAGGAGAAACCAAAAATAATTGAGAAAAATTGGTCAAAGTAACCCCAACGTATATTAATGCTACATTGTTGAATGTGCATGACAACATGACTTCTTCCCAGTTTTCCATACAACAGTCTCTTAAAGGGATATTCTCATCTCAGGCATTGAGGCCATTAATGTCTTATAGATGTGAGTCCCACCTCAGGAACATGCACCTACCTCTAGAACGCTGTCTTGTTAGCTGCCTGTTTAGGCTGCAAGAGACGGTCAGGTTTACAAGAACAGCTTAGCTGTGTGTTATGCCGTTCCCGTACCTCCCATTCACTTCTATGGGACCATGGCACAGTCAGCTCGGCTGCTTCTGTAAACCAAGTCAACTCTCGCAGCCTGGATGCGGTGGCCCCTGGGAAGGGATGGGGTGAGGCTTGGATCAGGAGACCCCTGTTATGTTTGAGTCTCAGAAGTGGGACCTGCATGGCTTTATCTATCAGACATTCATGGCTACCTGAGTAGTCAATCTCACGCCTTTCGTCTTGGGGCATACACAGATCTCACAATCTTTTTTTTTATAAATTGGAGTACAATTTTTATTTTAAAAAGTTGCTCACCACATCACCCACTTTGCCCCAATTTTGGGTCCAAAAATTAGATTATGTCTGATAATAAATAATGTGAGTTGCTCCCCCTCACACAATGTATAAAAGTTGCTGCCTGCAGCTACCACTAGGGGGAGCTGAGTGCATAGGAATTTATACAGTTACTATTAGGTATATTGGCAGCTGTAAACATTTCTTTGAGCGTTCCCGGTGACAGCCGCAGTAAACTGTGGTAAATTTTTGTTGGAAGCAGTGGTATGGTGTGCCTCCACATGTGTACTGCCAGGGTGCCATTTTTCAACCTCTCTCATTATATATGTTCTGTGGACTTTGCTTTGAATATATCAGGGACGTTTGTGTTCTTGTTTTGCAGGTCTTCTCATATTAATATCTGCCCAGGGATCTGATGGTAAGTATTAGACCCCCATAGAAGGGTGTCTCCGATGTTTATCTATTGATGACCTTTCTGCTCCCATTCGTAGTCCCATCAGTCATTTATGTGTGAGCTCCTGCACACAGCGCCACAGGCAGGGACAGGTCATTAGGGAACCCGATGACATCACTGATGACATCACAGGGATCCTCTGTGTCAGAGGGGGCTGGAGAGCACAGATTGGCTGCCACAGGACTCTCATATACATTAGACTATTGTCCGAAACCAAAATTCTTTTTACTTCGGATTTATTTTGCGGATTCTCTGAAAAATACACAGTGTATCTGTCCAGGGCAAATTTGACTCATTTGACTAACAACCTGAACCTTCCCAACTATATACAGGACTCAGGTCCAGTGCTTCCATACATTACCCAGCATTCACTAACACGTACAACAGTATACACATACTTGCCTTGGTGAAAAATGACCATGACGGCCAACTTTATTATTCCACACATCATAAACAACATCTTACGCCATATAACATGAATATTAATAACAGGCACTTTAACACAACCCTTAACGTTATTACCTCCCGCACCGTAACCAGGATCCTGGAGGGCAACCCAAACAAGCGGTATCCTCCTTAACCGTCTCACCTTATACTTAAAGCTTACCCTTGGCCGCACTCACCGACCCAAGGGCACCAAATCCTTGAAGTATACCGTTATCTCCCCTGTAGGCCTTTTAGCCCAAACAGGTGCCCCATCCTCGGCATTAACGAACCACATGAGATGCATGCTCCAACGTTTCATGCACCTCTTAACCATTGTATTGCTCCACAGGATCCCATATCAATCAGTGACCAAGCGAACACTGGTGACACCTCACCTGTGGGCGTCCCGCCACACTTTAAGGGCTGTCTCCATACCCTCCTGAATACCCAATGCCCACATGTCGATGCCCACATCGTTAAGGTGCACACCATCCGCTCTCAAGAATTTAGGCAACGCCGCCTCCAATTCCCGATACCGCACCACTAAACCCCCTTGCCTGCGAACAAAACGCCCTACCTCTTTATTCAACTTAGCCCGGGCGTTATTAATACGGTCTACCGACCTGGCCAACTGCGAACATCGTCTCGCAACCACCTCCGACCAAACTACCAACATATCAGGAAATTCTGACAACAAACAAAGCGCATCCAACTTAATTTCCCAAATCACATCCCGAGATCTATGCACCCCCAGATCATTGCCCCCCACATGTAGAACTAATACATCAGGTGGTCAATCCAACATGGCATACGTATGAATTTTAGGCAAAACCCGCCCCCAAAGAATTGGCGTCCATTCCATCTAACGTCAGCTCGCAAGGCCCCCCAATGGACGTATGAGTGCCCGAATATCCATGCCAAGCAAGGCGCCGCCTCTGAAACTGAACAAACAGAGTTCACAATAACCATCAACTCAAGTCAGTCCAACCGCTTTCAGCCACCCCAACCCTACAACCATTCATAAAAAATTAGGCCTAATATATGATCGAAAACAATCCGACTCCCAACGCCCAATACGTTTTATAACCTCCTCTCCCAGACCCCACCTGGCCGCCTCAGTTGCAGCCCCTATCCGAAATGAATGGGATGCATAATCATTAGCCGGCAAACCCGCGGCCGACAAGCATTTCGTGAAAACAGCTACAAATTGGAAGCGAGACAACCGCGAACCATCCTGGTGAATCAACAATGCACCCGCCCTGTCAGGCCGCACACTCAAAAATTTCTCCACACAGCGCACAGGACAAAGCACCGACCCCCCCAGCGGCCTAAGCCACAAAATCACACCCTTTCCTTCCTGATCATAGACTTGCGTACTACGCACCACAAACAGTCGTCCCTAAAACCTACATCTTCCCGGAACAGACCCCTCTGAAATACTGCCTGTACCACGAGCCACACAAGAAAGGCAGCGGGAGATTAGGGAGGTTAACAAGTGGCCCAAGAACTGGTGTAGGAAGGGGGGGTTGGGGTTCCTGGAGAACTGGGCCGACTTCTCTGTTGGCTACAGGCTCTATCGTAGGGACGGGCTGCACCTCAATGGGGAAGGGGCAGCTGTGTTGGGGAGAAGGATGGCTAGAAGGTTGGAGGAGTGTTTAAACTAGGGACTGGGGGGGAGGGTAATTACATTATAGGAGGGGAAGATAGTGCATATAGAGACCAGGGGCGAGGTAGTGTGACTGGGGGAGGAATGGAAGGGGGGACTAGAACAGCTCAGAATGAAAGATGTAGGGTAAAAAATACACATAAACCTGTCAAATGTATGTATACTAATGCCAGAAGCCTGACTAACAAGACTGGTGAACTGGAATTAGTGATGAGTGAGGAGGACTATGACGTAGTGGGAATAACTGAGACATGGCTGGATGTTAGCTATGACTGGGCAGTTAATATAAAAGGTTACAATCTGTTTAGAAAGGATCGTCAAAACCGGAGAGGTGGAGGGGTCTGCCTCTACGTGAAGTCGTGTCAAAATCCCGTAATTCGAGAATACATCTCTGAGGGACAGGAACATGTGGAGTCACTGTGGGTAGAAATACATGGAGCAAAAAACAATAATAAAATACTAATAGGAGTGTATTATAAACCACCTAATATACCAGAGTCCACAGAAAATCTATTACTAAACGAGATAGACGAGGCGGTAAATCATATTGAAGTCGTTATTATGGGGGACTTCAACTACCCAGATATAGACTGGGAAACTGAAAGCTGTACATCCCAAAAAGGAAACAGGTTCTTGGCAATAGCCAAAGACAATTTCCTTTCCCAACTGGTTCAGGACCCCACTAGAGGGACGGCCATACTGGACTTAGTATTAACCAATAGACCTGATAGAACAAAATGTGCAGGTCGGGGGACACCTGGGAAATAGTGACCATAAAGTAATACCTTCCAATTATCCTTCAAACGAGAGTTTCTAAAGGGAGGAACAAAAATACCAAACTTCAAAAAAGCAAAATTTCGCCAACTAAGCGAGGCCATAGGCCTAACTAACTGGGACAAAGTCCTCAAAAATAAAAATACAACCATAAAATGGGAGATTTTTAAAAGCATTTTAACATCTAATTGTGAGAGGTACATACCTTATGGGAATAAAAGGCTAAGGACAATAAGAAACCAATGTGGATAAATGGAACCGTAAAGAAAGCACTAAATGACAAAAAGAAAGCATATAAATCACTAAAAAAGGAGGGGAGTCAGGAAGCACTGATAAACTATAAGGAAAAAAATAGAATATGTAAAAAACTAATAAAATTTGCCAAACTAGAGACCGAGAGATTAATTGCCAAAGAGAGTAAAACTAACCCTAAAATGTTCTTCAATTATATAAATAGTAAAAAATATAAATCTGAAGGAGTCGGCCCTCTACATAGCAATGAGGGGGGTGTTGCAGAGAGCAACGAGGATAAAGCAAAACTATTAAATATTTTTTTCTCCACTATATTCACTGAGGAAAATAAACTGTCAGATGAAATGCAGAATGTAAAAGTAAATTCCCCATTAAAAGTGCCCTGTCTGACCCAGGAAGAAGTACAGCTGCGACTTAAAAAGATTAAAATAGACAAATCGCCAGGACCTGATGGCATACACCCCCGTATCCTAAGGGAATTAAGTGATGTCATAGCCAGACCTTTATTTCTGATATTTACGGACTCTATACTGACAGGGAATGTTCCACAGGATTGGCGCATAGCAAATGTGGTGCCAATATTCAAAAAGGGTCCAAAAACAGAGCCTGGAAATTATAGGCCGGTAAGTTTAACATCTATTGTTGGTAAACTGTTTGAAGGGTTTCTAAGAGATGCTTTTTTGGAGCATCTCAATGAAAATAAGCAAATAACGCCATATCAGCATGGCTTCATGAGGGATCGGTCATGCCAAACGAATTTAATCAGCTTCTATGAGGAGGTAAGTTCTAGACTTGACAGCGGCGAATCAATAGATGTCGTATATCTGGACTTCTCTGAAGCATTTGACACTGTACCTCATAAAAGGTTAGTATATAAAATGAGGATGCTCGGACTGGGAGAAAATGTCTGTATGTGGGTAAGTAACTGGCTGAGTGACAGAAAACAGAGGGTGGTTATTAACGGTACATACTCAGATTGGGTCACTGTCACTAGTGGGGTACATCAGGGGTCAGTACTGGAGGGGTCACTGTCACTAGTGGGGTACCTCAGGGGTCAGTACTGGGCCCTATTCTCTTCAATATATTTATTAATGATCTTGTAGAAGGCTTGCACAGTAAAATATCTATTTTTGCAGATGACACTAAACTGTGTAAAGTAATTAACACTGAAGAGGACAGTTTTCTGCTACAGAGGGATCTGGATAGATTGGAGGCTTGGGCGGAGAAATGGCAGATGAGGTTTAACACTGACAAATGTAAAGTTATGCACATGGGAAGGAATAATGCAAGTCACCCGTACATATTAAATGGTAAAACACTCGGTAACACTGACATGGAAAGGATCTAGGAATTTTAATAAACAGCAAATTAAGCTGCAAAAACCAGTGTCAGGCAGCTACTGCCAAGGCCAATAAGATAATGGGTTGCATCAAAGGGGCATAGACGCCCGTGATGAGAACATAGTCCTACCACTTTACAAATCACTAGTCAGACCACACATGGAGTACTGTGTACAGTTCTGGGCTCCTGTGAACAAGACAGACATAGCAGAGCTGGAGAGGGTTCAGACGGAGGGCAACTTAAGTAATAACTGGAATGAGGGATCTACAGTACCCTGAAAGGTTATCAAAATTAGGGTTATTCACTTTAGAAAAAAGACGACTGAGGGGAGATCTAATAACTATGTATAAATATATCAGGGGTCAGTACAGAGATCTCTCCCATCATCTATTTATCCCCAGGACTGTGACTGTGACAGGGGACATCCTCTGCGTCTGGAGGAAAGAAGGTTTGTACACAAACATAGAAAAGGATTCTTCACTGTAAGAGCAGTGAGACTATGGAACTCTCTGCCTGAGGAGGTGGTGATGGTAAGTACAATAAAGGAATTCAAGAGGGGCCTGGATGTATTTCTGGAGTGTAATAATATTACAGGCTATAGCTACTAGAGATCCAGGGAGTTATTCTGATGCCTGATTGGAGTCGGGAAGGAATTTTTTTCCCCTTAAGTGGGGAAAATTGGCTTCTGCCTCACTGGGGTTTTTTATCCTTCCTCTGGATCAACTTGTAGGAAACAGGCCGAACTGGATGGACAAATGTCTTATATACTATGTTACTATGTTACCCCCACCACCCGTGCGACTCGCTGCTACCAACTCCGAAATTCGGAAGGTTCCGAAAAAGGCCAGCGAAAAAGCAGCCCTAAACAAATGGCTCTTAAACTCGGAGACACAAATCAACCCCGCCTCCGTCCACAACATCTGCAACACCGCAAAAGAAACCGGTCGTCAAGTGTCCGTCCGCATCACCCCATGACAGTAACCCTTCAACGCCTGTTGAACCACAAAACACTTAGACACATCAGCCAGTCCCCGCAGACGCAACCAAAAGGCCACCGCCTCTACCCTCTTAGACGCAGCCGAAAAAGACAAACCCACAGCATAAAACGTTCCAACCCAAAAAAACAATAACGTCCGAAAATCCTCAACCGAACTGCAACCACCCACCCGCTCTATCAACTCCTCCCCCAAAGACCACACTGCGGAGTATGCTGACCACGTTCCACTGCTAAGCGACCGCCTAATCAGGTCTGCTGAAACCCCAAGGCCACGCTCCAGAGCCACTGGGGACAGGGCAACCCCTGGACTTCAGCACACGGCGCCAAGCTGCGGAAGCGATCCCACTGAAAACGAGAAAGGGAATCAGCAAGTGAGTTATCTACTCCTGGGACATGTACCACAACAAAACATGCATTCAACCTCAAACCCCTCAACACTAAATGCCTAAACAAATTTAACACAGGCGGGGAGTTGGCTGTCTGACTATTAATCGCTTGTACGACACCCATATTGTCACAGTAGAAACGCACCCGCCGATTCCTAAGCCAGTCCCCCCATAATTTAGTAGCCAAAACCATGGGGAAAAGTTCCAACAATACCAAGTTGCTAAGAAAACCAGCCCGCTTCCACTCCGCCGGCCAAGCCTCCGCACTCCATTGCCCCTGACAAACACCAATCTACACGAACCTGATGCATCCGAATACAAATACAAATCCACATTACTAACCGCTGCATCCATCCACATAGACCGCCCATTGTACTCTAAAAGAAAAGTCTCCCAAAAAAGTCAGCTTTTACCGCAGCCGGTAACCGCAAGTAGTGAAACAGGGCAGTAACCCCTGCTGTAAATAGCACCAAACGCCGACAAAAAACCCCTCCCATAGGCAAAATCCGACAATCGAAATTCAATTTTCCCAAGACCGATTGAACCCGCCTAATCTGGACCTTCTTAACCCTCGGTAGGAAGACCACCTCATTCAACAAATCAGACACCTTGTTGTTTGGCAGCCGACATTCCATGGCAAAACTGTCGATCTCAATCCCCAAAAACTTTATGACCCTAGAAGGCCCCTCCGTTTTTTCCGCCGGTAACGGAATACCAAACCTCGCCACCACTCGTTCCATCATATGTAACAGCACAGCACACACACTGGAATCTGCCGGACCCAAGAACAAAAAATCGTCCAGATTTCCAACCCGCCTCCTGTTTCCCAGCCCATTCTAGAAAGGAACTAAACGATTCAAACAATGAACATGAAATCGCACAGCCCGCATCAAAAGACGTGTAAGAAACAGAGCACAACTCATCAACTATCCCATCGTTCACCGACTCCCCCGACGGATAAGACAAATGATGAATAAGCCTCATTGGGCTCCTTCTTAGGTACCAAACCCAATGGGGAAACCCATAAATCCGGCAAAGGACACTCCGTAAAGGGGCCTACAACCCTGCCAGCCGCCACCTCTTTCTTAATCTTATCTCTCACAACATCCGGGTGACGCAACACTGAGGACAAATTCCAGGACGCCATACTCGACCTGACAAAACTACACGGAATAACAAAACCCCCAGTAAAACCTGCCAACAATAACTGAGCCACCTCCCTATTTGGATTCCTCCTTAAATAGGGCTCCATCTCTGCCACCCTCACCGGAGTCACCCCTCTTCTGCGAAGCCTTGGGTCCCTTACCTTTTCCTCGTCTGAAACACTGCGACAATCTATGGGCGCTTCCGCAACCGGAGCACTCATGCTTGTACCGGCAATCAGACAAGAACCGGCAATATCCTTCGTTATACTGCCAGCAAGAACCCCTTCTACCTCCCCCTTGAGATTCTGAGGCTGAGGAACCCCTGGCCGATCCGCGAAAGGGATGGGAACCACCCTTTGGCGCCGCCATCAACCGCATCCAAAGACCGATGTCTTCGTGACATGCTAGGTCTAACCGCTTTCCGCTGCCGAAACTGCTTATCATACCTAAGCCACGCCAAACCGCCATAGGTCTGATAAGCCTCCCCAATAGCATCCATATAGCAGAAAAGGGCCGAGCAGTGTTCGGGCAATTTTTCCCCAACTATGCTGGCCAAAATCGCAAAAGCTTGAAGCCAATTTTGAAACGTACGAATCTATATCGCCTCCTCTCTTCCTCCTCTTTTTTTACTCTCGTCAGGTTTACTCCTATCTAAATTAAACTTTTCCAATGGAAGCAAAGAAAAAATTTCTATATATTCATCCTTCCATATCTTTTCCCTAATCTCTTGTTTCTAGTGAGCCCCAAGCGGCCACTCAAAACACACGTATATTTCTCCTTTCCCCGCATCCGCAAACCGAACCCCATACCCTGCATTCCCTCTATCTCCAGCCCCTGCCCCGTGGCCTCCGTATTGGCAGCGGCAACACCTTCACTAGCCCCAACTAAACCTCCTACCATCCCCGGTTCCTGTACCCCTGGCGCACGTGCAGGAGCCCAAACTGACACCGGGGACCCGGCGATCCGGGAACCCACCCGCGACAATAACGACAACATACCGGACAAAACCTGCCGCACCAAAACCTCAGAACCACCCCCACCAAGCTTTGCCAGATCCCCATCCCCCCGACCGGAATCTGACTTGCTGTCCTCTCACCTGGCCGTCCCTGGATGGGTTCCCCTGCCGCCTCTCACGGGTGTCCCCACAGGCATGTCCAGGAAGTATGGCACGGCTTCCTCAGTAGACGAGACATCCCTTCCGCCTGCCGCAGTCTCCTCTCCCGGATCCATTTCTCCTTCTTCTAGCATGGAAGCCTCCCGCTCCTGCCGCTAACTAAGGGGAAGGGTACCCTGTCTCTCCACTGTAGTGGGGGCCTCATCATATGGCCGCAGTCTCCTTGGCAACCCAGGCCCTACCGGTCCAGGCTCCCCAGCGGCTGCGCTGTGAGCCGCATCATCACGCCAAAGGTCAGGGGGCGGGGCCACTGCAACTGCACCCATGGCCGCAAAGGTGTCATGTCGCTGACCCTCCACTAGAGGCCACGACGCTCCCGCTTCTACCCTATCCTTGCCACGCTCCCTGGTCCCTGAGCGGTGGGGGCCGCCGGCCTGAATAAATACGTGCCGCGGCGCAGGAGACACGTCTTTCATCCCCAGTAGGAAGGCCCAATCTCACAGAGGGCCCGGCCACACTGCCTCCACGCTCCTCAGGTAAGCTGCTCCTGGCACGCTCCCCGCGCGGAGCATCTCGCTGGGATTCTGCCGGATGCGCATCCTCCCTCCCCCCTGTAGCAAGGGAGACGGGCCTGGGGAGAGCCCGCGCCCTCTTCCGCTGGCCCGCCACGCGGTACTGGATTCCTCCCGCTGCGCCTGGGTGTCCGGGTGGGAACGGACACCGCAGAACACAGTGGAGGGTCCCTGGTTGGGCCCTGAAGGCGTCGGCAAACCCGGGGGGTAGACTTGGGGCTCAATCTTTCAGGGAGCACAGATCTCCTGGCTCTACTAGGGCAAGGAGCCAAAGGAGAAGGGGGACGAGTCAAAGCAGCCTGAGTGCTCTGCTGTAGAAAATCTGCCCCGTGCACTTCCACAGCAGCTCTAACCGCCGCCAGCAACTCATCTAGCGATGACATGACAAAACTCACTGCCTCACCCAGCCACAGAAGGGGTACAAACACACTGGCTCTCCACTGGGCAACTGCCCAAAACTCCTCCCTCTCAACCTTATATACAGCTTGACAACTTACTAACTCCGCCCCCTCCTTAGTTTCAAAATCCAAACCTACCAATCCATTTTATAACCACATTAACCCTATCCTAGCCTACAGTCTTCTCCCCCCCCGCACTCCGCTATTGTCTGCGCCTCGCTCCTTTGCTATTCATACACATACAATAGTACATACATACACAGCAGTATACACATACAACAGTCCACACATACACAGCAGTATACACATACAACAGTATACACATACAACAGTACACACATACACAGCAGTACACACATAAAACAGTACACACATACACAGCAGTACACACATACACAGCAGTACACACATACACAGCAGTACACACATACACAGCAGTACACACATACAACAGTACACACATACACAGCAGTACACACATACAACAGTGCACACATACACAGCAGTATACACATACACAGCAGTATGCACATACAACAGTACACACGTACAACAGTACAACAGTGCACACATACAACAGTACACACATACACTAGTACAAATACAACAGTACACACATAAAACAGTATACACATACAACAGTATACACATACGACAGTATACGCATACAATGGTGCACACATACAACAGTGTACACATACACAGCGGCATACATATACCCAGCAGTATACACATACAGAGCAGTATAAACATACACAGCGGTATAGACATACACAGCGGTATAGACATACACAGCGGTATAAAAATACACAGTGGTATACACATACACAGCGGTATAGACATAAACAGCGGTATACACATACACAGCAGTATACACATACACAGCAGTATACACATACACAGCGGCATACACATACACAGTGGTATACACATACACAACAGTATACACATACACAGCAGTATACACATACACAGCAGTATACACATACACAGCGGTATACACATACACAGCGGTATACACATACACAGCAGTATACACATACACAGCGGTATACACATACACAGCGGTATACACATACACAGCAGTATACACATACACAGCAGTATACACATACACAGCGGTATACACATACACAGCGGTATACACATACACAGCGGTATACACATACACAGCAGTATACACAGAGACAGCGGTATACACATACACAGCGGTATACATATACACAGCGGTATACACATACACGGCAGTATACACATACACAGCAGTATACACAGAGACAGCAGTATACACATACACAGCGGTATACACATACACAGCGGTATACACATACAGAGAGGTATACACATACACAGCGGTATTCACATACACAGCGGTATACACCTACACAGCGGTATTCACATACACAGCAGTATACACCTACACAGCAGTATATACATACACAGCGGTATACACATAAACAGCGGTATACACATACACAGCAGTATACACATACACAACGGTATACACATACACAGCGGTATACACATAGGTATACACATACACTGCAGTATACACATACACAGCGGTATATACATACACAGCGGTATACACATACACAGCGGTATACACATACACAGCGGTATACACATACACAGCAGTATACACATACACAGCAGTATACACATAGACAGCAGTATACACATACACAGCAGTATACACAGAGACAGCAGTATACACATACACAGCGGTATACACATACACAGCGGTACACACATACACAGCGGTATACACATACAGAGAGGTATACACATAAACAGCGGTATACATATACACAGCGGTATACACATAGATATACACATACGCAGCAGTATACACATACACAGCAGTATACACATAGACAGCAGTATACACAGAGACAGCAGTATACACATACACAGGAATATACACATACACAGGAATATACACATACACAGCGATATACATATACACAGCAGTATACATATACACAGCGGTATACACATGCAGTGGCTGGGTTTGGGGTGGCCCTAATTCTACATTGGGACCCCGGTCACCATCGACGTGTGACCAGGTGTCGCTGCTCTCCGGATTGGAAGGTAAGGCGTTGTGCACTCCAGTGGGAAATAAGTCCAGAGAGTCAGGGTCTACAGTAACCAGGGGGCTTCTTTACTGGAGGAATTCAGGGGTAAAACAAAACAGGCGAGACACTGAGCGGCTTCTCCAGTCTCCTCCGGGCAGAGGAAGGGTCTGTGCTGAGGAAAGGCCTGCGCTCGCTGTCCCTCTCTCTCAGGCCACTTTCACACACCGACAGGTTCAGCAAAAACGCTTCCATTACTGATAATACAACCGTCTGCATCCGTTATGAATGGATCTGGTTGTATTATCTGTAACATAGCCAAGACGGATCCGTCATGAACTCCATTGTAAGTCAATAGGGAATGGATCAGTTTTCTATTGTGTAGAGAAAACGGATCCGTTCCCGTTGACTTGCATTGTAGGTCATGACGGATCCATTTTGCTCCGCATCCCATGCTGGAAAGAAAACAGCAGCAGTTTGCTCTCCGGTATGAGAACCCAACCAAACAGAACAGAAGGCATTTTGGAGCATTCCATTCTGTTCAGTTATGTTTTGTCCCCATTGACAATGAATGGGGACAAAACAAAAGCATTTTTTTATGGTATTGAGAGCCTATGACGGATCTCAATACAGGAAAATGTTAATGCTAGTGTGAAAGTAGCCTTAGTAGTAACATAATATAGTATAAAACAGTGTTTCCCAACCAGTGTGCCTCCAGCTGTTGCAAAACTACAACTCCCAGCATGCCCAGACAGCCTTTGGCTGTGCAGGCATGCTGGGAGTTGTAGTTTTGCAACAGCTGGAGGCACACTGGTTGGGAAACACTGGTATAAAAGACCGAAAAAAGACATCCTGTCCATCCAGTTCGGCCTGTTTCCTCCAAGTTGATCCAGAGGAAGGCAAAAAACCCCTGTGAGGCAGAAGCCAATTTTCCCCACTTAAGGGGCAAAAATTCCTTCCCGACTCCAATCAGGCATCAGAATAACTCCCTGGATCAACGACCCCTCTCTAGTAGCTGTAGCCTGTAATATTATTACACTCCAGAAATACATCCAGGCCCCTCTTGAATTCCTTTATTGTACTCACCATCACCACCTCCTCAGGCAGAGAGCTCCATAGTTTCACTGCTCTTACCATAAAGAATCCTCTTCTATGTTTGGGTACAAACCTTCTTTCCTCTAGACACAGAGGATGTCCCCTCATCACAGTCACAGTCCTGGGTATAAATAGATGATGGGAGAGATCTTTGTACTGACCCCTCATATATTTATACATGGTTATTAGATCTCCCCTCAGTCGTCTTTTTTCTAAAGTGAATAACCCTAATTTTGATAACCTTTCAGGGTCCTGTAGATCCCCCATTCCAGTTATTACTTTAGTTGCCCTCGTCTGAACCCTTTCCAGCTCTGCTATGTCTGTCTTCTCATCACGGGCATCTATGCCCCTTTTGATGCAACCCATTATCTTATTGGCCTTGGCAGTAGCTGCCTGACACTGGTTTTTGTAGCTTAGTTTGCTGTTTATTAAAATTCCTAGATCCTTTTCCATGTCAGTGTTACCGAGTGTTTTACCATTTAGTATGTACGGGTGACTTGCATTATTCCTTCCCATGTGCATAACTTTACATTTGTCAGTGTTAAACCTCATCTGCCATTTCTCTGCCCAAACCTCCAATCTATCCAGATCCCTCTGTAGCAGAAAACTGTCCTCTTCAGTGTTAATTGCTTTACACAGTTTAGTGTCATCTGCAAAAATAGATATTTTACTGTGCAGGCCTTCTATGAGATCATTAATAAATATATTGAAGAGAATAGGGCCCAATACTGACCCCTGAGGTACCCCACTAGTGACAGTGACCCCTCCAGTACTGACCCCTGAGGTACCCCAGTAGTGACAGTGACCCAATCTGAGTATCTACCGTTAATAATCACCCTCTGTTTTCTGTCACTGAGCCAGTTACTTACCCACATACAGACATTTTCTCCCAGTCCGAGCATCCTCATTTTATATACTAACCTTTTATGAGGTACAGTGTCAAATGCTTTGGAGAAGTCCAGATATACGACATCCATTGATTCGCCGCTGTCAAGTCTAGAACTTACCTCCTCATAGAAACTGATTAAATTTGTTTGGCATGACCGATTCCTCATGAAGCCATGCTGATACGGCGTTATTTGCTTATTTTCATTGAGATACTCCAAGATAGCATCTCTTAGAAACCCTTCAAACAGTTTCCCCACAACAGATGTTAAACCTACCGGCCTATAGTTATCCGTCTCTGTTTTTGGACCCTTTTTGAATATTGGCACCACGTTTGCTATGCGCCAATCCTGTGGAACACTCACTGTCAGTATGGAGTCCGTAAATATCAGAAATAAAGGTTTGGCTATGACATCACTTAATTCCCTTAGGATACGGGGGTGTATGCCATCCGGTCCTGGCGATTTGTCTATTTTAATCTTTTTAAGTCATAGGATCTCAATAGCGGGCACAAAACTAAAGTAAACAGTGACAGAATAGCGCTGCAAGCAGCATTTTTCTGTCCGCGATGTCGTGTGGAGAAAGACAGATCCGTCCTCACACACAATGTAAGTCAACGTATCTGTTCTCTCTGACACAATCGAAAACGGATCCGTCCCCATTGACTTTCAATGGAGTTCGTGATGGATCCGTCTTGGGTATGTTAAAGATAAAACAAACGGATCCATTCATAATTAATGCAGATGGTTGTATTATCAGTAACAGAAGCATTCGTGCTGAACCCAGCCGAATCCAGCAAAAATGCTAGTGTGAAAGTAGCCTAATCCTGCCTATATGATACCACCTCTTTGCAGTGGTGTATCTTGCTTTTGTGCTGCCCTAGGCGAGACTAAACTCGGGCACCCCCCTAATATAAATTTGACACACCCCTTCCTGTCAAAGCCAAACCCTTTGCTCTGTAAACCTCACCCCTTCCTCTTTAGGCTCCACCCTTTTCTGTTAGAGCTTCACATGTAAAAACAAATTGCAAAGGTTTCAGTCTGACCCTGAGCTTGGACACGGTCTAAAATCCACTGCAAGTTTCATAATTTATTTAGGCTCCTGCTGTACATACTTCTGATCCTGCTGTACATGCCTTTGTTCCTGCTCCACATGCTCCTGTTCCTGGTGCATATGCTCCTGCTGTGCATACTCCTGATCCTGCTGTGCCCCTGCTCCTGCTGTATATACTCCTGATCCTGCTGTGCCCCTGCTCCTGCTGTACATGTTTCTGCTCCACATGCTCCTGTTCCTACTTCATATGCTACTGTTCCTGCTGCATATATGCCCCTGCTCCACATGCCCCTGTTCCTGCTGTACATGCTCCTGCTCCACAAGCTCCTGCTGTACATGCCCCTGCTCCTGCTGTACATACTCTTGCTCCACATGCTTCTGTTCCTGCTGTATTTGTAACTGCTGTACATGCTTCTGTTCCTGCTGTATATGCTCCTGTTGTACATGCTCCCGATGTACATGCTTCTGCTCCTCCATGCTTCTGCTCTACTACACACACTCCTCCCCCTGTTCTTCCATGCTTTACACTGCAGCTATATTTGTTCAGATCTTCTGGTGAGTACAAGCCCATGCTAACTTTTATTACAGAATGACTAGAAACCTAGAAAATTATCAAGTAACTGCTGCATACAGGGCAGGAAAATAAGCCATACGTAAGTTCCCCTTTAAATGATTTTGTCTTCCACTATAAAGTCCCTTTGGCAAATTAGATCATTTTAAGCCCAGACTCATGAGAACTTGTGGTGTCCTAAAGGCATGAGCCAGTGATTTCAATGATTTCCATTTTACAAGCCAAGGACAGAAAGACCTGGGTAACGCCTTCTCAGTGCTCACGTGACTGGAATGTGTAATCACTTGCTGGAAAACCATTACTTACTGGAGAGACAGCGGCAGGCCGGGATCAGTGCATTGGTGGTGGCGGGGCCTGGTCTCAGTGTTCACGGTGACCGGTCCGTGTGCAGGCATCAGATCCGTTCTGCATTTGGAGGTATCTGGGCAAGGCTCACCCTAGCGTTGCCGGCCCGTGACTCCACCTCCGTGTGACGTCAAGAGGGCAACGCGCAGACGCAGGGGAGGTCGGGAGGAAGTCAGGAGAAGGAGGAAGTAAGTCATCAACTTCTTCACTATGCTGCGCCGGCGATACCGCTCGCATAGTGAAGGATCAGATGGGATAAGAGGCAAAAAAAATATAACTATAACTAAGGCAAACAAGGCATTTTTCCGCCCCATTGGCAAGTGCCGCCCTAGGCAAATGCCTTGTTTGCCTCGTGATAAATACGCCACTGCCTCTGTGTATAGATAAGACAGGATCCACCATTCTCAATAGGTGATTATTAAATCTTATCTATTGTTTCCTTGTACAGTGACCTCAGCCTAGAAAACTCTCCCATGTAAGGGCTCTTCTGACCCCGGAAGTTTTTCCATTTTTGTTTGGCGCCCCATCCTTCCCAGAAGCAGAACTTTTTTTTATTTTTCCAGTGCACATCTTGTATGATGTATGCAGTCCTGGAACAGCCGTTCGAGGATGTATATGTTTGTTCAAAATGTGAGCAAATTACCCGTTTGGAATCGCACATCGAGTCTCTAAACAGGCGAGTTGCAACACTGAAAGCCACTGACAATTTGGAAAAGAGTTTGCTGCTCACTGAGCAAGCACTCTATGGGGTAGATGTGGGGGAGGGTGGTAGCGAGGAGGCTGAGGAGAGTGAGGTAGTTAGCTGGGTAACAGTAAGAAAGCGGGGTAGAGGGAAGAGTGCCAGGGAGGCCAGCCCTGATCTGACACACCCCAACAAGTTTGCACGGTTGGCAGATGAGGGGGATGACAGTTCAGGGACGGCACCGCTGCAGCCAGACACTTCCTCTGCCAGTCAGGGGAATGTCAGCTCCAGTAAGCAGGGGACCAGGAGAGCAGGGCAGGCCAGACAGGTGCTGGTAGTGGGAGACTCAATTATTAGGGGGTACAGATAGGGCAATCTGTCACAAAGATCGTGATCGCCGAACAGTGTGCTGTCTTCCTGGCGCTAGAGTTCGACACATCGCGGATCGGGTTGACAGATTACTGGGAGGGGCTGGAGAAGATCCAGCGGTCATGGTCCATATCGGAACCAATGACAAAGTTAGAGGAAGGTGGAGAGTCCTTAAAAATGATTTCAGGGATTTAGGTCAAAAGCTTAGGGCAAGGACCTCAAAAGTAGTATTTTCTGAAATACTGCCTGTACCACGGGGCACACAAGAGAGGCAGCGGGAGATTAGGGAGGTTAACAAGTGGCTCAAGAACTGGTGTAGGAAGGAGGGTTCGGGTTCATGGAGAACTGGGCCGACTTCTCTGTTGGCTACAGGCTCTACCGTAGGGACGGGCTGCACCTCAATGGGGAAGGGGCAGCTGTGTTGGGGAGAAAGATGGCTAGAAGGTTGGAGGAGTGTTTAAACTAGGGACTGGGAGGGAGGGTAATTATGTTATAGGATGGGAATATAGTGCAGATAGAGACCAGGGGCGAGGTAGTGTGTCTGGGGGAGGAATGGAAGGGGGGACTAGAACAGCTCAGAATGAAAGATGTAGGGTCAAAAATACACATAAACCTGTCAAATGTATGTATACTAATGCCAGAAGCCTGACTAACAAGACTGGTGAACTGGAATTAGTGATGTGTGAGGAGGACTATGACATAGTGGGAATAACTGAGACATGGCTGGATGATAGCTATGACTGGGCAGTTAATATAAAGGGTTACAATCTGTTTAGAAAGGATCGTCAAAACCGGAGAGGTGGAGGGGTCTGCCTCTACGTGAAGTCGTGTCAAAATCCCGTAATTCGAGAATACATCTCTGAGGGACATGAACATGTGGAGTCACTGTGGGTAGAAATACATGGAGCAAAAAACAATAATAAAATGCTAATAGGAGTGTATTATAAACCACCTAATATACCAGAGTCCACAGAAAATCTATTACTAAACGAGATAGACGAGGCCGTAAATCATGATGAAGTCGTTATCATGGGGGACTTCAACTACCCAGATATAGACTGGGAAACTGAGAGCTGTACATCCCATAAAGGAAACAGGTTCTTGGAAATAGCCAAAGACAATTTCCTTTCCCAACTGGTTCAGGACCCCACTAGAGGGACGGCCATACTGGACTTAGTATTAACCAATAGACCTGATAGAACAACAGATGTGCAGGTTTGGGGACACCTATGAAATAGTGACCATAAAGTAATAACCTTCCAATTATCCTTCAAACGAGAGTTTCTAAAGGGAGGAACAAAAATACCAAACTTCAAAAAAGCAAAATTTAGCCAACTAAGCGAGGCCATAGGCCTAACTAACTGGGACAAAGTCCTCAAAAATAAAAATACAACCATAAAATGGGAGATTTTTAAAAGCATTGTAACATCTAATTGTGAGAGGTACATACCTTATAGGAATAAAAGGCTAAGGAACAATAAGAGACCAATGTGGATAAATGGAACCGTAAAGAAGGCAATAAATGACAAAAAGAAAGCATATAAATCGCTAAAACAGGAGGGCAGTCAGGAAGCACTGATAAACTATAAGGAAAAAAATAGAATATGTAAAAAACTAATAAAATTTGCCAAACTAGAGACCGAGAGATTAATTGCCAAAGAGAGTAAAACTAACCCTAAAATGTTCTTCAATTATATAAATAGTAAAAAATATAAATCTGAAGGAGTCGGCCCTCTACATAGCAATGAGGGGGGTGTTGCAGAGAGCGACGAGGATAAAGCAAAACTATTAAATATTTTTTTCTCTACTATATTCACTGAGGAAAATAAACTGTCAGATGAAATGCAGAATGTAAAAATAAATCCCCCATTAAAAGTGCCCTGTCTGACCCAGGAAGAAGTACAACAGCGACTTAAAAAGATTAAAATAGACAAATCGCCAGGACCGGATGGCATACACCCCCGTATACTAAGGGAATTAAGTGATGTCATAGCCAAACCCTTATTTCTGATATTTACGGACTCTATAATAACAGGGAATGTTCCACAGGATTGGCGCATAGCAAATGTGGTGCCAATATTCAAAAAGGGTCCAAAAACAGAGCCTGGAAATTATAGGCCGGTAAGTTTAACATCTATTGTTGGTAAACTGTTTGAAGGGTTTTTAAGAGATGCTATCTTGGAGTATCTCAATGAAAATAAGCAAATAACGCCGTATCAGCATGGCTTCATGAGGGATCGGTCATGCCAAACGAATTTAATCAGCTTCTATGAGGAGGTAAGTTCTAGACTTGACAGCGGCGAATCAATGGATGTCGTATATCTGGACTTCTCCAAAGCATTTGACACCGTACCTCATAAAAGGTTAGTATATAAAATGAGGATGCTCGGACTGGGAGAAAATGTCTGTATGTGGGTAAGTAACTGGCTGAGTGACAGAAAACAGAGGGTGGTAATTAACGGTAGTTACTCAGATTGGGTCACTGTAACTAGTGGGGTACCTCAGGGTTCAGTATTGGGCCCTATTCTCTTCAATATATTTATTAATGATCTTGTAGAAGGCCTGCACAGTAAAATATCTATTTTTGCAGATGAGACTAAACTGTGTAAAGTAATTAACACTGAAGAGGACAGTTTTCTGCTACAGAGGGATCCGGATAGATTGGAGGCTTGGGCAGAAAAATGGCAGATGAGGTTTAACACTGACAAATGTAAAGTTATGCACATGGGAAGGAATAATGCAAGTCACCCGTACATATTAAATGGTAAAACACTCGGTAACACTGACATGGAAAAGGATCTAGGAATTTTAATAAACAGCAAATTAAGCTGCAAAACCCAGTGTCAGGCAGCTGCTGCCAAGGCCAATAAGATAATGGGTTGCATCAAAAGGGGCATAGACGCCCGTGATGAGAACATAGTCCTACCACTTTACAAATCACTGGTTAGACCACACATGGAGGACTGTGTACAGTTCTGGGCTCCTGTGAACAAGACAGACATAGCAGAGCTGGAGAGGATTCAGAGGAGGGCAACTAAAGTAATAACTGGAATGGGGCAACTACAGTACCCTGAAAGGTTATCAAAATTAGGGTTATTCACTTTAGAAAAAAGACGACTGAGGGGAGATCTAATAACTATGTATAAATATATCAGGGGTCAGTACAGAGATCTGTCCCATCATCTATTTATCCCCAGGACTGTGACTGTGACAAGGGGACATCCTCTGCGTCTGGAGGAAAGAAGGTTTGTACACAAACATAGAAAAGGATTCTTCACTGTAAGAGCAGTGAGACTATGGAACTCTCTGCCTGAGGAGGTGGTGATGGTGAGTACAATAAAGGAATTCAAGAGGGGACTGGATTTATTTCTGGAGTGTAATAATATTATAGGCTACAGCTACTAGAGAGGGGTCGTTGATCCAGGGAGTTATTCTGATTGCCTGATTGGAGTCGGGAAGGAATTCTTTCCCCTTAAGTGAGGAAAATTGGCTTCTGCCTCACAGGGGTTTTTTGCCTTCCTCTGGATCAACTTGTAGGAAACAGGCCGAACTGGATGGACAAATGTCTTTTTTCGGTCTTATATACTATGTTACTATGTTACTATGTTTCCATTCACATAGCCGTATGGGGGCTTGTTTTTTGTGGGACAAATTGTACTTTCCAACGCCACCATTTAGTATTTTATAGGATTGTCGGGTTTATAATAATCCAATTAAGAATTATTAATTATGGTCATTAAAATAATTAACCATAAATTTTTCAGAACTTCGTGAAATCATGACCTGGTGAATTGTAGATAACGGATAACGGAATCGATACAATTCACATCTGAGGCCGACTATTTCCTCAGATAAAAAGTTCTTTTCATGTGATATGACATTAATGCTAAAGATGTAGTTTTGACATTATATAATAATACGCAGGTATTATAAAAACATGCAGATTTATTAGTTACAAGATTATAAACATAAATAAGTAAATAAACACAATGATATATGCCAATCAATATATACGACGTTAATATAAAGCATTACAAGCTTAAAATAAGTAAATAAACACAATGATATCATCGATATAAAGCAATATAAGCTTAGCGATACATGTGAGTAAAAGCAACTTGTCACATTATAACAAAGCTATTATTTGGTTAGGATATCAAAACAAGAAGTTAAATTATATACATCACTTCTGTCCAGAGGAAACCTCATGATATCAGGACGGGCATGTCTAATCCTAGACATCAATATGGAATGGTGAATACATTCTGCCCCCCTCTAACCGACCACACCTCACATGACTTCAAGAATGGGCAAATCCATCCAAGGATATAACTTAGAAGAGATAACTGTATCCTTCCGCCCCATCCTGGACTATTTTCACATGTATGACTTGGTAAGACTATTAAGACAAACAACATAAATAGGAAGAACTTGGAACAAGTCTTTCCAGTGGGAATTTATCACCTAGCTTGACGAAGAATACTACTATCAATATATATATCTATGCAATCATGTAATACTTTGATATCATTATGAGTCTTGATTCTTCTGCAGGTAGAATGAAGCCTCACAATATCCTAAGACTACATCTCATTATGGAGATGATCAATTAATTAATGTGTTTATGTATTCGCCAATCTGGGTGATATGATTTCACCCACATTATCCAATTAGTCTTAATAAAATGAAATATCATTCTATATGTCTCTTACCAAGTCCTAGTAGGAATCACACTTCTGCTCCTAGGAAAGCTGGGTGGTCCATCATCGCATGTCTCACCATGACTTTCATCTTGATAGACCCTCTCTTGGGTGTTCTGGCTATGATCATGATCCTGATGCTCTATCCTGGAATGTTGGAATCTTCTTTGTTTGTTGCTTGTTCTTTGCTTGTTGGAAATCCCCTTCTTCCAACAGTAATTATCCCAATCCTTATCTTACATTACCTTCCCCCTGGATTAAGATCTTCCAATCATACGCTCATATGGTAATGATCCTATGAGACCATATTTACCCAAAATGCAACTATGGAGGATGGTGTAGCGATATCCATCTGTCTCCGGATGGCACTGTTGTGCAAGCTATTAGCACCATACTATAAAGAGTTAACTATGGCACTCTTGTATTATATACATTTGACCCTCGTCGTCGACCTCTAGGCGTCTCTCTGAGTGTTTCTCACACTGTTGATCTATGGACCATAATGATATGAATGGGCCTTGTTCTCTTCAGATGGACACGTCTGGGGAATCCAGTGTACTCCCTACAGATAAGACCACATCTCTGGCAATAACTTTTTAAAATACAATGTTCTCTGTTTTCAGTATAAACTTTTACACAGACTGAACTCTGCGTTATCTCATGTTGGCCTGTTTCAGCCATACAGCAAAACTTTGTAACTTTGGTTCAGTCTGTCTCTTAAAAATAATGAGCATCTATTTTGGACTATAATATGATTAGGTATCTATATACTATATTTTACTTTATTTTGAACTTTTTTTTTTAACATATTTATAGTTTCTATAGGGAACTTTCACAAGCAATCATTAGATTGCTATTCTCATAGACTCCCATGCATTAGCATTACAGACAAGGGCTCCATAGAAACTACTATGCAGCAGCCTCCTGTCATACAAGCTCTGGCCCCTCCGATCACCACCGGGGGGCGCTGGAGCATTACCGGAAGCATGTGCTTCTGAGTTTTCGTGCACACGGATGCTGTGGTCAGGTTTGACCATGGGATCTGAAGAGTTAAATGTCCATGATGGGTCACGGACATAAGCTGTGGGCGGCTGCTGTATGAAACCGCAGGCACCCCCTCGCGGCTATGGTGCTCCGCTCTGCTCAGGAGGGGGCTCGATCTTTAAAGACCCGGCCAGAGCTGCTGGTTGGAAAGGGGTTAAATATCTGTAATTAATGGAAAACTGAAAACAACATCATTAAAAATTCTTTAAAAAAAAAAAGATTTAACCGCTTCAGGACCGCCGTATGCAGGATTGCGTCCTGCGGGCGGTCCTGTTCTTCTGATCGGACGCGCCGGGGCGTCATCTCGCGAGACGCGAGACTTCCTGTGAACGCGCGCGCGGGCGCGCGCGCGTTCACAGCGTCTGGCGTCTGAAGAGTTGTACTACAGCCTGCCAGCGATGATCAATCGCTGGCAGGCTGTAGATGCGATATAATCGCATCAAACAGCTATATCAGACGCTGTTTTATGAACAGCGTCTGATATAGCTGCTACCTGGTCCTCTGGTGGTCCCATTTTCTGGGATCGACCACCAGAGGACCAGGTAACACAGTAAAGTTGCACCAAACACTACACTAACCCCCCCACCCCCCTCACCTATTAACCCCTTGATCACCCCATCTAGACCCCTGATCACCCCCCTGTCATTGATCACACCCTTGTAAGGCTCCATTCAGACGTCCATATGTGTTTTGCGGATCCGTGGATTCACGGATCCGCGGATCCGATCCGCGGATCCGATCTGCGGATCCGATCCGCAGATCCTCAAAACACGGACACCGGCAATGTGCTTTCCGCATTTTGCAGATCCGCACATTGCCAGAACTATATAGAAAATGCTTTTTCTTGTCCGCAATTGCGGACAAGAATAGGACATGTTCTATATTTTTGCGGAACGGAAGTGCAGACTCGAAGCGCGGATCCGTAATTCCGAATCCGAGCGGGACAAAGTCTGTCCCCATAGAAATGAATGGGTCCGCAATTCCGTTCCGCAAACAGAATTGCGGACGTGTGAATGGGGCATAAGGGTCCCCTATCACCACCAGTTAGTTAGCTACTTGTTAGGTAGCTAGCGCTCATCCCACCGCACCGCAGTCACTGATTTTGGCAGAGATTTATTCATCCACATTGATCGATGCGAATGAAGAAATCTGTGCCGTTCATTTTTTTTTTTCAGCGCAGAGGCTGAACGGAAAAAAATCTCATTACCCGTATGCTCAATATACGGAGAATCGCAGAAACTCCTAATGCTGGCCATACGTGTAATGATTGCGGAGACCCTCAAAGGCCAGGGCAGTACAAACACCTCACATGTGACCTCATTTTACAAAGAAGACACCCCAAGGTATTCCGTGAGGGGTATGGCGAGTTCATGGAAAATATTATTTTTTGTCACAAGTTAGTGGAATATGAGACTGTAAAAAAAAAAAAAAAAAAAAAACAATTTCCGCTAACTTGTGCCAATTTTTTTTTTCTGTGAACTCGCCATGCCCCTCACGGAATACCTTGGGGTGTCTTCTTTCCACAATGGGGTCACATGTGGGGTATTTATACTGCCCTGGCATTTTAGGGGCCCTAAAGCGTGAGAATCCAAATGCGTAAAAATGGCCTGTAAAATCCTAAAGGTACACATTGGTTTTAGGGCCTTTGCGCATCTTGGCTGCAAAGTGTCACTCATGTGGTATCGCCGTACTCAGGAGAAGTAGGGCAATGTGTTTTGGGTGATTTTTACATATACCCATGCTGGGTGTGAGAAATATCGCTGTAAACGACAACTTTTTACATTTTTTATTCAAAGTTGTCAATATACAGAGATATTTCTCTCACCCAGCATGGGTATATGTACAAATACACCCTAAAACACATTGCCCTACTTCTCCTGAGTACGGCGATACCACATGAGTGACACTTTTTGCAGCCAAGATGCGCAAAGGGCCCAAATTCCAACGAGTACCTTTTAGGAGGGTATTTTTACGCATTTTTCTTCTCACGTTTTAGGGCCCCTAAAATGCCAGGGCAGTATAAATACCCACATGTGACCCATTTTGAAAGAAGACACCCTAAGGTATTCGCTGAGGGGCATAATGAGTTCATGAAAATTAAACTTTTGTCAAAAAGTTAGCGGAAAGGAGACTTTGTGAGAAAAAACAATAAAAATCAATTTCCACTAACTTGTGCCAAAAAAATATTCTATGAACTCGCCATGCCCTCATGGAATACCTTGGGTGTCTTCTTTCCAAAATGGGGTCACACGTGGGGTATTTATACTGCCCTGGCATTTTAGGGGCCCTAAAGCGTGAGAAGAAAATGCGTAAAAATGCCCTCCTAAAGGTACTCATTGATTTAGGCCTTTGCGCATCTTGGCTGCAAAAGTGTCACACATGGTATCGCCGTACTCAGGAGAAGTAGGGCAATGTGTTTGGGGTGTATTTTACATATACCCATACTGGGTGAGAGAAATATCTCTGTAAACTGACAACTTTGAATAAAAAATGTAAAAAGTTGTCGTTTACAGCGATATTTCTCACATGCAGCATGGGTATATGTAAAAATACACCCTAAAACACATTGCCCTACTTCTCCTGAGTACGGCGATACCACATGAGTGACACTTTTTGCAGCCAAGATGCGCAAAGGGGCCCTAAAACCAATGAGTACCTTTAGGATTTCACAGGGCATTTTTATGCATTTGGATTCTCACACTTTAGGGGCCCCTAAAATGCCAGGTGAGTATAAATACCCCACATGTGACCCCATTTTGGAAAGAAGACACCCCAAGGTATTCCGTGAGGGGCATGGTGAGTCCACAGAATTTTTATTTTTTGCCACAAGTCAGCGGAAATAGTTTTTTTTTTTTTTTTTTTAGTTTTTTACAAAGTCTCATATTCCACTAACTTGTGACAAAAATAAAATTTTTACATGAACTCACCATACCCCTCACAGAATACCTTGGGGTGTCTTCTTTCCAAAATGGGGTCACATGTGGGGTATTTATACTGTCCTGGCATTTTAGGGGCCCCTAAAGCGTGAGAAGAAGTCTGGAATCCAAATGCGTAAAAATGGCCTGTGAAATTCTAAAGGTACTCATTGGTTTAGGCCTTTGCATCCAGGCTGCAAAGTGGCACACATGTGGTATCACCGTACTCAGGAGAAGTAGGGCAATGTGTTTTGGGGTGTATTTTTATATATACCTATACTGTGTGTGAAAATATCTCTGTAAACGACAACTTTTAAAAATTTTATACAAAGTTGTCAGTTTACAGAGATATTTCTCTCACCCAACATGGGTATATGTAGAAATACACCCCAAAACACATTGCCCTACTTCTCCTGAGTACGGCGATACCACATGTGTGACACTTTTTGCAGCCTGGGTGCGCAAAGGGCCCAAATTCCAACGAGTACCTTTAGATTTTACATGGCGGCTCACAATTTAGCCCCGCCCAAAATGCCAGAACAGTAAACACACCCCACAAATGACCCCTTTCGGAAAGTAGACACCCCGAGGTATTAACTGAGGGGCATAGTGAGTCCGTCTGAGATTTCTTTTTTTTTGCCAGAAGTTAGCAGAAATTGAAACTTTTTTATTTATTTATTTTTCTCAGAAAGTGTCATTTTCCGCTAACTTGTGAAAAAAAATGAAATGATACATGAACTCACCATGCCCCCCCGCGAATACTTTGGGGTGTCTTCTTTCTAAAATGGTGTGATTTGGGGGTATTCATACTATCCTGACATTCTAGCACCTGAAGAAACATGACAGGTGCTCAGAAAGTCAGAGCTGCTTCAAAATGCCGAAATTCACTTTTTTGCACCATAGTTTGTAAACGCTATAACTTTTACCCAAACCAATAAATATACACTTATTGGACTTTTTTTTTATCAAAGACATGTAGAACAATAAATTTAGAGAAAAATTTATATAGAAATGTAGTTTTTTTAAAAATTTTACAACAGAAAGTGAAAAATGTCATTTTTTTGTAAAAATTTCGGTAATTTTTGATTAATAGCAAAAAAAGTAAAAATGTCAGCAGCAATGAAATACCACCAAATGAAAGCTCTATTAGTGAGAAGAAAAGGAGGTAAAATTCATTTGGGTGGTAAGTTGCATGACGGAGCAATAAACGGGTAAAGTAGTGTATTGCGGAATTGTAAAAAGTGGCCTGGTCTTTAAGGGTGTTTAAGCTAGGGGGGCTGAAGTGGTTAAACAGCGGTTATTTTCTGATGACATTCCATTTAATCAATCCCTGAAAATTGGTCACTGGTTGCACGACCTAGGTACAGGGGTGGTGCCGGTCTTGGGTAATCATGGCCGCCCTTTCATTCTTCTTTATTCTTTTTCTTGCAGTCAATGATAACACTAACCTTTGTAAGGATGGCAAAGTATATAAAGACTGTGGGGGCCCCTGTAGACCAACCTGCGATGATCTATTCTTTGGGTGTGATCGTCTTCAGGTGTGCGGCCCAGGATGTTTCTGCCCATCTGGCACTGTAGAAAATAGCAACGGGAAATGTGTGAAGATAGAAAAATGCTGAAAGGGCAACACTACATATGGCTGCGTCAATGACTGCCCCAATAGCTGCGCAAACCTCGACAACCCTAATACGGCATGTACAATGCATTGTGAAATTGGCTGTGGGTGCAAAAGTGGCTACCGGCGCATACCCAACAGTGACCGATGTGTCCTTCCTCAGGACTGCCCCAAAGCTGGTTAGAACAATAAAGCCGGCCCCTGTGCATTATTAGCTATGATCAAAATGTAAAGAGACCTGTATGGAGTCATGTCTAATGGAAATAAACTGATTGTAAAACCTTGTTTTTATTAATTTTTATTGATTCATAAAGCGATCAGGATCTGACCAATCAGATCACAATCGGCCAAATCTGATGTGTAAATAAATGGTTGATAGATCTGACTGTCCCCTGTCTCATCGGCATTTCAGTCTCTCTGAATTAGTGTAGATGTGTCTAGAAACTGAGCTCTAGCATGCAGATCAGACCTTTTACATGAGCAGATAATTGCCCAAATGAACGACCGAATAAACGATCATTCATTACTTACGATTGTTAATGCTGCTGATTGTTCCCTACAATTCGCTTCGCTTGGCAGTGGAGGTGACCACTACATTTACTCGCTGCGATCTCCTCCTCAGTATGGGACACAGAGATTGCTGTTTAAATGGCACGACCTGCTGCCGGCAAACGATGCTTTAGGAGACCGCACCCACAATCCTATTACCCGATGATCGAACGTTTTGCTCAAATTATTCATCGGGTTATCCTTGGCACCTTTACAACCATCGGGCAGTGTAAAGTACTCTTTACTTGGATGGATTATTGTCTGGAGCAGGGGCTTAAATATAATCCTCTAGGATCCAGAGCAAATTTTGATCCTGGGGCTCATTAAACAGATGGAGCAGTTCTAATCTTAAAGGGAGTCTTTCACCCCCCAAACCCCATTTTTCACTACTGACATCTTCCAGTGCGAATTTGTCCCCCCATTAAAAAGCCTCTTACCCCATTGTTTTCCAGCTTACCGATCTTCAGAAAATTACTTTTATTGCAGCTGTCAATCACAGCTGAAGGTGTCCAGGGGCGGCGTCCTAACGGCCGGTGCCCAGGCCGCGCACTCATCTTATTATGTCTCTACGCCCCCTTTCACCCAGATGGCCCGCCCAGTGTCTTCTTCTTGGCCTCCTCCTGAAGTGGCTAAATCCCGCGCCTGCGCCGGAGCTCTTGAGCTCCAATGCAGCGCTTTAGGAGTATCGCTGTACGCGCCTGCGCACAGGATACCCCGATGCTTGCGCCAGTAATCGGGAAACCAGTGCGCAGGCGCAGACTGCCGGATCCACAACAAAGGCACTGTATTTAGCCACTTCAGGAGGAGGCCAAGAAGAAGACACTGGGCGGGCCGTCTGGGTGAAAGGGGGCGTGGAGACATAATAAGATGAGCGCGCGGCCTGGGCACCGGCCGTTAGGACGCCTCCCCTGGGCACCTTCAGCTGTGATTGACAGCTGCAATAAAAGTCATTTTCTGAAGATCGGTAAGCTGGAAAACAATGGGGTAAGAGGCTTTTTAATGGGGGGACAAATTCGCACTGGAAGATGTCAGTAGTGAAAAATGGGGTTTGGGGGGTGAAAGACTCCCTTTAAGCGTTATATCGCATCACAGAAGCCAATATAAAAGTCAAATAGACGTTTCTTGCCATTGTTTATGCAATGTGCCCCCCCAGGGTTGATCGTGTCCCAGAATGGTGGAGAATAACTCAAGTCCAGACCTTTATAAAGTTCACCAGCTTTACCTGCATCAACTTGTATCCAGACAACATTCAGGCTTTCTCTTGGTTCCAGCAGGTTTTTGCATAAACTGGCAGGCAAACCTGAATATCCTGCTGCTTCTTCTCTGCTGTGCTAAACTCTGCTCTATTCTGGCAGATGGACTTCAGGACTGTTTTGGTATCTTTGGAATGAGGTGCCTTTGTCTGTTGAGCCACTTGTGACACTCTGTAGGGGAATCTGCAAAGAGTCAGGGTGCTCTATGAGCTGCTTCCCTTTTGAGATTTCTGCTGCAGTAGGGGGACCTCCCCTTGCTGCGACATCTTGGCACATCTTTTCAGCTCCACTGTCTAGACTAGACTGGAATAAACTAGAACTGCAACCCCTTCCTTTGGTAGGAAACAGGACTGGCCCACTTCTGCCCAAAAGGGTGAGGACGGAATGGTAAGTTCCATTCTATCTAAGGCTACTTTCACACTAGCTTTCGTTTTCTCCCCATTCATTGTCAATGGGGACAAAACATAATTGTACAGAGCGGAGTGCTCCAAAAAGTGTTCCGTTACATTTGGTTGCGTTTTCATACCAGAGAGCAAACTGCAGCATGCTGCGGTTTTCTTTTCGTCATAGGATACGGAAAGAAATGGGGATGGATACATTTAATTCTGACACAATAGAAAATGGATCCGTCCCCCATTGACTTTCAGTGGAGTTCATGACGGATCTGTCTCGGCAATGTTAAAGATAATACAACTGAATCCTTTTATAACGGATGCAGATGGTTGTATCATCAGTAACGGAAGTGTGAAAGTAGCCTAAGGATCTCTCTCTCTGGCAGATATACACCTCCATCTGCTGGACAACCAGGAACATTACATGAACATAACAGTTTCAGAGCAACATTATGAAGGACCTGGAATAAGTACAAGAATGACATTAGCAATTAAAGACAGTAACAGGGTGTAGGAATGGTAATACCACTCTGGGGTATTACATTTACTTAACTTGACACTGCAAAAATTGGTGCACTACAATGGTAAATGCAATTGACAATATATGGCTAAACCCTCACTCTGATATTAAAAATGAGACTTTAAACAGATCCGCGCACCTCGTCAAGGTCTCTCATAGTGGCACGGGACCTAACGCTAACCTACCTGCGCTGTATGGGCAATTACAGGAGCATAAGGTCCAACACACAGCAAACAACTCCCAGTTACCACCAGCGTGAAATCACACATACACTGGGAGGAGGTTGTGAGTCCCACCTATCACTGAGTCATTGTATGCATTTTTGCTGGGGATTGCTGTTAGCAATGGATCACATGGGCACGATCTGCTCCCCCAGTTAGAAATCAGCAACAGCAATTGGGGTTTTGAGCATTTCTCTGCCTCTTGAGACTACTTTGCTTTGTCAGTTTATTTACTTAACTTGTTAAGAACTGAGATAAGGATCACTACATCAGTGTCTTGCTTTCCTAATGATGGTGTCTTCAGGGTCCCGAGAAGACTGATAGTTGCCCTGTCCCTAATAAAAGTCATTTGTGCTGCCCCTCAGAGGAGTTATGTCCCCCACAAAGCCCTCTAAAAAGCAGCCAGATTGGCCCTTACAGTCCAAACAAGATGGAGGTACACAGTCTTTCAAGGAAGATTCCGACACTCGAATGGAATGGTGTGGCTGAGCAGGAGCACGGTTCCCAACTCCCAGCATCCTCTTAGATAATCTGTCTCCAGATGCAATTCCTCTGCTATGTTTCCTCCAGCCGAGAGGTTAGCATTTATCTTACGCTTCTTCAGTTCCTACAGAATGTTGCTAAGCCAGCCAGGAAGGCTCCATGTTATGAGGTCCAGAACTTCAGTGTTCTCCTCACACACTGTATCACTCTCCAACTGAACAGAGTGGAAGGGAAGGTGCAAAACCCAACTAGTTTAGCTCTGCCCTCCTTCCATAAGATAAAGGCTGCACTAATGAGCGCTCCACAATGGAAGCGCTCATTAGTAAGAGTCTGCAAAGGAAAATACCGGCAATTAACATTGCCAGTAGAAAAAATTTACCACCACCGGCAGGGCCACTAAATTACCGGCCTTGCTGGTGAGATACTGGCCATGTATTAACCCTAAGCATGACAGGGAGCCTCAGTTTTTATGCTCCGCCATGACAGTGTCAGTTTTACATTAAGTTCTCCTTCCCCCTGGTGCTGACAGTCCTCGTACTCACAGGGTTGGCGCCGGGTACCAGTTTCCCATTTACGTTTACCAGGCACCTGGCAGCCGAATCCTGGTTAGGAAATTCTACGGAGCAGTAACCGGAAAGTTCGCTGAAACAGAGGAACGAAAACACATCGTCACATGACTGTACGACATAAAATATGAACAGCCTCCATTACACATCTCCCGCATTGTGTACACAGCTCCTACACAGACCCATGTGTCTCCACAGATACAAACCCTGTCTGATCATGTGCAGTCCCCTCTCTTCTGCTGTCTGACGGGGCAGAGTAATCCATTCACACGTCCGCGGAATTGCGAACCCATTAATTTCAATGGGGACAGACGATGTCCCGCCCGGGTCCACAATTGCGGATCCGCACTTCCGGGTCCGCAATCGCGTTCCCGGAAAAAATAGAACACGTCCTATTCTTGTCCGCAATTGCGGACAAGAAAAGGCATTTTCTATGTTGTGACGGCAATGTGCGGTCCGCAAATTGCGGAACGCACATTGCCGATGTCCGTGTTTTGCGGATCCGCGGATCCGTGGATCCGCAAAACACACTCGGACGTGTGAATGGATTCACACGTCAGTATTTTTACCTTTCCAGATAAACGTTCAGTTTTTTTGCGGATCCATTTTTCTGTACAACCTTCTGTTTTTGTACTAAAGCGCATCCGAATCTGTTCCGTGTTTCCGTTGTGCTTGTCTCAAAACAGAAAGCACATGGCACAGAGGGCTGGGTTTAATTTTTTTTTTGTTTCCTGTAAACGGATACGCAAAATTGGATGACATTCGGATGGTTTTGTGTATGTCATCTGCATTTTTGAGGATCCATTGACTTGAATGGACAACGGACCCGAAAAACGGACAGAACGGTAGGACAAGCTTAATTTTTTTTCAGGATCCGCATCCAGGAAAATAGGGAAACGGAACGGATTCTGTGATTCGGACAGCACCATGATTGGTGTCCGCATTTTTGCGGAGGCAATTGAAATTAATGGATCCGAAAAAACGTTCCGATTTATTTCAGAACGGAAACGGAGTGTTAAAACGGATGTGTGAATGGACCCTAACACACAACGGCACAATCTGACTACACAGGGTTATCTGTAGTCTGTAACCATGGAGACAGGTCTGCGCTGTATGCCCAAAATGGTAGAACGTTTTTGATGAAGATGATCTGTAAAGTTGCTGTTTTTTTTTCTATTTTAAGTGCACTCAAGCAATGGATACAAGCCTTGTTGCAAAAGTCTACACACTCAACATACTAGAAATAATACAGCAGGCACTTTTGCGGTTGGAATGACACCTAAAGGGGTTTTCCCATGAAAAATATTTTACAGTTTTCAAACCAGCCCCTGGATCTGAATACTTTTGTAATTGCATGTAATTAAAAATGTAACATAGCCACTGAGTTATTCAATAAAATGTATCTGTATAGCGCCACCTGCTGTATATTTTCTTATTTCTTTGTCCAGCCTGAGTTGTGAGTTGTGATAGGAGAGCATAGACACGCCCCCTGAGCTGCAGCAGAAAAGACACGCCCCCTTGAGCCGCCGGCTTGATATAAATCTAGAAGACCAGTAAATGTGGAGATCTCTGGACCCATGTGAGGTGCAGGGCTGGTTCTAGTTTTGTTACAAAGAGGTTGTCATGTCCTATATGATGTCTGATTTACCTTTTTTACATTAGTCATGGGATAACCCCTTTAAGTCATGTGGGTTGAGAGGCAGCACGTGGGCGTGACAGCAATGACTGAGGTCACAGTGGCCACATGGAGTCTCTGGGCTGATGAGGATGCACAGTGAATGAAGTCCCCACGTCTCTACAGCATATCCCATTTCTCAACACAAACTCTCTGTACTTATGCCAACAGCGGCATCATACTGCCACGCCCAATACTGTGTCCATGGTGCTATCCAATGCTGCCAAATACTAAACTCTAATCTAATACTAAAAAATCTAATATACCACCATCTGCAGTGCAGGCCACGGGTCTCTTCTGGCCTGCAGCCCAAAACAGGCAGTCATCGCTTCACAGCTGCCTTCAACACTCTACTGCCTTATAAGCTTCAAGATTAGTGGCCTAAGACGGTGGCCAGTAGACAGGGTACCATTGGACTCTATGCCCCACTGCTGTATTTATCTGTATCTTCATCCGTAGGATGGCAATACAGTTGAATTCAGCAGGGTATCTGTGGCCTCCAGGCAGTTACATAAGTACCTGACACTTCCAGTATTAATTAATGCTAGGGCTAGTCAGCTTGTTATGTACCCAGCTGATGACTGTGATGAAGGTTTGGGCATCCATTCGGGCATCAGCCCATTGAGAAGTTTTCTAGTAAAGTCTATGGTTAGTCTGCCCCTGCCAACACCCAGAAAGGACTAAGGCCTGAATATATAAAGGCTAGACAATCAGCAACTCCACTCTAATCAACCAGACAACCTAGGCGACAACTAAGCCCAGATCCAGATGCAAGACAGTTGCATAACAACTGCTGAAACAAAATTAGTAATTAGTTGAACATGAAGCAATAGACATGTGGCTTGTAACACTAAATTTATTAATTGCTGATTAGACAGATCATAAAAAGACTTGGTGTCCTCATTCGCACCATGGACAGAACATGATATCTACAGCTGACATAGTTACATGAATTACCGTATTTTTCATTTTATAAGATGCACCTCTGTTTATTAAAATTTAAGGAAAGAGTTACTTTGTAACAATTAACTTAAATGGGTTGTCCCACAAAAAGTATTCTTCAGATTTCAAACCAGCACCTAGATCTGAATACTTTTGTAATTGCATGTAATTAAAAATTTAGCATAGCCCCTGAACTATTCAATAGAAGCTATCTGTACAGCGCCACCTGCTGTTTGTTTTTTCTTATTTCTTTGTCCTGCTCACTGAGATGGTCGCACATGCTCAGTTTCATCCTTCAACTGTCTCCTGAGCTGAGATAGGGAGAGCTGAGACACGCCTCCTGAGCTGTGATAGGGAGAGCTGAGACACGCCCCCTGAGCTGTGATAGGGAGAGCTGAGACACGCCCCCTGAGCTGCAGATGAAAAGACACTCCCCCTTATCTGTCAGCTTGATATAAATCTGGCAGAGCAATAAATGGGGAGATATCTGGATCCATGTGAGGTGCAGGGCTGGTTCTAGGTTTATTAAAAAGAGGTTGTCATGTATTATGCAATGTCTGATTTCTATTTCTTACATTAGTCATGGGATAACCCCTTTAATTATCCAATGAATCACTGCTTAAACTTCCTAAAATATGATTGGTTAGGCTAAACTAAGCTAATTATCTACCTTAATCTGTTTAAACACCCCCCCATTCTCTTATTAACCCTTTCACTCTTATCTTACTATTTTATTCTATTGTTTCTATATACGTTGTCCTTTTGCTAACAATTGTCTACTACTTTATTATTATTTTTATCTATCATTAATAGTTCCTCCCTATAGCTGCTATGTCACCTATTATAAAGAGTCAACAACACAAATCTATAAGCCAGGAATGCAAACCAGTTCCTACCCATAAAACAGATACAGTCAGCACACCTTACAATGGCAGCCTTGTGTACAATAAAAATTACAAGACCAGCTCTGTATCCAAAAGGACCTGAGAGCCAATGAGTCTCAAAGTTGCTTGACAACAAGTGACAAAAATTATAAACTCCTTTTTGGACATCCAGCTAACTCTTCCCACTTCTTAGTAGGGCTGCAGAAAAAAATTCAGTTTTCTAATTGTCCTAACATTACATGCAATAACCTCTCTATACTGTTTTGGACCACAAAGTGGCCCAGTGACATAGTGTTGAAATGGCAGTAGCACGAGGAGACCACAGAGTGGCCCAGTGACATAGTGGGGTGATGGCAGCAGCATGAGGAGCCCACAGACTGGTGATGTGGCAGCAGCATGAGGAGTCCACAGAGTAGTGATGTGGCAGCAGCATTAGGAGTCCACAGAGTAGTGATGTGGCAGCTGCATGAGGAGACCACAGAGGGGTGAAGTGGCAGCAGCATGAGGAGACTACAAAGTGGCCCATTGACAAAGTGTTGAGGAGGTGGCAGCAGCATGAGGAGACTACAGAGTGGTGGTGGTGGGGGCAATGCCAGTACCAGCTGAAGATGGTGGCTGTCAGCAGGAGCACCTGGCTGCAGGTGTGGCATCAGGTGGGTGGCATTATCAGAATTGTAGCTGAAGCAGGTAGCCAGAAGAAATAGGTCTCTTTTGTCAAAGTGTTGGTGTGGCACCATGGATGATCTAGTCTGATACATCAGACACTGGTGTTTGAAAATCCTGGCTGATCCACACCTGATTCATCTTTACAAAGGTCAGTTTCTCCACATTTTGAGTGGACAGGCGAGTTCTCCTTGGGGTAACGATGGCCCCTGCAGCACTAAACTGCTCTGATGCCACACTGCTGGCCGGGCAGGAAAGCTTGTTCAGGGCAAATTTTGCTAGTTGTGGCCACAAATCGAGTTTGGCTGCCCAGTAGTCCAGCGGATCTTCAATGTGGGGTGGCAGGGTGCTGTCCAAATATGCCACCAGCTGCTGGTTCAGGTTCTGCTCTATGTCTAGCTACTGCTGCTGGTGAGTAGTTTCTTCAGTAGGCGGGTGAAGAAAACTGCTCATCAGCGACTCTAGACTTAAGTTGCTGCTGATGGAGCTGGTACTGCTCCTGCCTTCCAACTCCCTTAAGCAGCCATGGCAGTGGAACATGAGCGCAGAGGGCCCCAGGATGGGCGATTGCGCATATAGGCAGCTGCCAACTGACTACATAGGTCGTCTCTAGAATAGTTCAGTTTGTCCTCCCTCTCAGCGGGTGTAAAAAAGGCTCCCATTTTGGACCGGTAGCGAGGGTCCAACAAGGTGGAGAGCCAGAAGTCATCCCGCTGCCGAATGCTGACAATTTGGCTGACTCGGAGAGACTCCCTGCCTCCATCTCCACTGCATACTGCCACGGTGTGTCTGGGTCCTCTGCCTCATCTTCCTCATTGCCCTGTAGCTCCTCTGGCTGCTCCTGCTCCTCCTCTCCTTTCACCTGTGTAGAAAAACCACCCATTTCGCTACACATTGCTTGTGCTTGAATGTCCTCCTCCTCCTCCTCTAGTCCAGCCCCCACAGGGTTAATGTGGCCGTGAGATGTAGTTGCCACTAGTGTTGATCGAGCACCAAAGTGCTTGAGTGCTCAGGCCAAACACATCGGGATGGAAGTATAATGGAAGTCAATGGGAGAACCCAAGCATTAAACCAGGCACCCCTGCTTTGAAGAGTAGAGGGTGCCTGGTTCATAGGAAAAGGTCAGAAATTGATGGAAACACCACTGAAATGTATCGGGAACAGCACGGGGAGGATGTCTGGATGCATCTTGGACTCCCAGGTAGCTGCCGGGAACAATGTTGTCCGAGTAGTACGCCACTTTTACAGACTGACAATAATACGCACAAAACCAAAGATAAAATAGATTTTAGAGGAAAAATTGTTATGAAACATTCTTTCCTGTATCTTTACTTGTATATAAAGTGCAAGTGCTGCCAAAAATTACAAGCAAGAGGCACTCCGAAACAACCTGTATATCACATAAAGGAGGGCCCCGTTCACATTGTGGTACAATTGTTCAGGTAGTGGGACTCCTACACGCATAAAGCCTATGCACTAAGTGAAAGGGCTGCCAAAAATTACAAGGAACCTGCACTACAATACACCATTTGTTACACATAAAGGAGCGCATCATACACACCCTTGAAAAATTCTGATTGATGGCCTGCTGGTGACCCTCAAAAACATTTGGAGCAAGGGTCTGCTGATCTGACCATCTAAAACATTAGGGGCGAGGGCCTGCTGCTGAGCTAACCCTCTAAAACAGGGATGCTCAACCTGCGGCCCTCCAGCTGTTGAAAAACTAAAACTCCCAGCATGCCTTAAAAGCTGTAGACTGTCAAGGCATGCTGGGAGTTGTAGTTTTGCAAGAGCTGGGGGGGCCGCAGGTTGAGCATCACTGCTCTAAAACATTAGGGGTGGGGGTTGCTGCTGAGCTGACCATCGAAAAAATTATATGCGAGGGCCTGCAGGTGAGCTGACCATGTAAAAGATTGTAGGTGAGGGCCGTCTGGTGAGCTGACCCTCTAAAAGCTTGTAGGTGAGGGCCTGCAGATGAGCTGACCCTTTAAAACATTATATGCGAGGCCCTGGGATCACTTGTTTTCCCAGATTCTCCATGGTCGGAGGACGAAGGATCAGGGTGAAGATTGTGTTGACCAGACTTTTGGCTGCTGAGACTGGACTTGGTGGAAAACAGGGTGGTGCTTAACAGGCGGAAGCATTATCTGCTGCAATCCAACCGACCACCTGGTCGCACTGGTCTGATTTCAAGAGCGGTGTCCTGCGCCGCACTGCAAACTGGGACATAAATCTAGGTATCGTGGATGATTGTTTTTCTTGTGCTCTGGCAGCGGGCACAGTTTTAACGCGTCCAGGGCCACGAACTCTGCATGCACCATCAACATCACGGCCACTTCCCCGTCCCTTACTGCTCGCCTTCTTCATATCAAATGGTATATATGCTGAAAGTATGTCACACATACAAAAGCGTAGGATTTCGAAGTGTATGCACAAAAAAAATTTAAAAGTTATTTGTGATGTGGAAACCTCATACAGGAGATATCCTGCAGATAATGTCAATGCTGTCACCAGCGGCTAATAAAAAAAATTACAGGGAATGTCATAGATATTTGGGATGAGGAAACGTTATACAGGCGAGGTACTACCAGTAATGTAACTGTCAGCAGCGTGTATGGAAAAAGTACACTGTATGTCACAGATAAACTTTCTATGCGCACACGTTACACTGGATATGTGCTGTACGTGTTCTCCGTCTATTGAAAAAGGATACTGGAAGTGACAGACATTTTTTGGATGCGCACACTTTACACTGGAGATGTGGCGCAACTAATGTCACTGTCCGCAGTGGACACCGTCTACAGAAAAAGCACAGTGGATGTCACAGATATTTTTTGGATGCGCACACTTTACACTGGAGATGTGGCATATCTTATGTCACTGTCCGCAGAGAACACGGTCTCCGGAAAAAGTACACTCGATGTCACAGATATTTTTGGAGGCGCGCACTGTACACTGGAGATGTAGCACTGGTAATATCCCTGTCCGCAGCGGACACCGTCTACGGAAAATAATTTTCCAGCTGCTCAGCGTCAGTGAAAAACAGATCCACGGACCCAACACGGATCTGTCACGGGAGGAAACACGGATTGAACACTGTCCGTGTTACCACTGATCCAAAACTGACACAGACGTCACGTGTGCATGAGGCATTACACAGGAGATGTTGCACAGCTAATGTCACTGTCCGCAGCGGACACCGTCTACGGAAAAAGTACACTGGATGTCACAGATATTTTTTGGATGCACACACTTTACACAGGAGATGTATCGCCTAACTATTGCATGCTATTTAGCGCAGGATACGCTAAAAATAGATATTGCTGCTGCCACACACAGTAGTCCTTAAAAGGACTTTTTGGTCTGTAAAGTTTTAGCAATTTAGCGCAGATTGCGCTAAAAATATATATTGCTGCTGCCACACACAATAGTCCTTAAAAGGACTTTTGGGTCTCTGAAAAGTTTTTTTAATAAACATATTCCTATATCACCCCCTACACTGTCTGTGTTTATTCAGCACAGTTTTCCCGGACTAAGACAGAGCCGAACACACATCATGATGACGCGCTCCGGCGAGCGAATCACTGTAATGCCAGTAACCAACAAGGCTACGGCAGTACAGTGAGGCAGTACGTGTGCGGAGGAGACTCGAGCATTGGGCTCGAGCACATGCGGTATTCGGCTGAATACCGCCATGTGCCGAGCATCGAGATGCTTGAGCCAAACTGGTGTTCGGCCAAGCATGCTCGCTCAACACTTGTCGCCACGTCTCCAGTCCCCTGACCCGCCAGATTTAGCAGCATCTGTTTAGTGGAATGATGTTGTTCATCCCGTAGTCCTGGCAACTGACAAATAATGTGGCTTTCTCAAAGGGCCTGAGCAAATGCCAGGTATCACACATGAGCTGCCACTGGCTAATATCGAAGTGGGTGGAAACGTCGAATATCAGCCTATGTTGGGGGATGCTGTTCTGCCGCTGCAGCTCAAGTAGGGTGTGCTTTGCGATCTACGAGTGGCTGAAGTGCATGCAAAGTTTCCTAGCCATTTTCAGGATATCTTGCAGATGGGGTGAAGACTTCAGGAACCCCTTTATAACCAGATTGAACATGTGTGCCACGCAGGGCGCATGGCTCAGCCCTCCTTGATGCAGTGCATTCCCGTTGACGGTCACCATGGTTCCAATTTTGACTTGTCGAGGAAAAAGCCAGGATTCGATTTCTTGATGAAGGACGCGGAGCAGTTCCTCCCCCTTGTGACTCCTTTCGCCCAGGCAAACTAGGTGCAGAACAGCGTGACACCGCTGTGCCCTGCCCATGTGGTATGCTGGAGGGGCACTGTGAATTGTCCCTGCACTGGAGGCTGAGGACACGGTGGAGGATGAGGAGGCAGAGGCGGACATTGTCGCAGGACCAACAACATTAGAATGTCACCAGGCCAAGTTGCTGGTGTGGCTGGGCAGGAACCACATTTACCCAGTGAGCCGTAAAGGACATATATTGTCCTTGACCATAGTTATAGGTCCACACGTCGGCGCTGCCGTGCACTTTGGCAGACACCGACAGGCTCAAGGACTGGCCCACCTTCTGTTCTACATATTTGTGCAGGGCTGGTACAGCATATTTGGCAAAGAAATGACGGATCCTCCACCTCTCCTCGGCACAAGCCATCAGTTTTCTGAAAAGTGCAGGGTCCAGAAGGGAGGGACTGCAGCGCCAGCAACTTGGCCAGGTTGGTCTCTTGGCAATCGTTTTGGTGATCGTTTGCTGACGAAATGACTGACTAGGAGGAGGAGGAGCAGGAGCATCAGGATTTGCAGATGATGGGAAGGACAGACAGCTCATTTTGGCTGAGGTGGTGGAGCCTTGACTGCATGAAATTGGGTGTGTGCCACTGGATGATGCTGCGGCAGGCTGTACCACCATATCGGAGCCACGGTTCTCCCAGGCCACTTTATGGTGACACTGCATGTGTTGGCCATGTTCACCTCCTCCGGCGGCTTAACAAAAATTGCCACACCGCCGAGTAGGTGATTTTGCCCCCAACACTCCACACTGAATGCCTGCTACCGCTGCCTCTGTGAGCTCCTGCACCACCACTTTCCAAGCCAGAAGGCTCCTCCTTCTTTTAATACACCCCATAAATGGCTGTAGTACAAGGGGAAAGGACATAGGAGTGCTTGCGAAGTAAAGCTGTGATCGCTAATAAAGATCCAAAAAGCTCAAAAGTTATCTTTATAGCACCGCAGCAATTTTACGGTGTTTTTGCAGGGATCAGAAAAAAAAATTCTGTCACTGCGGTGGGGCGGACTGAACGCAAGTGTGCGCACAAGATCAGGTCTGATCGGGCGAACACTGCGTTTTTTGTAGAGCCTAAGGTGACCCTAATGTACTGATATAGATCTGATTGCGATCAGTCTTGATCACTTACAGATACTGTATAGTACTAGTGCTGATTAGCAACAGTGATGACGCTAATCAGCGACTAATCAGTGACTGCGGTGCGGTGGGCTGGGCGCTAACTACCTAACAAGTAGCTAACTAACTGGCGGTGATAAGAGACCCTTATGCCCCATTCACACGTCCGCAATTCTGTTCCGCATTTTGCGGAAAGGAATTGCGGACCCATTCATTTCTATTGGGACAGACTTTGTCCCGCTCGGATCCAGAATTGCGGATCCGCACTTCCGTGTCCGCACTTCTCTTCCGCAAAAATATAGAACATGTCCTATTCTTGTCCGCAATTGCGGACAAGAAAAGGCATTTTCTATAGAGTTTTGGCAATGTGCGGATCCGCAAAACACATATGGACGTCTGAATGGAGCCAGGGAGTCTATATGGGGTGATCAGAGGTTAATAAGTGGTTAATAAGTGACGGGGGGGGGGGGGGTGTAGTGTGGTGCTTGGTGCTACTTTACAGAGCTACCTGGTCCTCTGGTGGTCGATCCCAGCAAATGGGACCACCAGAGGACCAGTAGGCAGGTATATCAGACAAAACAGCGTCTGATATACCTATTTGATGCTTTTTATTTTACATCTACAGCCTGCCAGCGAATGATCATCGCTGGCAGGCTGTAGTATAACTTCAGTGCCGGACGCTGCTGTGAACGCGCGCGCATGTGCGAGCGCGTTCACAGGAAATCTCGCGTCTCGCGAGATGACGCGCCGATGCGTCAAGGAGGAATAACCCGGCCGCCCGTAGGACGCATCCCTGCGTTAGACGGTCGGGTAGTGGTTAATAGTGTCCGTCAAAGGATATATTATTTTCTGGGGTGAATGTCAGTTGCAAAAATAGAAATACCGTAAATCTGGTGTTCCAGCTGTGACTGGACAAGTTTAATACTGCCCGGCAAAGGATAGATTTTAAATTGTTGGGTGAAATATTACCATTTTTGCCAGGTACAATCCCCTGCACTGCATAACTGACAGAGAGCTTACAATTGGCGGTTACATTCTTGCATGAAATGAAGCCTTTTTGGGCTGTGAAGCCAAAGGTAGTCGCCAATAACAGTTTTTTTATTTTTTTAAATAAATTAATTTAGACCCCAAAACATTGGGAAAATACAAAAAATAAAACAAAGTGTAAGTGCACGGTAGTATAACAATGGTTGGGTGAGGCCGCTATACATGTCTATTCTGCATAAGGTACAAACAAGTCCTGTGGGATCCATGCCTGGTTCTTTTTAATAAACGAAAGCTTGCCCACATTGTCTGCGGACAGGCGGCTGCGCTTGTCTGTCATAACACCCCCTGACAATACAGTGGCTGCAAAGTAGGCCAGCACCTCCAAGACGTAAAGGGCAACCTCAGGACATGTGCCCAATTTGATGATCCAGAAGTTGAATGGGGCAGACCCAGTGGCGTAGCTAAAAATGATTGGGCACCACAGCAAATATTTGACTAGCGCCCCCCCCCCCCCCCACAGTAATTTTTGCACAAACCCCTTCCTTTTCATTCCTGGGGCTACTAAAGATCGCTCTCTCAGACCAGGCCCAGCAGCTGTTCCATTCGCTTTCTACACTGTCTATACTGCCACTGTATATAATTTCATTGTATAACCCCCTCAGCCCCCCTAGCTTAAACCCCCTTAATGACCAGGCCACTTTTTACAATTCTGCACTACACTACTTTCACCGTTTATTGCTCGGCCATACAACTTACCACCCAAATGAATTTTCTTCTCACTAATACAGCTTTCATTTGGTGGTATTTTATTGCTGCTGACATTTTTACTTTTTTTGCTATTTATCAAAAATGGCCGAAATTTTTGCAAAAAAATGATATTTTTAACTTTCTGTTGTAAATTTTTTTTAAAAAAATACATTTCTATATAAATTTTTCGCAAAATTTATTGTTCTACATGTCTTTGATAAAAAAAATCCAATAAGTGTATATTTATTGGTTTGGGTAAAAGTTAGCGTTTACAAACTATGGTGCAAAAAAGTGAATTTCGGCATTTTGAAGCAGCTCTGACTTTCTGAGCACCTGTCATGTTTCTTCAGGTGCTAGAATGTCAGGATAGTATAAATACCCCCCAAATGACACCATTTTAGAAAGAAGACACCCCAAAGTATTCGCGGAGGGGCATGGTGAGTTCATGTATCATTTCATTTTTTTTCACAAGTTAGCGGAAAATGACACTTTCTGAGGAAAAAAATAAAAATAATAAATTTTCCATTTCTGCTAACTTCTGGCAAAAAAAAAAAAAATCTCCCATGGACTCACTATGCCCCTCAGTGAATACCTTGGGGTGTCTACTTTCCGAAATGGGGTCACTTGTAGGGTGTGTTTACTGTTCTGACATTTTGGGCGGGGCTAAATTGTGAGTAGCCGTGTAAAACCTAAAGGTACTCGTTGGAATTTGGGCCCCTTTGCGCACCCAGGCTGCAAAAAAGTGTCACTTATGTGGTATCGCCGTACTCAGGAGAAGCAGGGCAATGTGTGTTGGGGTGTATTTTTACATATACCCATGTTGGGTGAGAGAAATATCTCTGTAAATTGTCAACTTTGTTTAAAAAAATTTAAAAAGTTGTCATTTACAGAGATATTTCTCACACCCAGCAGGGGTATATGTAAAAATACACCCCAAAACACATTGCCCTCCTTCTCCTGAGTACGGCGATACCACATGAGTGACACTTTTTTGCAGCCTGGGCGCAAAGGGGCCCAAATTCCAATGAGTACCTTTAGGATTTCACAGGGCATTTTTACGCATTTGGATTTCAGACTTCTTCTCACGCTTTAGGGGCCCCTAAAATGCCAGGACAGTATAAATACCCCACAAGTGACCCCATTTTAGAAAGAAGACACCCCAAGGTATTCCGTGAGGGGTATGGTGAGTTCATGTAAAATTTTATTTTTTGTCAAAAGTTAGTGAAATATGAGACTTTGTAAAAAAACTAAAACAAAACAAAAAAAAATATATCAATTTCCGCTAACTTGTGCCAAAAAAAAATTCTGTGAACTCGCCATGCCCCTCACGGATTACCTTGGGGTGTCTTCTTTCCAAAATGGGGTCACATGTGGGGTATTTATACTGCCCTGGCATTTTAGGGGCCCTAAAGCGTGAGAATCCAAAATGCGTAAAAATGCCCTGTGAAATCCTAAAGGTACTCATTGGTTTTAGGGCCCCTTTGCGCATTTTGGCTGCAAAAAAGTGTCACACATGTGGTATCGCCGTACTCAGGAGAAGTAGGGCAATGAGTTTTGGGGTGTATTTTTACATATACCCATGCTGGGTGTGAGAAATATCTCTGTAAATGACAATTTTTTAAAATTTTTTATACAAAGTTGTCAATTTACAGAGATATTTCTCTCAACCAGCATGGGTATATGTAAAAATACACCCAAAAAAACATTGCCCTACTTCTCCCGAGCACGGTGATACCACATGAGTGACACTTTTTTGCAGCCAAGTTGCGCAAAGCGGCCCTAAAACCAATGAGTACCTTTTAGGAGGGCATTTTTACGCATTTTTCTTCTCACGCTTCAGGGCCCCTAAAATAAAGTAGGGCAGTATAAATACCCCACATGTGATCCCATTTTGGAAAGAAGACACCCCAAGGTATTCCATGAGGGGCATGGCGAGTTCATAGAAGATTTTTTTTTTGGCACAAGTTAGCGGAAATTGATTTTTTATTGTTTTTTCTCACAAAGTCTCCATTTCCGCTAACTTTTGACAAAAAGTTCAATTTTTCATGGACTCACTATGCTCCTCAGCGAATACCTTGGGGTGTCTTCTTTCCAAAATGGGGTCATTTGTGGGGTGTTTGTACTGTTCTGGCATTTGGGGGGGGGGCTAAATTGTGAGCAATCCTGTAAAACCTAAAGGTACTTGTTGGAATTTGGGCCCCAAAATTCCTGCAAAAAAGTGTCAAAATTCCTGCAAAAAGGGTGCAAAAAAGTGTCACTCATGTGGTATCGCCGTACTCAGTAGAAGTAGGGCAATGTGTTTTGGGGTGTATTTTTACATATACCCATGCTGGGTGAGAGAAATATCTCTGTAAACTGACAAATTTGTATAAAAAAAATGAAAAAGTTGTCGTTTACAGCGATATTTCTCACACAAAGTATGGGTATATATAAAAATACACCCCAAATCACATTTCCCTACTTCTCCTGAGTACAGAGATACCACATGTGTGCCACTTTTTTGCAGCCAAAATGCACAAAGGGGCCCAAATTCCAATGAGTACCTTTAGGATTTCACAGGGCATTTTTACGCATTTGGATTCTCACGCTTTAGGGCCCCTAAAATGCCAGGGCAGTATAAATACCCCACAAGTGACCCCATTGTGGAAAGAAGACACCCCAAGGTATTCCGTGAGGGGCATTGCAAGTTAACAGAATTTTTTATTTTTTTTTGGCACAAGTTAGTGGAAATTGTAAAAAAAAAAAAAATATCAAAGTCTCATATTCCACTAACTTGTGACAAAAAATAAAATTTTCCATGAACTCTCCATACCCCTCACGGAATACCTTGGGGTGTCTTCTTTCTAAAATGGGGTCACATGTGGGGTGTTTGTACTGCCCTGGCATTTGAGGGTCTCCGCAATCATTACACGTATGGCCAGCATTAGGAGTTTCTGCGATTCTCCTTATATTGAGCATACGGGTAATGAGATTTTTTTTTCCGTTCAGCCTCTGGGTAAAAAAAAAAAAATGAACGGCACAGATTACTTCATTCGCATCGATAATCGTGGATGAAAAAATCTCTGCCAAAAAATGTGCAAAAAAAAAAGTAGTAAGGCCCCATTCACACGTCCGCAAAAATGTCCGCATCTATTCCGCAATTCTGCGGCATAGATGTGGAACCATTCAGTGTGAATGGGGCCGGCGGTGATGCGGAGAGCACACTATGTGCTCGCCGCATCAGCATTTGCGGAGCTGCCGCCGCAAACTTCCGGGTTTCGGCCCCCAAACATCCGGCCGCAGCTCCGCAAAAGATAGAGCATGTCCTATTCTTGTCCACAATTGCGGACAAAAAAAGGCATTTTCTATATAGTTCTGGCAAAATGCGGAAAGCACATTGCCGGTGTCCGTGTTTTGCGGATCTGCGGATCCACGGATCCGCAAGACACATACGGACGTCTGAATGAGCCTTACAGGGGGGTGATTAGTGACAGGGGGGTGACAGGGGGGTGACATGGGGTGATCAGGGGTTAATCGGGGGTTAATCAGGGGTTAATCTGGGGTTAATCAGTGACGGGGGGGGGGGGGATGGATGGGGTGGCTCTGTGTGCTGATTGGTGCACTTACAAAAGTTTCCTTTGGTGCGCGCGTTCACAGGAAATCGACCGCCCGCAGGACGCAATCCTGCGTTAGGCGGTCGGTAAGAAGATAATACTGTCGAGGGGGCCCTGACAAAGTCCTTTACTCCTCCTCCTCCTCCTGGATGGGCTCTTTCTAGGTCACGTTGCTTCCCCTGCTTCCCCTGTAGCTAGGCAGACCCATCAGTCAGTACGTGTACTGTTCCACCATGTTGCTGAAATGCTACCTCCTGCTAAGATGTTCCATATCTGCTGGTGGTGCAGGTTGTTGTGGCGTGGTGACAAAGCTTTTCCACATTTTGCCCATGATAACCCTGCCTTCTGAGGTGTTGGTGGTGACACAGCTGCATTGGCAAATTTTTCCTCCTCCTCATCTGCCTTCACCTTGTGCTTCCAATGAGTCCCCGGTGTCAGGTGTGAGTACCATCAGCAGCGTGTCTACTAGCGGGCTCATCTTCCTATTACACTCCAGTGAGGGAATTAAGGACGGCACGTTGTCCTTGTAACGGGGATGCAGCAGGGTGGCCACCCAGTAATCAGCACAAGTTAGAATGTGGCAGTAACTCGGTGGTCGTTGCGCAGGCACTGCAGCATGTTGTCGCTCATGTCTGCCAGGCTGCCCAGAGGCAAGGAGAAGCTATCCTCTTTGAGGGAGGTATATCGTCTGTGTCCTCTGTATCCCCCAGTGTTCCTCCTACTCCTCCTCATCCTCCAGAACTGTGCCCTGGCTGGACAATTGTGTTCCAGGCCAGGGACTATGTTGGTGCAGGAACCCACCCTCCGAGCCACTTGGATGTCACTGGCCTTAAGTTAAGGATAAGGCGTGTATATAGTTTTGTTTCTTTATATGGTTAGTTTAGCTGCATTATAGTTATTTTAATATGTTTTTAAGAAAATTTGTGAATAGTTTGTTAATGGTTTGAGTGAAAGGGGGGGGGGGGGTGTTGTGTGTGTTCAATTAACTGAATTGATTTTCACTGTCTGGTGTTTAGGAATTTCTGCACCCCAAATTCAGCACATGTGGCAGGCAGGGGATGTGCGTCAAACCTGCTAGGCCCAGACCTGCTAGGATATTTCGCCCATTAGCGCACAACACCACGCCGGGCTGGAGGCTCAGTGGCACCAACCAATGGTCGGTCTGTTGCTCCATGCCTATCCACAGCTCCTGCGCGGTGCGGGGTTTGTCCCACAAACGCACAAGTTTTAAAACAACCTGCTGTCATTTCCCCCTGGCTGTGCGGCTGTGGGTGGTGAAGGTGTTACGCTGAGTGGATGAGGAGGAGGCAGAGGAGGAGGAAGCCGAGGAGGAGGAGGAGGAGGTAACAGGATACAAAGAAAAATGCCCAGCAATCCTCGGGGGCGGAAGGACATTCGCAAAAATGCTATCCGCCTCTGGGCCAGCCGCTACATTTACCCACTGTGTTGTTGGTTATGTGGACGTTGCCATAGATAGCGTTGCGCAGTGCACACTTTGTCCGCCACTTGGTTGTGCAAGGAAGGGATGGCTCGCCTGCAAAAGTAGCGGCGGCTGGGATACACGTACTGTGGGACAGCCACTGCCATAAGGTTTTTAAAACTGTCCACCAGACAGAATGGCAGCATTTCAAAGGACCAGGAAGTTTGAAATAAGGCATTCAGAGCCGTGGGTAGGGGGGTACTTCCTCTTTCTATTTCTTTTTCTCTCCAGTGTTTGGGAGATGGACAGCTGATAGCTGAACACTTCCATGGGATTTGGTGGGGATGCTTGGTGACAATGACAGATGTGGTGACGTTGCTGCCACATCCTCTGTTTGCTGGGTGACAGGTGCCACTGTCACTTACTTGGGCTCAAGTTTAGTATTTCAAGTCATTTCCCTATCCACATATGTTTGCAGGGCATTTACCTGCAGTTTGCTGCCTTTTGCAGCCCTCTAGCCCGTTCCTGGACTATTTTACAGCCATTTAAGTGCCCAAAAGTTCGGGTCCCCATTGACTTCAATGGGGTTCGGGTTCGGGGTGAAGTTCGGGTCGAGTTCGGATCCCGAACCCGAACATTTTCGTGAAGTTCGGCTGAACTTCTCGAACCCGAACATCCAGGTGTTCGCTCAACTTTAGCTGTGACATCACAGGGCTGGCTGCTGATTGACATGCATGCATGTCATTCTGGGTTATCCCGCTTTCCGAGAGTTCCTTGCCCCATGTCCTCAAACGTGTGGCAGCCATTTTAGGAAGAATTGAAATTCGTTACTACGAAAGTTGAGGAAATTCACATTCGTTGCGAATCAAATTTTTCCTGAAATTCAGATCGAATTCCACTTCGTCAGCTTTGATTCGCTCATCTCTACTAATCACCTTAATTCATCTGGGGTTGCCATGATGTCATTCATGTACATGTCATGATACAGCATGTCCCTGGCATTTTCAATGTCACTCAGATGTTCCCCTATAAGTCGACGGAATTCCCGTTTGGTCTTGCCTATATATTCCTTTAGGCACTCATAGGTGATTTTATAAATTACTTCCCTGGTACGGCAGTTGATTAAATCTCAGCTGGGGAAAGTGTGCTGTAAATTAGAACTGAGAAATGTTTTTCCACATTGTAAGACGCCACAGGCCACACACCCGCTACATCTAAAGCAGCCCTTAGTTTTCCGATTCAGCCATGTTCCTCTACGGGGAACAGGAGTGTAATGACTATGGACCAGGAGAGCCCTGAGACTGCTGCCTTTTCAGAATGTAATGTGTGGGTATTCATGTATTGTGTCCCTAATGTCAGGGTCCATAAGAGGAATGGGCCAATGTCTGTTAAGGATCTCCCTGGCCTGGCTTGCAGCCCCATCAAAGGTGGTAATCAGACGTATTTTTTGATCGCTGTATTTTTCACTTTAGGTACCAGCCAGGGGCATAACTATAGGGGAAGCAGGGGAAGCAGCTGCTTTGGGGCCCTGACCAAGAAGGGGCCCATCCAAGAGGAGGAGAAGTACTAAAAGATTTTGTCAGGGCCCCTCAACATTATTACACAATTAAATGATATACAGTGGCAGTAAAGACAGTGTAGAAAACGGATGGAACAGCTGCCGGGCCTGGTCTGAGAGAGCGATCTTTACTCGCCACAGGAAAGGGGGCGGCATGAAAGGAAGGGGTTGTGAAAAAATTACTGGGGGAGGGGGCCCCATTCAAAAATTTGCTGTGGGGCCCAGTCATTTCTAGTTACGCCACTGGTACCAGCAGTTCTGTGCGGTCTTACTGTATGACTGTTTGGTATGCTGTCCTCAGTACATTGTTGGGATAGCCCCTCGATTGAAATCTCACCCTGAGATTCCGACGGAGACGCAGATATTGTCTGTGTGGAATCCCTCTCTTAAGAGGAAGTGGTGACTACTAGTCCAATGCAGGACCGAGTTAGTTGCGGTAAACTTTCTATAGATGGAAGTAGAGAGCTCTCCCCCACCCTTCTTAGAGATACAGACATCCAGGAAAGGAAGGGTTTCAGTGCTAGATTCATGTGTAAACCTCACTCCTATGTTATTAGTGTTGAGGCTAGCAACAAAACTGGAAAAGGCAGATTTAGTATTGTTCCAAATAATGAAGATATCGTCAATGTACCGGGCCCATAGGGCAATGGGCATGGTATAGAATGGTAATCCATCTCCAAACACAATGGTAGACTTTTTATCTACATACATTAATTTTGGATCGTTTTTCTAGTGCAGTCTTTGGTAAATCATAGGTGATCCCCAAGTTATTCTATTACCTTTGTCTAATCTTTCTTGGCGGGTTTCTTGGCAGGCGGCCTCAATACGGAAGCATGGTTTGAAGAGGCTAGAGAAGTTTTTTCAAACAAAACATACACTCAGAAAAAGTTTACTCCATCATCTAAAATAGCCTTTAAGAACCTAATAAGCTTTATAAGGAATACCTATCTAGTTGGTGGGAGGTTCAGAGCATCGATAATTATATCAAACACAGAATTGTTCCTAGAGGGCTAAGAATCTCACTTACTCCCGCTAACAAACAAAGAAGCTCAACCTATAAAATCTTAGTTCTAAACTGAAGGCCCAAATTGAGGTCACTAAGACATTTTCCCAGGACCCAGAGTTTACGAACGAAGAAAAACTACAGCCCTCTATTCAGAAATTTCAATATTACTTACGAGAGCGTAAACACAGTTCAACAAAGATCTCACAGAGTTTAAATAAAATAGGGCTTATTCAGTTCTAAAAGATAAAGTACCCAAAGTAGCAATCTCTGACGTATCTACTATAGAGACTGACTTCTCAGATAGTGAACAAGAAAAAGGAGGGGGACTTTCCGGAAATAAAACAAGGAACCCCAGTAGGAGAGGTTGGGAGGGGGGGAGGGGTCGCGGGGGGAGGAGGGGAAACGCCATAGAGTACAATCCCCAGGCCCCTTCAATTTTTTAGATCAGAGGATATCTTATCCTCTGAGGAACAGATCCAAAACACGTGAACAACAGGCCCAGAAATGGTCAACCTATCAGACAGAACTTTGAAACCTGCTGAACTGGCTGTCTTAAGTAAAGGTCTTTCCTTTGTCCCGACACTTCGCTTTGACATCTTTACTTGGGTGAAAGAGCTACACCTTTTTGTCCGCAAACTTACATGGCATACATTTTTCAAAAATAGTGATAAGCGACAGTGTCGGGACTTGAGAATTCCTCTGGACCTATTACCAGATGTCAAACTACTGCAGAGCTTAACTGAAGGGGACAATAGAGTAGAGGGAAAGGGTTCATTTACCTCTCTACAAAATAAAAGTAAACAAATGCCCCCCACCAGTGATATATCATGTATTGATGTTTTTCTCCAGGTAGTGTCGGCAGATCTTTCTAAACTATCTTCAGTAACAACATCAGCAAATGGTACAAAAGAAGAATGGGCAGCAATTACCTCTGTGAGAGACGACCCTTCCATTACAATCAAACCCTCTGACCAAGAGAGGAACACAGTAATCATGAATGCCAATGATTACAAAATTATGTGTGAAGAAATTCTGCGGGATAGGGCAGGTTATGAGATACTCCATTCTAATTCCACCGATTCTTACTTGATTGAACTTAGGGCCAATCTTTTGAATGCTAAATCTAAAAAAACTAATCTCTCCGGAGGAATATGAATTTCTCTATCCCAACTGCCCAGTCACTGCAACCTTCTACAGTTTGCGTAAAATCCACAAGGGTACCAGCCCTCTGAAAGGAAGGCGGATCATGTCTGGCATAGGCAGTATTGGCCACATCCTGGGAGTGTATATTGATCATATTCTCATGCCATTCGTAGTGTCCCTCCCGTCATATACGACCTCCCTAAAAGATTAGATGGAATTACAATTACAAGACAAAGCCTGTAAACCGTTTGAAGAATCGTTTATTCAAGTAAAGCTGCCATTTAATTTCATCTCAAGGTCTGGACTCAAGTTATTCCTCAATCCCTCAAGTATTCCCCCTATTTATTGCTTCGGAGCCAAAGGCTGAGGTCCAGCCGCATCCAGGTAGGAGCAACGTGACTCATAAAGAAACAGATAGGCCGCACTACACCACTCAGCATTTCTACACCTGGGACGTGATATATAGAGAGGGCCCCGGGGGGAGGCATCACGTTGCATAATAGTAGTATACCGCCAAAAATCCTTGTAGAGTGATGGTACCGAGACATGTGCCAAATGTAACAATCCTGGTGGTGCAATAATGTGGTGGCATAAAATACCGCCCTAGCAGCACTACATACCTCTTACATCCAGTGATAGCTCCTGTGATGTAGACAGCCTCTTTCCTCACCTTCTCCCTTTAGCCCAGAGCACCATGACTTTTTAGCCGTGACTGGTCTTTGTAGAGTTTGCAAGACAGGCGTCTTGGCTTCTTCACTTTTCCATCACCATCTCCACCTTCTCAACACAAACTCTTCATACTGGTGCCAAAAGTGGAATCATGCTGCCACCCCCAATACTGTGTCTGCAGTGCTTTCCAAAGGCCACAAATACTATACTGTAGAAAAAAAAGTGCCCCCAATAGTAATAATGCCCCTATAGTGCCCCCAGTAGTAATAATGCCCCTATAGTGACCCCAATAGTAATAATGCCCATATAGTGCCCCCAGTAGTAATAATGCCCCTATAGTGCCCCCAGTAGTAATAATACCCAAAGTATTAATAATGCCCCCTATAGTGCCTTCAGCAACTGTTATGTTCTGCTTTTCAGCCCCCAGTAATAATTTTGCTCTTAACATGCACTTATTTATAATAGTGTCCCTATAGTATCCCTTATAATAATAATGCCCCTATAGTGCTTCCAGCAATAACACTACATCCCAATTCTACCCCAGTAATGATACTGCTGAGAGTTGTAATGCTGAGAGTTGTAGTGTTACATCTAGGAGAGAGTGCCCCAGGAGTGCCTCTGTAGTACCCCTATAGTGCCCTACATAATGCAACCTATAGTGCCTTGTATGTTACCCAAGTAAAATCTGATACGCCGTTATCTGCAGTGCAGGCCACAGACTTTTTCTGGCCTGCACCAACACAGGTGATTGCCCTGAAGTCATCACTTCACAGCTGTCCTCACCATTCTACTGCTTTATAAGCTTCAGGACTAGTGGCCTAAGGGTGAACAACGGGCAGGAAACCACGGGTCACCATGCTCAAGAGAAGTATTCAACTGTATCTTCATCCTTAGGATGGCAGTACATTTGAATTTAGGAGGGCATCTGTGACGGCCAGGTGGGTAAATAAGTACCTGATGCTTCCAGCGTTAATGCTAGGATTCCCAGCTTCTTATGAACCCAGCCGATGGCTGTGATGAAGATTTGGGCATCCATTTGGGTATCGGCCCAGTGAGAAGTTTCCTGGTAGATTTTATGGTCAGTCTGCCCCTGCCAACAACCAGAATGGGGTAAGACCTGAATATATAAAGGCTAGACAATCAGCAACTCCACTCTAATCAACCAGACAAAGCTAGGTGACAACTCAGCCGAGATCCAGATGCAAGACAGTTGCATAAAAACTGCAGAAACAAAATTAGTAAGGCTGAGTTCACATCATCGTTCAGCCTCTTTGCTCTTCTGCTCAGTTATAGGAGCAGGAGAGCGGAGAAAACGGATTTGGTACAACACTGAGCCAAACTGAGCCTACAGACCCCATAGACTATAACGGGGTCCATTACGTTTCCACTCAAAGAAAGATTTTTGAAGCAGAGACAAAAGTCATGCAGGCAGGACTTTTGTCTTCGCTTCAAAAATCTTCCTCTGAGCGGAAACCTAACGGACCTCTTTATAGTCTATGGGGTCTGTAGGCTCAGTTTGTCTCAGGTTTGTGCCGAATCCGTTCTCTCGCCCCTATAACGGAGCAGAAGAACTGAGAGGCTGAACGATGATGTGAACTCAGCCTAATTAGTAGACTATGAAGCAATAGACATGTTGCTTGTAACACCCAATTTATTAATTGCAGATGAGACATCAGATTATAAAAAGACTTGGTGTCCTCAGTCACACCATGGACAGAACATGTCTACTGCTGACACAGTTACATGAATTATGTGACCAAAAATAAATAGAATAAAAATATAAGAAAAGGACAAAATTCATACATTCAATAAAAAAATGTGATAAACGTAAAATATAATATACAAATAAAATAAACATATTTATTAAAAAACATAAACATGAACTAAAAACAAATAAGTAAGGCTCTGTCCACATTGACATCAAAAGCAAAAGCATTACGAAAAGCAAAATGATTTGCAAAAATAGTTTATGCTGCCGGAATATATTTACATTTTGACTTATGGAGGATTTTGTTTTTTTCAGCACTTGACGTTTTTGTCAGAACAATGTACTGTATAAGAAGATGGAGAAAAGGGCAACTAAAGTTCACTATTTATGATTAAATATTTTGAATTATGTTAAAGGGTTGTCCAGAATTGGAAAAACATGGCAGTTTTCTTCCAAAAACAGCAGCACATCTGTCCGTAGGTAGTGTGTGGTATTATAATAAAGAACTCCACCAGGCCCGACCTCGGCACATCTGGTGATGTTCACTGCCTGCTGCGTTCAACCAGGTATCAGTGTCTCCTGTCCCTTCAGGCATCAGCTATCAGTGGTAGTGCAATGACCTGGAGACTCCCTGTGGGAAAGTCTATGCTTCCTCACAGGTGAAAAACTCACAAGCCCTTAAAGTGTAACTGCCGTACTATTTTTATTTTTGTAATGTGTAGGGACAGTGATACTGACCATTTTTGTAATATACTTTAATTACTGAAGTCATACTTTTCTATTAGAAAATAGCTGTAAAGGGGCCCATTTTGAGCGTTAGCAACGCTCCTATGTCTTCTGTGTACATAACAGTGGAGACTTGCTAAGGCTGGCTTCACACGTCCGTTAAACCCGGACGCGAGCAGTCTGTGGTAATGCGGGCTCGATTTGTTCTTTACAGCCGGAGCGCACGGCGTCATTGGTTGCTATGACGCCATGCGCTCCCTGCCACTGCTGCAGGATAGTAATACACTGGTGCAGATCATACCAGTGTATTACTGTAGTGCAGTGGCGGCAGGGAGCGCACGGCGTCATAGCAACCGATGACACCGTAAGCTACGACTATAAATAACAAATCCAGCCCGCAATACCACGGACGGGTTTAACGGACATTTAACCCCTTTAGGACACATGACGTACCGGTACGGCATGTTTCCCGAGTCCTTAAGGACACATGACGTATCGGTACGTCATGAGTAGTTCCGATCACTGCTGCTCAGCTGGCAGTGATCGGAACAAGGTACCTGCTGAAATCATTCAGCAGGTACCTTGTTACAATGCCCAGGGGGGTCCTGTGACCCCCGTATGGGCGATCGCTGCAAACCGCAGGTCTATTCAGACCTGCGGTTTGCAGCGCTTTGTGCGATCTCTGATCCCCGCGGTCTGTGACCGCGGGGATCAGAGAGTTAATGCCCCCAAAGTGTTCATCTTTAACCCCCCCTGCAGCCCCCAATCATATTAAGGTGGCGGGGGTGCAGGGGGGGTGGTTGCGGGCGGCGGGAGGTGGTGCGGGAGGCGCGGCGTGCGGGATCGCGATTGCGATCCCCCGCCCGCCTCCTCTGTAATGTTTCCCTGGTGTCTAGTGGATCTATCACAGTGTCAGCACATTGCTGACACTCTGATAGAAACGGCTGGCATCTGTGCTTGATCAGATGCCAGCCGTTTAACCCCTTCTATACCGCGGTCCGTACGGACCGCGGTATGGAAGGGTTAACAGGGAGGGAGCTCCCTCCCTCTCCCATCGGGGGGCTGCTGTGCCTTTGCAGCCCCCCAACAGGATGGGATCACAGAGGGAGCGGACTCCACTCCCTCCCCATCCATCACCCGCTGTGAACTTATGGCAGCGGGTGATGGTTGCCATGGAGACAGGACGCTTTCAGAAGCGTCCTGCTCTCCATGGTGCTGAAAGTCTGAATAGACCTGCTAAAGGTAAAGTACAAAATACAGCACAGTGCACTATATAGTGTACTGTACTGTATTATACAGACAACAGATCCACTGGATCTTTCAGAACCAAGTGGGTCTGGGTCAAAAAAAAAATGTAAAAAAGTGAAAAAAAGTAAAAATGAAAAAACAACAACATATCACTGAATAAAAATAAAATAAAATACACTACACATATTAGGTATCGCCGCGTCCGTAAAAACCTGCTCTATAAAAATATCACATGACTGAACTCCTCAGGTGAACGCCATAAAAAACAAAAAACAAAAAATGGTGTAAATAAGCAATTTTTTGGCACCTTACATCACTAAAAGTGTAATAAAAAGCGATCAAAAAGGCGTTTGCCTCCCAAAATAGTACCATCAAACCGCCATGTCATCCCACAAAAAATGAGCCCCTACCTAAAACAATTGGCCAAAAAATAAAAAAACTATGCCTCTCAGACAAAAACATGATTTTTTTTGTTTCAAAAATGCTTTTTAGTGTAAATGCAAAAAAAAAACTAAAAAGTAGACATATTGGCTATCTCCACGTCCGTAAGAATCTGCTCTATAAAAATATCACATGACCTAACCCCTGAAGTAAACACCTTAAAAAACATCTAATAAAAACTTTGTCAAAAAGACATTTTTTTCCTACCTTACATCACAAAAAGTGTAATAGCAAGCGATCAAAAAGTAATATGACCCCCCAAATAGTGCCAATCTAACCGTCACCTCATCCCACAAAAATTATACCCAACCTGAGACAATTGCCTAAAAACTAAAAAATATATGGCTCTCAGACTATGGAGACACCAAAACATTTTTTTTTTTTATTCAAAATGGATATTATGGTGTAAAACCAAAATAAATAAAAAAAGGTATACATATTAGGTATCGCCGTGTCCGTAAAAGACCTGCTCTATAAAAATATAACATGACCTAACCCCTCAGATGAACGCCGTAAACATAAAAAATAAAAACGTTGTCAAACAAGCCATTTTTTTGTCAACCATCAAAAAATGTGGTGATAAGAAAGCAGGATGCGCTCATACCCATATGCAGTTGTGCATTTCTATAGGGGAGCACATCCTGCACTTGTAGTCCATTGCTAATGGCAATCACCAGCAAAAAATGCATACAATAGATGATGCCAGCAACGGACTACAAGTACCACAATGGACATCCTACATAAGATGAAATTTATGTGGATGTGGCAAGAATTCAGAACAAACACAGAACCAGAGATAGGTGCACACTGCCGTCACACTAAACCCTCACACTGATGTTAAAAATTGAGAGTTAGTTCGACATATCCTACTAGGAGGACATGTCTTAAGCCTCGGGCACCAGCGTCAAGGTCTCTCAAGTAGCCCGAGGGCCCTAACACTCACCTACCTGCGCCATATGGGCGATATCAGGGGCCAGTGGGCAATTACAGGAGCATTAGGACGACTCACAAACATCTCCTCTGTTACCTCCAGCATGCAGCCATGCTTGCAATGGGAGGTGGGAGGTGTCTATGAGCCCTACCCAAGACTGACTGATATAGCCCAAGGCCTAGCAGGTGCACCCAAATGTGACCTGAAGATGAAAAACAGGCACATTTAAATTGGAGTTTATACACCTCCGTACATACATATATATATATATATAAACCATCAAAAATGTGGTGATAAGAAAGCAGGATGCGCTCATACCCATATGCAGTTGTGCATTTCTATAGGGAGCACATCCTGCACTTGTAGTCCGTTGCTAATGGCAATCACCAGCAAAAATGCATACAATGGATGATGCCAGCAACGGACTACAAGTACTACAATGGACATCCTACATAAGATGAAATTTATGTGGATGTGGCAAGAATTCAGAACAAACACAGAACCAGAGATAGGTGCACACTGCCGTCACACTAAACCCTCACACTGATGTTAAAAATTGAGAGGTTAGTTCGAAATATCCTACTAGGAGGACATGTCTTAAGCCTCGGGCACCAGCGTCAAGGTCTCTCAAGCAGCCCGAGGGCCCTAACACTCACCTACCTGCGCCATATGGGCGATATCAGGGGCCAGTGGGCAATTACAGGAGCATTAGGACGACTCACAAACATCTCCTCTGTTACCTCCAGCATGTAGCCATACTTGCAATGGGAGGTGGGAGGTGTCTATGAGCCCTACCCAAGACTGACTGATATAGCCCAAGGCCTAGCAGGTGCACCCAAATGTGACCTGAAGATGAAAAACAGGCACATTTAAATTGGAGTTTATACACCTCCGTACATATATATATATATAAACCATCAAAAAATGTGGTGATAAGAAAGCAGGATGCGCTCATACCCATATGCAGTTGTGCATTTCTATAGGGGAGCACATCCTGCACTTGTAGTCCGTTGCTAATGGCAATCACCAGCAAAAAATGCATACAATGGATGATGCCAGCAACGGACTACAAGTACCACAATGGACATCCTACATAAGATGAAATTTATGTGGATGTGGCAAGAATTCAGAACAAACACAGAACCAGAGATAGGTGCACACTGCCGTCACACTAAACCCTCACACTGATGTTAAAAATTGAGAGTTAGTTCGACATATCCTACTAGGAGGACATGTCTTAAGCCTCGGGCACCAGCGTCAAGGTCTCCTGCTTTCTTATCACCACATTTTTTGATGGTTTATATATATATATATATATATATGTACGGAGGTGTATAAACTCCAATTTAAATGTGCCTGTTTTTCATCTTCAGGTCACATTTGGGTGCACCTGCTAGGCCTTGGGCTATATCAGTCAGTCTTGGGTAGGGCTCATAGACACCTCCCACCTCCCATTGCAAGCATGGCTACATGCTGGAGGTAACAGAGGAGATGTTTGTGAGTCGTCCTAATGCTCCTGTAATTGCCCACTGGCCCCTGATATCGCCCATATGGCGAGGTAGGTGAGTGTTAGGCTCTCGGCTACTTGAGAGACCTTGACGCTGGTGCCCGAGGCTTAAGACATGTCCTCCTAGTAGGATATGTCGAACTAACTCTCAATTTTTAACATCAGTGTGAGGGTTTAGTGTGACGGCAGTGTGCACCTATCTCTGGTTCTGTGTTTGTTCTGAATTCTGCCACATCCACATGAATTTCATCTTATGTAGGATGTCCATTGTGGTACTTGTAGTCCGTTGCTGGCATCATCCATTGTATGCATTTTTTGCTGGTGATTGCCATTAGCAACGGACTACAAGTGCAGGATGTGCTCCCCTATAGAAATGCACAACTGCATATGGGTATGAGCGCATCCTGCTTTCTTATCACCACATTTTTTGATGGTTTATATATATATATATATATATATATATATGTACGGAGGTGTATAAACTCCAATTTAAATGTGCCATTTTTTTGTCACCTTACATCACAAAAAGTGTAATAGTAAGCGATCAAAAAGTCATATGCACCCCAAGATAGTACCATTCGAATCGCCATCTCATCCCGCAAAAAATGAGCCCCTACATAGGACAATCGCCAAAAAAAATAAATAAATATGGCTCTCAAACTATGGAGACACTAAAACATGATTTTTTTTGTTTTAAAAAATGATATTGTTGTGTAAAACTTATACAAATAAATAAAAAGTATACATATTATGTATCGCCGCGTCCGTCACAACCTGATCTATAAAAATAACACATGATCTAACCCCTCAGCTGAACACAGCAAAAAAAAAAAAAAATACAGTGTCAAAAGCCATTTTTGTCACCTTACATTACAAAAAGCGTAATAGCAAGCGACCAAAATGTCATATCCCCCCCCTAAGATAGTGCCAATCAAACCGCCATCTCATCCCGCAAAAAATGAGCCCCTACATAAGACAAAAAATAAATAAAAATATGGCTTTCAGAATGTGGAGACACTAAAAAATATTTTTTTTCAAAAATGCTTTATTATGTAAAACTGAAACAAAAAAACAAAAAAACAGCTATTTTTTTGAAAATTTTCCATTTTAATCCATTTTTTCAGTAACAAAGCAAGGGTTAACAGCCAAACAAAATTCAATATTTATTGCCCTGATTCTCTTGTTTCCACAAACACCCAATATGTGGTCGTAAAATGGTGTATGGCCAAACGGCAGGGCACAGAAGGAAGGGAACGCCATATGGTTTTTGGAAGGCAGATTTTGCTGTACTGGTTTTTTGACACTATGTCCCATTTGAAGCCCCCCTGATGCACCCCTACAGTAGAAACTCCAAAAAAGTGACCCCATTTTGGAAACTACAGGATAAGGTGTCAGTTTTGTTGGTACTATTTTAGGGTAAATATGATTTTTGGTTGCTCTATATTACACTTTTTTTGAGACAAGGTAACAAAAAATAGAAATTCTGAAATTTCATCTCCATTTGCCAATAACTCTTGTGGAACACCTAAAGGGTTAACAAAGTTTGTAAAACTGGTTTTGAATACCTTGAGGGGTGTAGTTTCTTAGATGAAGTCACTTTTATGGAGATTCTACTGTAGGGGTGCATCGGGGGGGCTTCAAATGGGACATGGTGTCAAAAATCCAGTCCAGCAAAATCTGCCTTCCAAAAACCATATGGCGCTCCTTTCTTTCTGCGCCCTGCAGTTCGGCCGTACAGCAGTTTACGACCACATATGGGGTGTTCTTGCAAACTGCAGAATTGGGGGAATAAATATTAAGTTTTGTTTGGCTATTAACTCTTGCTTTGTTACTGGAAAAAATTGATTAAAATGGAAAATTTTACAAAAAATTGAAATTCTGAAATTTTATCTCCATTTACCATTAACTCTTGTGGAAAACCTAAAGGGTTAATGACGTTTGTAAAATCAGTTTTGAATACCTTGAGGGGTGTAGTTTCTAGAATGGGGTCATTTTTGGGTGGTTTTATTATATAATTCTCATAAAGTGACTTCAGACCTGAACTGATCCCTAAAAAGTGGGTTTTTGAAAATTTCTGAACAATTTCAAGATTTGCTTCTAAACTTCTAAGCCTTGTAACGTCCCCAAAAAATAAAATGGCATTCCCAAAATGATCGATACATGAAGTAGACATATGGGGAATGTAAATCAATAACTTTTTTGGGCGGTATTACTATGTATTATAGAAGTAGAGAAATTGAAACTTGGAAAATTGCAAAATTTTCAAAATTTTTGGTAAATTTGGTATTTTTTTATAAATAAAAATGAAATTTTTCGACTTCATTTTACCAGTGTCATGAAGTACAATATGTGACGAAAAAACTATCTCAGAATGGCCTGGATAAGAAAAAGCGTTTTAAAGTTATCACCACATAAATTGACACTGGTCAGATTTTGAAAAAATGGCCTGGTCCTTAAGGTGAAATAGGGCCGAGTCCTTAAGGGGTTAAAGCCAGTCTTAGCAAGTCTCCACTGTTATGTAAACAGAAGACAGAGGAGCGTTGCTAAGGCTCAAAATGGGCCATTTTACAGTTATTTTTCTAATAGAAATCAATACTACAATCGATCCACAGTGTGACTGAATTGACATCTGACAGGAATACTCAATTAATTCTAATAAATACCAAAAACAAATGAGTACTATCAACTTCCTTAAATAATTCACTCTTTATTGAATCACTTATTCATCATCATCCGGAATAACGGATCCGGTATTTAATTTTTTCAAAGCTGGAAAGAACTGCGCACACGCAGACCGGAAAACCGGCCACGGCGATGCGGCAATTTCCGGAACACTTGGTACTAGATCTGACATTAATTGTCCGGTAGTGTTCGGAATTTTGGCCGGAAAAAATATGGCAGCAAGCTGCGGTATTTTGTTCGGTCAAATACCGTACAGGCGATGGAACGGAAGACATCCTAATGCATACTGAACGGATTGCTTTCCATTCCGAATGCATTAGGACAAAACAGAAGAGTTTTTTTCCGGTATTGAGACCCTTTACTGGATTTCAATACCGGAAAAGAATAACGCTAGTGTGAAAGTACCCTTAGATAGGCAATCAACAGCTACAGGCTGAAACCACCTTTAAAGGGGTTATGCCATGATTGTTGTAAAAAAATAAAAATCAGACATCATATAGCACAACCATCTCTTTCTAATAAAGCTCAAACCAACCCTGCACCTCACATGGATCCAGAGATCTCCACTTTCATGGGTCCATTTGCTCTGAAAGATTATTGTCAGCTCGGGGGGATGTCCTTTCTGCTGCAGCTCTCTCCTTCTAACTGCTAAAGCTTCTAACAGAACATTGGGGCAGTTATAGATTTGAACTGAGCGCGTTCGAGCAGCTCAGTGAGACGGACAATTTTTTTTACAAAAAGTACAAACAGCAGGTGGCGCTGTACAGATACATTTTATTCTACACCTCAGTGGCTATGCTAAATTTTTGATTACATGAAATACCGAAAGTTTTCAGATCCAGGCTCTGGTTTGAAAAATGTAGAATATTTTTCGTGACACAAGCCGTTAATAAGGAAGTCAGAAATGACATTTACATACATTTCAGCATCTTCCCAGATTATAATTGTTGTAATCAGAAACTAATTATAGGTTAATAATACACTCGGTCATTACATATATGTCACAGTGACAATCACTATAAACTGTATTTAGGTCAGAGGTCACACCCTTATACCCTCACTGTATATATAATAGAGCACCAGTAGTATCCCTGCTTCACCTGAAGACCATACTCATCATCATACGTGCATCATCCAGGTAGGAACCAAAGTTTCTACTCTTATCCAGACAAAAAGATACTGCCCCCATTGTGAAGGGACTGTCCTCAACCTTGCGGAACATTTTTTGGGGGACAACTAAACTCATGGCCACCAAATAGACACAACAAGACCAATGGGTGAAACAAAAACAGTTACTCCCTTATCTTGTTTTTCATGCCTCTGGTGAAAGACCCATAGAATAGATAGAGTCCTTAGCTAGCATCTCAGTGGTGACCCGCTATGGGGCTGGTTCACATCAGCACATGCGTATGGCAAATATGAAGTGTCCAGTACCTGTTTGAATCTATCCCATTCCTTCTAGGGGTAAACATTATACGTACCTATTCAGGGCAGAGGATGCAGGTTTCACATGAAGAGACTTGAACGTCCTTACTTATTCCACTGGGACTGGCAGTCATTGACAAATTGACTCCCCATAGAGAAGTCAAAGATGACTTATTACTGTTCTTACCTGACTCCTGCACTGATAATCAGAGGCTCTGATTCACTTTAATAGGAACAGCACTAGAGTAACCAACTCTGTGCACTGTGAAATGGATGGAGCTGGGTAGTTTAGGCAACAACTTCCAGTTTCAGAGCTACTGCTGCTAATCAGTGAGGTGCAGAGTGTCAAACTCATACTGATCAGACACTGGTGACCTATCCTGATAGGACATCAATGGTAATTTAGTGAATAGCGTCTTTTGTTTTACCATGAATTATGAGATCCGGGAATAAAATAGGCTTGACAAGGCTTAGGTGCATAAAACGTTAGTATAGTATGATAAAATACGTAAAACATTATACACTACTCACAAAAAGTTAGGGATATTTGGCCTTCAGGTGTTGCCTGGCCCTGTCAATCAAGGACGGCAGAGCGTGACTTGAGGTGGACGAACGGACCCTCTAGGAGCAGGGGAAACGCCGCCCCCTGCTCTTAAAGGCTAACTAGCATATTATAAAAGTTTAAATTGTGCAGTAACGGGGGCATCCAGAAGCATAAGATTAGGAGAGTTAGGGTTTGCTGACATTAGCACATCGCTAATGTCAGCCAGTTTAATAGGGTTAAATCTGGTGACAAAAACCCTTTAACAAAAAAGTGTCAGGGTTAAATGGTAGATTGATGTTAAGTGAAGAGTAGATTAGAAGGGCAGTTTCTTTCCAGAATCCTGTAATAATTGGGCATTCCCGAAATATATGTAGTAATGTGCCGACTTGATTACAGCCTCTCCAACAATGATTTATTTATTTAAATATTCAATAATACGTAGGAGGGAGGGATTTTAGGGGGCGAGAACTCCTTTTTATTCAGGAAGGTACGTATTTGGAGATATTTATATAAATCTGATTTATCTAGTCCGTATTTATTGCTCAAGAATAGAATATTATGAAATATTGGGCCTTTGTAAAGATCTTGTATGGTCTTAATACCTGATTGTATGCATGAGGAGACTGATATTTCCGGGATGACGATATCTAGGTCTTGTAGGGGAGTTTCCATTGTTTTAAGTATTGGTAGATTTGAGCATATTTTGATGATTTCAATGTTTGGAGAGTGGATTTGACCGTCGGCAGTAAGTTGGCATTATTTATATTGCCCACATTAGAGGCCAGTAAGAGAAAGTCTAGTCTTTCAGTCTGACTAGTATGTTTCTCTATGTTCACCCAGAGTTTGTCAGATTGGGGATTCCCCCATGCTGTCGAATGATCAAGTAGAGAAGGAATATGATACAAGTTAATATCTGGGAGGCCCAAACCACCATCGTTTTTATGTCTGGTCAGTACCCCAGCTGCGATTCTAGGGTGTTTGTTTGACCAAATAAACCTTTTTAAAGGGAACCTGTCACCTGGAAAAGACAATTTACACTAATCACAGTACCTTAAAGCATCTCTCATAGTGTGCCCAAAGATGTTTTCATATCTTCTTTCTGCGTTTTGCTCTCTCCTAAAAACACCTTAAAAATTTGGTTTGGTGCCTTTTTGAAGTCCTGCTGAAGTCAAGGGGGCAGCGGCCTCCTTGACTCAACCATCCGATAAGCCCACCCCTATGCAGCTCCTTCGCATATTGATGGACATTTTTCCCTGTAGCCGGGACCTCGCTCTTCTTGTGTATGCACATCCAGCCACAGCGCAATCCCGGTTACGGCTCCCTCCCTCCCTGGCATATTCATGTTCACTGCATCTGCGCCGTTCCCATACAGCGCGCTCACGCTGAGTGATGTCCACTGTGGGCACGGCATCAATATAGCTACTGCGAATGCTCCGGCCCATGGCACGAACCATGCTGCAAGGAGGCTGTTGGCCAGAGCATGCGCAGTAGCTATAGCCATGCCATGCCCACAGTGGGCATCGCAGTGTGCATGCCCCGGCCAAGCAAGGCAGAGCGCAGGCGTGGGATTTCACGGGGGGATAAGGAGGATGCAAGGGAAGAGAAGGGCGGGCAGAGGCTGAGGCGGTGTCAAGGATGAAGAACAGTTAGCAGGAACTGATAAATAATGACAGACTGGCTTGATCCCAAACTAAGGAAAATATAGGAGGGCCCTTTAAATCCCTAAGAACTCTCCCAAACTGCTATGCACATGTACAGGTCCCGGTGGTAGAGAAATACATGCCCTTGTACCTATAACTGAGTGACACCTGAATTCCCTATAGTAGTGAGGGGAACGGCCACCGGCTCCCTGCACAGAATACGGAGGGAGTCAGGGTCACCTAGAATCAAGCCAGCAAACAAAACACAAAGTAAACGGAATGCACTTATCTTAGAGCAAAACAACTGCAGCCTCCAGCAGCACACACTTCATCCAGGAAGTAATATAAACCACAAGGAGGAGCAGTATGGGAGGGAATATAAAGCAAGCTAATTAATCAAGATAAGAGGCAGCTGAGGGAGAGAAAGGAACTGAGCAAAGTGAAACCAAAACAAAGAACGTCATACACAAGACAGAGAGGAACCTCTGACCGACCATCTCCCAGAACCGGCGGTGACAGGCGGGGATTTTAACAAAAGAGGATGAGCAGCCTGGGCTCCAAAGAAGTTAACGTCGCCTCTGGGCTCTTGCAAGCCCTCATTTACATATCAATAAAAGTACGTTTTTGCCGCATGTAAACCACAGAAGAACGCAACAAAGGTACCATTTGATTCTTCTAAAGTTATGCCAGAACGCTATGTAAGCAGCTTTAATGTCCAAATGTGGTGACAGACTCCCTTTAACCCCTTAGTGACCACCCATACGTGTTTTTACGGCGGTCACTAAGGGGCCTTAGGCTGGGCTGCCGCGTTTTTACGGCGGCCCAGTCTAAGCGCTGCACGGGTCCCCCGTGCAGCGGGGAGCGCGGGCCCGGCTCTCACATGAGAGCCGCGACCCTGCTCTAACAGCCCGGGCCGGCAGGAGTGCCGATCCGGGCTGTTTAACCCCTTACATGCCGGGCGCAATGGCGCCTGCGCATGTAAAGGGTTGACAGAGGGAGCGAACTCCCTCTGTCACCCATCAGCACCCCGCAGATGCGATCGCGGGGTGCTGATGGGCTGGGAAGCTCACCTTCCTTCCGGCAGGGCCCTGAGCCTGCCCTGAAGTATTCACCAGCAGGCTATGCCTCTCTGGCGTAGCCTGCTGGTCAAAGGTAGAATTGCACTGCATTTAAAATGTAATGCATTATAGATATAATGCATTACATTTTAAAAGCAATCAAAATACTGTATATTATAGTCCTCATGTGGGACTATTAAGTAGTAAAAAAATCAGAAAAAATAGACATTTATTAAATAAAAAAATTCCATGAAATATAAAAATATGCTTTTTTTCCATTGAAAATACGCTTTTCAATGAAAAAATTGCAAAAAAAATTATCCCCACATGTTTGGTATTGCGCGTCCGTAACAACCGGCACTACATAAATATTACATAAATTATCCCCTATAGTACACGCCGTTAAAAAATAAATAAAAAAAAGCCCGAATTTCTAATTTATTCTTAATTTTCACAGAAAAAACGAAATAACAAGCGATCAAAAAGCGGAATTTACTAAAAATTATACCAATGAAAAATAGAAGTCGTCCCACAAAAATCAAGCCCTCACACAACTCCATAGAAAAAAAATTAAAAAGTTATGGGTCCTGGGAAGTGGCAATGCAAAATCTTTTTTTTTGTTAAAAAAGGGGTTTTATTGAAAAAAAGTAGTAAAACTTAAAAAAAACTATAAGTATTTGGTATCCCTGTAATCGTACTGACCCAGGGAATGAAAATATTATGTTACTTTTACCGAATAATGAACACCGTAAAATTTATAATGTACAAACGCAGTGGCAGTAGTACTATTTTTCCCCTTCTCCCTCCCAGAAAGAGTTAATAAAAGTTAATAACATAGTTATGTGTACCCCAAAACGGCGCTATTAAAAACTACAACTTGTCCCGCAAAAAACAAGCCCTCATACTGCTATATAGACGGAAAAATAAAAAAGTTATAGCTCTGGGAACGAGACCATGAAAAAAGGACGAAAAACGCTTGGTCATAAAGGCCCAAACAGGCTTGGTCACTAAGGGGTTAATACTTTTTAGGACAGGGCCAGTGAAACCGAATTGTTTGAGCGTGTTGAACATATAATCCCAATTTATTCTGTCAAATGCCTTCTCTGCGTTTAAAGATGGGAGCAGAGAAGGCATTTTTTTAAATTTCTATCCATTAATGTGGAGATCTCTGATCCATGCAAGGTACAGGGCTGGTTCTAACTTTATTAGAAGGAGGTTGTTGTGTACTATAGGATGTCTCGTTTTCATTATTACATTATTATTCATAGGATAACCCCTTTAAGTACAGTGGTTTGAATCATGTGAGTACATTTGCTGATCTCTGATTAAGTTTTCTAATCAAATCAAATATTTACAGGAAAAAGTTTGAACCTAAAGATGAGGACATCTGTGGTGCTCATTTCATCCCTGAGTAAGTTGCACATATTATAAGTATCCTGTTGAATACACCGTACATAGAAAAATGTTCCATACAATAAACAAAAAGTGATTGTCAGTTTAGCAGTCAGTCTCTGCAGCTGCCAAGTGAATAGTCCCTTTTCTAAATTGCTCCAGCTCTCTATCCCTCTTTCACAGCAGGAAGTCTCAGCACAATGAGGAACTGAGACGGTTAGGTTCACAGGAAAAGCTTAGCTATGTGTGTTATGCGTTCCCGTACCTCCAATTCACTTCTATGGAAGCATAGCACAGTCAGCTCGGCTGCTTCTGTAAACCAAGCCAACTCTCGCAGCCTGGATGTGGTGGCCACTGGGAAGGAAAGGGGTATGGTTGGATCAGGAGAACCCTGTTCAAAAAACATGTTTGAGTCCCGGAAGTGGGTCCTGCATAGCTTTATCTATCAGACATCCATGGCTACCTGAGTAGTCAATCTCATGCCTTTCATCCGGGGGCATACACAGATCTCACAATCTTTTTTAAATAAATTGGAGTACATTTTTAATTATTTAAAAAAGTTGCTCACCACACCACCCACTTTGCCCCAATTTTCGGTCCAAAATTAGGTTATGTCCTCTAAATAATAAATTGTGTGAGGTGCTCCCCCTCACACAATGTATAAAACTGTCTGCCTGCAGCTACCACTAGGGGGAGCTGAGTGCATAGGAATTTATACAGTTACTATTAGGTATAATGGCAGCTGTAAAAATTTCTTTGAGCGTTCCCTGGTGACAGCCGCGGTAAACTGTGGTAAATTTTTGTTGGAAGCAGTGGTATGGTGTGCCTCCACATGTGTACTGCCAGGGTGCCATTTACAACCTCTCTCATTATATATGTTCTGTGGACTTTTCTCTGAATATATCAGGGACATTTGTGTTCTTGTTTTGCAGGTCTTCTCATATTAATATCTGCCCAGGGATCTGATGGTAAGTATTAGAACCCCATTAAAGGGTATCTCCGATGTTTATCTATTGATGACTTTTCTGCTCCCATTCGTAGTCCCATCAGTCATTTATGTGTGAGCTCCTGCACACAGCGCCACAGGCAGGGACAGGTCATTAGGGAACCCGATGACATCACTGATATCATAGGCATCCTCTGTGTCAGAGGGGGCAGGAGAGCACAGAATGGCTGCCACAGGACTCTCATATACAATAGACTATTGTCCGAAACCATGTACACATGACCTTTAAGAGACTGAAAGAAAGGGAAGGCCCCTCTAACAACATGGACCTTCCCCTTCCAAACCATATACAGGACTCAGGTCCAGTGCTTCCATACATTACCCAGCATTCACTAAAACATACAACAGTACACACATACACAGCAGTATACACATACACCACTATACACGTACAACAATACACACATACAACGGCATACACATACACTAGTACACATACAACAGTACACACATACAACAGTTCACATATACACAACAATGCACACCCATCATAGTATACACACAGTTGAGTGAACACCTGGATGTTCGGGTTCGAGAAGTTCGGCCGAACTTCACGAAAATGTTCGGGTTCGGGATCCGAACTTGACCCGAACTTCACTCCGAACCTGAACCCCATTGAAGTCAATGGGGACCTGAACTTTTGGGCACTAAAAAGGCTGTAAAATAGCCCAGGAAAGGGCTAGAGGGCTGCAAAGCGCAGCAAAATGTAGGTAAATCCCCTGCAAACAAATGTGGATAGGGAAATGAATTAAAATAAAATAAATAAAAATTAACCAATATCTATTGGCAACTTGGAGGAGGAGGAGGTGGAATAGGAGGTTGGGGTGGCGTGAAGTGGGAATGGGAGTTAAAGTTCTCATCACAGCCAAAAAGGATTCATGTCTGCCTGCACTGCCACAGGCCTTATTCATAGACTCAGGGCCATGGCACCCGCAAAGAGGAGAGCGGTTCCGTAACAGCAACACAGGCCTCAGGTCAACCTGCAATGGAACAGGCCATTATCATTTATGTAGGCCCCTGACACCCAGACAGAGGAGAGGTCATTTGACAGTAAAAAGAGTTAAATGTCTCTCACCCAGACAGCAAGCAAGTACGTGAAATTTAGGCCCCTGACACCCAGAAAATGGGGCGGTCATTAGACAGTAAAAAGAGTTAAATGTCTGCCACCAAGACAGCAAGCAAGTACGTGAAATTTAGGCCCCTGACACCCACACAATGGGACGGTCATTTGACAGTAAAAAGAGTTAAATGTCTGCCACCAAGACAGCAAGCAAGTACGTGAAGTTTAGGCCCCTGACACCCACACAATGGGGTGGTTATTAGACAGTAAAAAGAGATAAATGTCTGCCACCAAGACAGCAAGCAAGTACGTGAAAGTTAGGCCCCTGACACCCAGACAGAGGAGAAAGGTCCTTTAGCGGAAAAAGAGGCATCATGTTACCCACCTCTGGAACAGGCCACTTTCAGATATGTAGGCACCGGCACCCAGAAAGAGGAGAGAGGTCCCATAGCAGCAAAAGAGGCATCATATCACCCACCAATGGAGAAGGCCACTTTTAGTTATTTAGGCCCCAGCACCCAGACAGAGGAGAGAGGTCCCATAGCAGAGAATCGGGCTTCATGTCACCCACCAACGGAGAAGGCCACTTTCAGTTATTTAGGCCCCAGCACCCAGACAGAGGAGAGAGGTCCCATAGTAGAGAATCAGGCTTCATGTCACCCACCAATGGAGAAGGCCACTTTTTGTTATTTAGGCCCCAGCACCCAGACAGAAGAGAGAGGTCCCATAGCAGAGAATCAGGCTTCATATCACCCACCAATGGAAAAGGCCACTTTTAGTTATTTAGGCCCCAGCACCCAGACAGAGGAGAGAGGTCCCATAGCAGAGAATCAGGCTTCATGTCACCCACCAATGAAGAAGGCCACTTTTAGTTATTTAGGCCCCAGCACCCAGACAGAGGAGAGAGGTCCCATAGCAGAGAATCAGGCTTCATGTCACCCACCAACGGAGAAGGCCACTTTCAGTTATTTAGGCCCCAGCACCCAGACAGAGGAGAGAGGTCCCATAGTAGAGAATCAGGCTTCATGTCACCCACCAATGGAGAAGGCCACTTTTTGTTATTTAGGCCCCAGCACCCAGACAGAGGAGAGAGGTCCCATAGCAGAGAATCAGGCTTCATATCACCCACCAATGGAGAAGGCCACTTTTAGTTATTTAGGCCCCAGCACCCAGACAGAGGAGAGAGGTCCCATAGTAGAGAATCAGGCTTCATGTCACCCACCAACGGAGAAGGCCACTTTTAGTTATTTAGGCCCCAGCACCCAGACAGAGAGAGAGGTCCCATAGCAGAGAATCAGGCTTCATGTCACCCACCAATGGAGAAGGCCACTTTTAGTTATTTAGGCCCCAGCACCCAGACAGAGGAGAGAGGTCCCATAGCAGAGAATCAGGCTTCATATCACCCACCAATGGAGAAGGCCACTTTTAGTTATTTAGGCCCCAGCACCCAGACAGAGGAGAGAGGTCCCATAGTAGAGAATCAGGCTTCATGTCACCCACCAACGGAGAAGGCCACTTTTAGTTATTTAGGCCCCAGCACCCAGACAGAGGAGAGAGGTCCCATAGCAGAGAATCAGGCTTCATGTCACCCACCAATGGAGAAGGCCACTTTTAGTTATTTAGGCCCCAGCACCCAGACAGAGGAGAAAGGTCCCATAGCAGAGAATCAGGCTTTATGTCACCCACCAACGGAGAAGGCCACTTTTAGTTATTTAGGCCCCAGCACCCAGACAGAGGAGAAAGGTCCCATAGCAGAGAATCAGGCTTTATGTTACCCACCAACGGAGAAGGCCACTTTTAGTTATTTAGGCCCCAGCACCCAGACAGAGGAGAGAGGTCCCATAGCAGAGAATCAGGCTTTATGTCACCTACCAATGGAGAAGGCCACTTTCAGATATTTAGGCCCCTGGCACCCAGACAGAGGAGAGAGGTCCCATAGCAGAGAATCAGGCTTTATGTCACCCACCAACGGAGAAGGCCACTTTTAGTTATTTAGGCCCCAGCACCCAGACAGAGGAGAGAGGTCCCATAGCAGAGAATCAGGCTTCATGTCACCTACCAATGGAGAAGGCCACTTTCAGATATTTTGGCCCCTGGCACCCAGACAGAGGAGAGAGGTCCCATAGCAGAGAATCAGGCTTCATGTCACCCACCAATGGAGAAGGCCACTTTTAGTTATTTAGGCCCCAGCAGCACCTCGACAGAGGAGAGAGGTCCCATAGCAGAGAATCAGGCTTCATGTCACCCACCAACGGAGAAGGCCACTTTTAGTTATTTAGGCCACAGGACTCAGACAGAGGAGAGAGGTCCCATAGCAGAGAATCAGGCTTCATGTCATCCACCAATAGAGAAGGTGTCTTTCATTTAGGCCCCAGGCACCCAGACGGAGGAGAGGTTCATTCAACTTTGGGATGCCCGGCAAAATAATGGTAAAAATAAAAAAAGGGGATTCAATAAAGAAGTGCCCTGGAGTACAAGAATATATGGTTAAGGGGAGGCAGTTATAAATGTCTATTCTGCACAAGGGATGGACAGGTCCTGTGGGATCCATGCCTGGTTCATTTTTATGAACGTCAGCTTGTCCATGTTGGCTGTGGACAGACGGCTGCATTTGTCAGTAATGATGCCACCTGCCGTGCTGAACACGTTCAGACAAAACGCTGGCCGCCAGGCAGACCAGCACCTCCAAGGCATAAAAGGCTAGCTCTGGCCATGTGGACAATTTGGAGACCCAAAAGTTGAATGGGGCCGAACCATCAGTCAGTAAGTGGAGGGGTGTGCACACGTACTGTTCCACCATGTTATTGAAATGCTGCCTCCTGCTAACACGTTCCGTATCAGGTGGTGGTGCAGTTAGCTGTGGCGTGGTGACAAAACTTTTCCACATCTCTGCCATGCTAACCCTGACCTCAGAGGAGCTGGCCGTGACACAGCTGCATTGGCGACCTCTTGCTCCTTCTCTGCCTTCGCCTTGGGCTTCCACTTGTTCCCCTGTGACATTTGGGAATGCTCTCAGGAGCGCATCTTCCAGCGTGTGCTTGTACTCGCGCATCTTCCTATCACGCTTCAGTGCAGGAATTAAGGTGGGCACATTGTCTTTGTACCGGGGATCCAGCAGGGTGGCAACCCAATAGTCCGCACACGTTAAAATGTGGGCAACTCTGCTGTCGTTGCGCAGGCACTGCAGCATGTAGTTGCTCATGTGTGCCAGGCTGCCCAGAGGTAAGGACAAGCTGTCCTCTGTGGGAGGCGTATCGTCATCGTCCTCCGTTTCCCCCCAGCCACGCACCAGTGATGGGCCCAAGCTGCGTTGGGTGCCACCCCGCTGTGAACATGCTTCATCCTCATCCTCCTCCACCTCCTCCTCATCCTCGTCCTCCTCGTCCTCCAGTAGTGGGCCCTGGCTGGCCAAATTTTTACCTGGCCTCTGCTGTTGCAAAAAACCTCCCTCTGAGCCACTTCTAAGAGACTGGCCTGAAAGTGCTAAAAATGACCCCTCTTCCTCCTCCTTCTCCTCCTGGGCCACCTCCTCTTCCATCATCGCCCTAAGTGTTTTCTCAAGGAGACATAGAAGTGGTATTGTAAGGCTGATAACGGCGTCATCGCCACTAGCCATGTTGGTGGAGTACTCGAAACAGGGCACATAGGTCTCGCATGGAGGCCCAGTCACTGGTGGGGAAGTGATGCTGTTTCGCAGTGCGACTCACCCGTGCGTGGTGCAGCTGAAACTCCACTATGGCCTGCTGCTGCTCGCACATTCTCTCCAGCATTTGCAAGGTGGAGTTCCACCTGGTGGGCACGTCGCATATGAGGCGGTGAGCGGGAAGTCCGAAGTTACGCTGTAGCGCAGACAGGCGAGCAGCGGCAGGATGTGAACGCCGGAAGCGTGCACAGACGGCCGGCACTTTATGCAAGAGCTCTGACATGTCGGGGTAGTTGTGAATGAACTTCTGCACCACCAAATTCAGCACATGCGCCAGGCAAGGGATGTGCGTCAAGCCGGCTAGTCCGAGAGTTGTTATTGTATACCCTGCCACAACTCCTGCGCGGTTTGGGGCCTGTCCCCCAAACATTTGAGTTTCAGAATGGCCTGCTGATGTTTACGCCGGGCTGTGCTAAAGTTGGTGGTGAAGGTGTGTGGCTGACTGGATGAGCAGGTGGAAGAAGAGGAGGAGGAAGCCGATTAGGAGGAGGAGGCAACAGGAGGCAAAGAATGATGCCCTGCGATCCTTGGCGGCGGAAGGACGTGCCCCAAACAACTCTCCGCCTGGGGCCCAGCCGCCACTTCATTTACCCAGTGTGCAGTTAGGGAGATATATTGTCCCTGGCCGTGCTTACTGGTCCACGTATCTGTGGTTAGGTGGACCTTGCCACAGATGGCGTTGCGCAGTGCACACTTGATTTTATCGGATACTTGGTTGTGAAGGGAAGGCACGGCTCTCTTGGAGAAGTAGTGGCGGCTGGGAACAACGTACTGTGGGACAGCCACCGCCAACAGCTGTTTGAAGCTGTCCGTGTCCACCAGCCTGAATGACAGCATTTCAAAGGCCAGTAGTTTAGAAATGCTGGCATTCAGGCCCAGGGCTCGAGAGTGGCTAGGTGGGAATTTATGCTTTCTCTCCAAGGTTTGTGAGATGGAGAGCTGAATGCTGCCGTGTGACATGGTGGAGATGCTTGGTGACGGAGGTGGTGGTGTTGGTGGCACATCCTCTATTTGCTGGGCTGCAGGTGCCAACGTTCCTCCCGTGGAGGAGGAAGAGGCCGAGGCAGCAGCAGAAGAGGGAGCAGGAGGAGCATGAGTGAGTTCCTTGTTTTTAAGATGTTTACTCCACTGCAGTTCATGCTTTGCATGTAGATGCCTGGTCATGCAGGTTGTGCTAAGGTTCAGAACGTTAATGCCTCGCTTCAGGCTCTGATGGCACAGCCTGCATGCCAGGGAACTCCTTGAAGCTGCCTTTGGGGTGCTTGGTCCCTGGTGGCGGTGGCGGGTAGGAGGCAAACTCTCTTGGCGGCGGCTGTTCTGCTTTTGCTCCCTGCTCCCTCTTTTGCTACGCTGTTGGCTCGGTCTCACCACTGCCTCTTCCTCTGAACTATGAAAGTCAGTGGCACGACCTTCATTCCACGTGGGGTCTAGGACCTCATCATCCCCTGCATGGTCTTCCACCCAGTCTTCCTCCCTGACTTCCTGTTCAGTCTTCAAACTGCAGAAAGACGCAGCAGTTGGCACCTGTGTTTTGTCATCATCAGAGACGTGCAGACTCTGATGAGGTGGTATTCCCATGTCCTCATCATCAGGAAGCATAAGTGGTTGTGTGTCAGTGCATTCCATGTCTTCCACTGCTGGGGATGGGCTAGGTGGATTCCCTTGGGAAACCCTGCCAGCAGAGTCTTCAAACAGCATAAGAGACTGCTGCATAACTTGACGCTCAGACAGTTTCCCTGAAATGCATGGGGGTGCGCCACCTGTGCGCTTTCTGCAGAAGACTGGGTGGGAGATAATGTGAACCTGCTGGATCCACTGTCGGCCACCCAATCGACTAGCGCCTGTACTTGCTTAGGCCTTACCATCCTTAGAACGGCATTTGGCCCAACCAAATATCGCTGTAGTTTCTGGCGGCTACTGGGACCTGAGGTAGTTGGTTCACTAGGATGTGTAGCTGTGGCAGAATGGCCACATCCTGTCCCAGCACCAGAGGGTCCACTAACACCACCACGACCATGTCTGCGTCCCTTATTAGATGTTTTCCTCATTGTTACCATTCACCAGAATAAGAAAAAAATTATTTGGCCCAATGTATTGAGTTCAAATTCAAGCCTTCTTTTTTACAGGCACCTAACACTACCTGGCTATCTATTTATGTACCGTATCACACTAATACAGGCACAGCAGTAACCACAGATTTAGGGGAATATCAATTGTAGGCCTAGTATTTAGGCCCTGGATGAAAGGTATCCTTTTACGGACAGAATTACACTTGGAGATGAACAGTAGCGTGTGTAAAAATATAGAGGATTATAGTTTCAGCACTTCTATTTTAACACTTAGTGTAATATACCCTTTTACGGAAAGAAATACACTTGGAGATGCACAATAGTGTGTGCAAATGTAGAGGATTATGCTTTCAGCACGTGTATTTTAACACTTAGTGTAATATACCCTTTTACGGAAAGAAATACACTTGGAGATGCACAATAGTGTGTGCAAATGTAGAGGATTATGCTTTCAGCACTTGTATTTTAACACTTAGTGTAATATACCCTTTTACGGAAAGAAATACACTTGGAGATGCACAATAGTGTGTGCAAATGTAGAGGATTATGCTTTCAGCACTTGTATTTTAACACTTAGTGTAGTATACCCTTTTAAGGAAAGAAATACACTTGGAGATGCACAGTAGCGTGTGCAAATATAGAGGATTTATTTATCAAACCTTGTATTTAGACCCTAACACGCTGAGTGTAATACACCCTTACATGGACAGATTTACACTTGGCCAGCAACAGCTGAAACCACTGATTTACGGTATTGCTATTTTTGCAATTGAATTTCACCCTAGAACAAATTCTATCCTTTGCCGGACACTATTAAACTTGGCCAGCCACATCTGGAACAGCAGATTTACGGTATTGCTATTTTGGCAAATGAATTTCACCCCAAAACAAAATCTATCCTTTGCCGGACACTATTAAACTTGGCCAGCCACAGCTGAAACCACTGATTTACAGTATTGCTTTTTTGGCAATTGAATTTCACCCCAGAACAAAATATATCCTTTGCTAGAAACTATTAAACTTGGCCAGCCACAGCTGGAACACCAGATTTAGGGGATTGCTATTTTTGCAAATGAATTTCACCCCAAAACAAAATCTATCCTTTGCCGGACACTATTAAACTTGGCCAGCCACAGTTGAAACCACTGATTTACAGTATTGCTTTTTTGGCAATTGAATTTCACCCCAGAAAAAAAACTATCCTTTGCCGGACACTATTAAACTTGGCCAGCCACAGCTGGAACACCAGATTTAGGGGATTGCTATTTTGGCAATTGAATTTCACCACAGAAAAAAATCTATTCTTTGCCGGACACTATTAAACTTGTCCAGCCACAGCTGGAACAACAGATTTAGAGGATTGCTATTTTGGCAATTGAATTTCACCCCAGAACTAAATATATCCTTTGCTAGACACTATTAAACTTGGCCAGCCACAGCTGGAACACCAGATTTAGGGGATTGCTATTTTTGCAATTGAATTTCACCCCAGAACAAAATCTATCCTTTGCCGGACACTATTAAACTTGGCCAGCCACAGCTGAAACCACTGATTTACAGTATTGCTTTTTTGGCAATTGAATTTAACCCCATGAAAAAAAACTATCCTTTGCCGGACACTATTAAACTTGGCCAGCCACAGCTGGAACACCAGATTTAGGGGATTGCTATTTTGGCAATTGAATTTCACCCCAGAAAAAAATCTGTTCTTTGCCGGACACTATTAAACTTGGCCAGCCACAGCTGGAACACCAGATTTAGGGGATTGCTATTTTTGCAATTGAATTTCACCCCAGAACAAAATCTATCCTTTGCCGGACACTATTAAACTTTCTTTGCCGGACACTATTAATCTTGGCCAGCCACAGCTGGAACACCAGATTTAGGGGATTGCTATTTTGGCAATTGAATTTCACCCCAGAACAAAATCTATCCTTTGCCGGACACTATTAAACTTGGCCAGCCACAGTTGAAACCACTGATTTACAGTATTGCTTTTTGGCAATTGAATTTCACCCCAGAAAAAAACTATCCTTTGCCGGACACTATTAAACTTGGCCAGCCACAGCTGGAACACCAGATTTAGGGGATTGCTATTTTGGCAATTGAATTTCACCACAGAAAAAAATCTATTCTTTGCCGGACACTATTAAACTTGTCCAGCCACAGCTGGAACAACAGATTTAGAGGATTGCTATTTTGGCAATTGAATTTCACCCCAGAACAAAATATATCCTTTGCTAGACACTATTAAACTTGGCCAGCCACAGCTGGAACACCAGATTTAGGGGATTGCTATTTTTGCAATTGAATTTCACCCCAGAACAAAATCTATCCTTTGCCGGACACTATTAAACTTGGCCAGCCACAGCTGAAACCACTGATTTACAGTATTGCTTTTTGGCAATTGAATTTAACCCCATGAAAAAAAACTATCCTTTGCCGGACACTATTAAACTTGGCCAGCCACAGCTGGAACACCAGATTTAGGGGATTGCTATTTTGGCAATTGAATTTCACCCCAGAAAAAAATCTGTTCTTTGCCGGACACTATTAAACTTGGCCAGCCACAGCTGGAACACCAGATTTAGGGGATTGCTATTTTTGCAATTGAATTTCACCCCAGAACAAAATCTATCCTTTGCCGGACACTATTAAACTTTCTTTGCCGGACACTATTAATCTTGGCCAGCCACAGCTGGAACATCAGATTTAGGGGATTGCTATTTTGGCAATTGAATTTCACCCCAGAACAAAATCTATCCTTTGCCAGACACTATTAAACTTGGCCAGCCACAGCTGAAACCACTGATTTACAGTATTGCTTTTTTGGCAATTGAATTTAACCCCAGAAAAAAAACTATCCTTTGCCGGACACTATTAAACTTGGCCAGCCACAGCTGGAACACCAGATTTAGGGGATTGCTATTCTGCCAATTGAATTTCACCCCAGAACAAAATATATCATTTGCCGGACACTAGTAAACTTGGCCAGCCACAGCTGGAACACCGGATTTAGGGGATTGCTATTTTGACAAATGAATTTCACCCCAGAACATAATCTATCCTTCGCCGGACACTATTAAACTTGGCCAGCCACAGCTGGAACACCAGATTTAGGGGATTGCCATTTTGGCAAATGAATTTCACCCTAGAAAAAAATCTATCCTTTGCCGGACACTATTAAACTTGGCCAGCCACAGCTGAAACCATTGATTTACGTTATTGCTATTTTGGCATTTGAATTTCACCCCACAAAAAATATATCCTTTGCCGGACACTATTAAACTTGGCCAGCCACAGTTAAAACCACTGATTTACAGTATTGCTTTTTTGGGAATTGAATTTCACCCCAGAAATAAAACTATCCTTTGCCAGACACTATTAAAGTTGGCTAGCCACAGCTGGAACACCAGATTTAGGGGATTGCTATTTGGTCAATTGAATTTCACCCCAGAAAAATATCTATCCTTTGCCGTACAGTATTAAACTTAGCCAGCCACAGCTGGAACACCAGATTTAGGGGATTGCTATTTTGGCAATTGAATTTCACCCCTCAATAAAATATAGAAATTTCTCTCCTGAGTTTCTAGGGGTAACAATAAGCACAGCCAAGCCCCTGATGTAGAATATAGCAAAAAAAAAAAACCAACTATTGATTTTTTGATGGACTTGGTGGCAGCTTGTGCTGGTGCACCACAAGACACAAAATGGCCGCCAATCACCCCAGAAAAAAGTGACAGAAAAACGCTCTGAGCAGCCTAATAACCAGTGAGCAATGAACTAACAGAAGTTGAATGATTCACAGCTGTAGATTGATCACTTCATTAATTGATTTTGCTGAGTCTTCCCTGCCTAATCTCGCCCTCACAGCAGCTGCATCCTATCCCTACACTAATCAGAGCAAAGTGACGTGCGGCGCTACGTGACTCCAGCTTAAATAGAGGCTGGGTCACATGCTGCACTTGGCCAATTACAGCCATGCCAATAGTAGGTATGGCTGTGATGGCCTCTTGGGGCAAGTAGTATGACGCTTGTTGATTGGCTGCTTTGCAGGGTTTTTAAAATGCGACATAGAAATCTCCGAACACCGAATCCGAACTTTTACGTAAATGTTCGGATTCGGGTCCGTGTCACGAACACCCCAAAATTCGGTACGAACCCGAGCTATACAGTTCGGGTTCGCTCAACCCGACACAACAGTATACATTTAAAACAGTATTTACATAGAACAGTACACATATACAATAGTATACACAACAGTACATATGTACAACAGTAAACACATACAGCAATACATCAGTGCACATGTTCAGCGGTATACACATTCACAGCGGTATACACATTCACAGCAATATATGTGCACATACACCTGCAGTGACCGGGTTTGGGGTAGCCCCAATGCTACGCTGGGTCCCCCGTTCACCATTCAAGGTGTCACCACTTGTAGCTGCTCTCCGGAAGGGATGGTAGGGTGCGGTGCACCCCAGTGGGAAATAAGTCTAGAGAGTCAGGGTCTGCATTAAACCAGGGGTCTTCTTTACTGGAGGAATTCAGGTGCAAAACAGAACAGGCGAGACACTGAGCAGGCTTCTCCAGTCTCCTCCCTGGCAGAAGAAGTGTTTGATGTTTAATTCCCCTTTCCGTCTCCCAGCGCCCCCACCCTCTCCTCTCATCTCAGCTGAGGATTTTGCCACATACTTCAAACACAAGATCGTCAATATCAGAGACAGCTTCAGTGCACAGTCCCCGAAGACCCTCTACACAACTGCTCAGTCCTCTTCACCAAACCACGCTTCTCCACCATTACAGTAGAACAACTCTCCACTTTAGTCTCCAGTTCACATCTCACCACCTGTGCACTTGACCCAGTCCCATCCCACCTCATCCCTAACCTCACCACAGTGTTTAACCCAGCCCTAACTCATCTCTTCAACATATCACTAACCTCTGGCGTCTTCCCCTCTGCTTTTAAACATGCTACAATTACACCCATCCTCAAAAAGCCTTTACTTGACCATCTTCTCTGTCCAGTTATCGCCCAATATCACTTTTTCCGTTTGCCTCAAAGCTATTTGAGCAACACATCCATTCTGAACTATCCTCCCACCTCTCCTCCTGCTCCCTCTTTGACCGGCTACAATCTGGCTTCCGACCCCACCACTCAACTGAGACTGCCCTTACCAAAGTCACCAATGACCTACTAACAGCCAAAACCAAAAAACATTACTCTGTCCTCCTTCTCCTTGACCTGTCCTCTGCCTTTGACACTGTCGACCACTCCCTTCTGTTACAAACAATTGGCATCACAGACCTGGCCCTCTCCTGGATCACATCATACCTCAGACCGGACATTTGGGGTCTCCCACTCTCACACCACCTCCTCGTCTCATTCCCTCTCTGTTGGTGTCCCACAAGGCTCTGTCCTACAACCACCTCCCTTCTCTATCTACCCTTTTGGCCTGGGACAGCTCATAGAGTCCCATGGCTTTCAGTATCACTTTTATGCTGATGACACACAAATCTACCTCTCTGGTCCAGACATCACCACCTTATTGTCCAGAATCCCACAATGTCTAACTTCCATATCATCCTTCTCCTCTCGCTTACTAAAACTTAACATGGATAAAACAGAATTAATCATCTTTCCCCCATCGTATCTATCACAATCAATGGCTGCACACTCTCCCCGGTCAACAAGTGCGCTGCCTTGGAGTGACCTTGGATTCTGCCCTCTCCTTCCGACCGCACATCCAAGCCCTTTCCACAACCTGCCGCCTCCTACTCAAAAACATCTCCCGCATCCGTGTTTTTCTCAACTTTAAGTCTGCGAAAATGCTTGTACATGCCCTCATCATCTCCCGCCTAGACTACTGCAACATTCTCCTCTGTGGCCTTCCATCTAGTACCCTCACACCCCTCCAATCTATCCTCAACTCTGCTGCCTGACTAATCAAATTCTCACCCAGTTACTCCTCTGCCTCTCCTCTCTGACAGTATCTTCACTGGCTCCCTATTGCCCAGCGAATTCAATTTAAAATACTAACAAATACATACAAGGCCGTTTACAACCTGTCCCCTTTCCTACATCTCTGATCTACTTTCCCGATACATCTCCACATGTAATCTCTGATTCTCACAGGACCTCCTTCTTTCCTCTCCTCTTTCCACAATCGCCTCTAAGATTTCTCCCGTGCATCCCCTATACTTTGGAACTCGCTACCCCAACATATCAGACTCTCACCTACAGTGGAATCCTTCAAAAGAAACCAAAAAACCCACCTCTTCAGACAAGCCTACAACCAGTGACCCTGTTGCCTCTATACTGCCATAACTAGCCCTACCCTCTCCTACTGTGTCCTCCTCCCATACCATGTAGATTGTAAGCCCTCACGGGCAGGGCCCTCCCTCCTTCTGTACTAGTCTGTAACTCGTCTTGTTCATGCTTAGTGCAATTGTCTGTATTATGTATGTGCACCGCTTATCATATTTACAGCTGAGGAAAGGCCTGAGCTAGCTGTCCCTCTCTCTCAGGCTACTTTCACACTAGCGTTTTTGCTGGATCTGGCAGGGCTCAGAATAAACGCTTCCGTTACTGATAATACAACCGTCTGCATCCGTTATGAACGGATACGTTTGTATTATCTGTAACATAGCCAAGTCAGATCTGTCATGAACTCCATTGAAAGTCAATGGGGGACGGATCCGTTTTCTACTGTGTCAGATTGTGTCAGAGAAAATCGGTCCGTCCCCATTGACTTGCATTGTAGGTCATGACGGATCCATTTTGTTCCGGATCCCATGGCGGAAAGAATACCACAGCGGTTTCCTCTCCGGTATAAGAACCCAACCAAACGGAACAGAATGCATTTTGGAGCACTCCATTCTATTCAGTTATGTTTTGTTCCCATTGACAATGAATGAGGACAAAACAGAAGCGCTTTTTTTTCGGTATTGAGAGCCTATGACGGATCCCAATACCGGAAAATGTTAACGATATTGTGAAAGTAGCCTTAGTAGTCATAGGATCTCAATATTGGGGAAAACACTTCAGTTTTCAGCCCAATTGTCAATAGGGACAAAACTGAACTGAACGAAACAGAGTTCACTAGAATGTATTTCGTTCTATTTGGTTGCGTCCTCCTCGCGGAAAAAATAGTGCTGCAAGCAGCATTTTTCTGCCGATGTCATGTGGGGAAAGACTGATCCGTCCTCACACACAATGTAAGTCAACGGATTCGTTTTCTCTGCCACAATAGAAAACGGATCCGTCCTCCATTGACTTTAAATGGAGTTGATGACGGATCCGTCTTGGCTATAGAAAACATAATACAACCGGATCTGTTCATAACAGATGCAGACGGTTGTATTATCAGTAACGGAAGCGTTTATTCTGAGCCCTACCGGATCCAGCAAAAATGCTAGTGTGAAAGTAGCCTAATACTGCCTGTAATGATACCACCACTATTGTTTCCTTGTACAGTGACCTCAGACCATGCCTAGAAAACTCTCCCATGTAATGGCTCTTTTGACCCCGGAAGTTTTTCCGTTTTTGTGTTTTTGTTTTGCGCTCCCTGCCATCCCAGAATCATAACTATTTTTTATTTTTCCATTCACATAGCCGTATGAGGGCTTGTTTTTTGTGGGACAAGTTGTACTTTCCAACGCCACCATTTAATATTGTGTAAGATGTAGTGGGGAGCAGGAAAAAATTCCAAATGGGGTGGAATTGGAAAATAAGCAATTCCACCACATCTCAATGTGAGATAAAACTGACCAGTTACTTTTACTCTACAGGTCAGTATGTATCCGGTGATACCTTATGTGTGTAGTTTTTCTTGTGTTTAGATACTGATAAAATAATAAAAACCTTGGAAAAAAAATCAGTTTTATTTTCTCTTCGCCATATTCTGACCCCTATAACTCCTGTTATGTGTACAGAGCTGTTTGAGGGCTAATTTTTTTGCAGGGCGATCTGTACTTTTCATTGATACCATACTGAGGTATGTACAGATTTTTGATACTTTTTTTAAATGTAATGTTTTGTGGGAAAGCGACCAAAAACAGCGAATCAGACATTTTGACTTTTTTTTAAAATATTTTTATAGTATGGGCGTTTTGTCAGGTGGTGATACCCAATGTGTATTCTTTAAAAAAAAAAGTTATTTATTTTGGGGAAGGGGGCCTTTAATTTATTTTTATTTTTTTAAACTTTTTTTTACACATTTTTATATTTTCCATAGAGAACTTTCACAAGCAATCATTAGATTGCTATTCTCATAGACTTCAATGCATTAGCATTACAGGCAAGGGCTCCATAGAAATTTCTATGCAGCAGCCTCCTGTCATACAAGCTCTGGCCCCTCCGATCGCCACCGGGGGGTGCTGGAGCATTACCGAGCATTACCAAACCATTCGCGCGCACGGATGCCGTGGTCAGGTTTGACCATGAAATCTGAAGAGTTAAACGTCCGTGATGGGTCGCTGACATAAGCTGCGGTTGGCTGCTGTATGAAACCGCGGCTTTGGTGGCCAGCCCAGCACTGCTGGTTCGAAAGGGGTTAAATATCTGGAATGCATGGAAAATGGAAAACAGCATCATCAAAAATTCTTTGAAAAAATGTAAAATATAAAAAAATTATTTAAACAGCGGGTGATTTTCTGATGACATTCCCTTTAATCAATCCCTGCAAATTGGTGACTGGTTGCCATTGTGGAAGCCCCAGGAATCCTTATCTAAATCAAAATAATTATTCAGAATTACAAAAACATGGCTTCTTTTAAAAAAAAAAAAAACTGAAGCCACCCCTATATTGTGACACAACCCTACTGGAGTTAATGCAGCAGAGCTGGTCCACGCGACCTAGGTGCAGGGGTGGTGCCGGTCTTAGTAATCATGGCCGCCCTTTCATTCTTCTTTACTCTTTTTTTTGCAGTCAATTATAACACTAACCTTTGTACGGATGGCAAAGTATATGAAGACTGTGGGGGCCCCTGTCGTCCAACCTGCGATAATCTAAATGCTGCGTGTGATCTTCTTCAGGTGTGCGGCCCAGGATGTTTTTGCCCATCTGGCACTGTAGAAAATAGCAATGGGAAATGTGTGAAGATAGAAGAATGTTGCAAGGGCAACACTACATATGATGGCTGCGGCAATGACTGCACCAATGGCTGCATGAAATACCACAACCCTGATATAATCTGTGCATTGTCTTGTAAAACTGGCTGTTTCTGCAAAAGTGGCTACTGGCGCATAACCAACAGCGACCGATGTGTCCTTCCTCAGGACTGCCCCAAAGCTGGTTAGAACAATTAGACCGGCCCCTGTGCATTATTAGCTATGATCAAAATGTAAAGAGACCTGTATGGAGTCATGTCTAATGGAAATAAACTAATTGTAAATCTTGTTTTCATTCATTTTTATTGATTCATAAAGCGATCAGGATCTGACCAATCAGATCACAATCGGCCAGTCTCTCTGAATTAGTGTAGATGTGTCTAGAAACTGAGCTCTAGCATGCAGATCAGACCTTTTACATGAGCAGATAATTGCCCAAATGAACGACCGACCGAATAAACGATCATTCATTACTAACGATTGTTCATGCTGCTGATTGTTCCCGACAATTGGTTTGCACGTCAGTGGAGGTGACCACTACATTTACACGCTGCGATCTCCTCCTCAATATGGGACGGAGAGCTTGCTGTTTAGATGGCATGACCTGCTGCCGGCAAACAATGACAGCACCAACAATCCTATTACCCGATGAATGAACATTTTGCTCAAATTATTTATCAGATTGTCCTTGGCATCTTTACAACCATCGGGCAGTGTAAGTAATTTTTAATTGAATGTATTATTGTCTGGAGCAGGGGCTTAAATATAATTCTCTAGGATCCAGAGCAAATTTTGAACTTAGAGCTTATTAAACAGACGGAGCAGTTCTAATCTTGAGTGTTATATTACATCACAGAAGCCAATATAAAAGTCAAATAGACGTTTCTTGCCATTGTTTATGCAACGTACCACCCCCCCAGGGTTGATCCTGTCCCAGGTTTATTGGAATGCTGAGTGGTGTGGCCTCAATAGTTTTCTGTGTGTGTGTCACGGTGCTCCTACCTGGATTACGTCGCTCCCCAGGGCTTGGCTCTAAAGCATAAAAGGAATGAGTAATGGTGTAGAATAAATCGAGTCCAGTCCTTTATAATGTTTAACAGCTTTACTTGCATCAACTTGTATCCAGACAACATTCAGTCTTTCTCTTGGTTCCAGCAGGTTTTTGCATAAACTGGCAGGCAAACTTGAATATTCTGCTTCTTCTTCTCTGCTTTGCTAAACTTGGCTCTATTCTGGCAGCTGGACTTCAGGACTGTTTTGGTATCTTTGGAGTGGGGTGCCTTTGGCTGTTGACCCACTCGTGACACTCTGTAGGTGAATCTGCATGGAGTCAGGGTGCTCTATGAGCTGCTTCCCTTTTGAGACATCTGCTACAGGTGGGGGATCTCCCCTCGCTGCGACATCTTGACACATCTTTTCAACTCCACTGTCTAGACTAGACTGGAATAAACTAGAACTGCAACCCCTTCCTTTGGTAGGAAACAAGACTGGCCCACTTTTGCCCAAAAGGGTGAGAATGGAATGGTAAGTTCCATTCTATCTAAGGCTACTTTCACACTAGCTTTCGTTTTGTCCCCATTCATTGTCAATGGGGACAAAACTTAACTGAACAGAACGGAGTGCTCCAAAAAGCATTCCATTACGTTTGGTTGGGTTCTCATACCGGAGAGCAGCATGCTGCGGTTTTATTTCTGTCATGGGATGCGGAGCAAGACGGACCCGTCATGACCCACAATGCAAGTCAATGGGGATGGATCCGTTATTCTGACACTATCTAACCCAAAAGAAAACTGATCCATCCCACAGTGACTTTCGGAGGAGTTCATGACGGATCCGTCTTGGCAACGTTAAAGAGAATACAACTGGATCCTTTTATAACGGATACAGATGGTTGTATTATCAGTAACGGAAGCGTTTTTGGTGATCCCTGCCGGATCAGGCAAAAATTCAAGTGTGAAAGTAGCCTAAGGATCTCTCTCTCTGGCAGATATACACCTCCATCTGCTGGACAACCAGGAACATTACATGAACATAACAGTTTCAGAGCAACATTATGAAGGACCTGGAATAAGTACAAGAATAACATTATGGGTTAGCAATTAAACACAGTAGCAGGGTGTAGGAATGGTAATACTACTCTGGGGTATTACATTTACTTAACTGAGATGAGGATCACTACATCAGTGTCTTTCTTTCCTATTTATGGTGTCTTTAGGGTCTCTAGAAGACTGATCTTTGCCGTGTCCCTAATAAAAGTCATTTGTGCTGCCCCACAGGAGTTAGGCACAATGTCCCCCACAGAGCCCTCTAAAAGGCAACCAGATTGGCCCTTACAGTCCAAACAAGATGGAGGTACACAGTCTTTCAAGAAAGATTCCAACACTCAAATGGAATGGTGTGGCTGAGCGGGAGCACGGTTCCCAACTCCCAGCATCCTCTTAGATAATCTGTCTCCAGATGCAATTCCTCTGCTATGTTTCCTCCAGCCGAGAGGTGAACATTTATCTTACGCTTCTTCAGTTCCTACAGAATGGTGCTAAGCCAGCCAGGAAGGCTCCATGTTATGAGGTCCAGAACTTCAGTGTTCTCCTCACACACTGTATCACTCTCCAACTGAACAGAGTGGAAGGGAAGGTGCAAAACCCAACTGGTTTAGCTCTGCCCTCCTTCCACAAGATCTTACACTCACTGCTCCAGCCTAACACCACACACCCAAGACATACTGCATGATATTAACGGCACGATAGCTTTACCGCTCATGCACAAAAACGTATCTTATTTCCGTGTCCGTTCAGTTTTTCTTTTGCCGTATGCAGAACCATTCATTTCAATGGGTCCGCAAAAAAAACGGAAGTTACTCTTTGTGTATGTCTGTATGTCCATTCTGCAAAAAAAATAAAAATAGAATATATCCTATTATTGTACGCATTACAGAAAAGGATAGTACTGTTCTATTAGGGGCCGGACGTTCCATTCTGCAAAATACAGAATGCACACAGACGTCATCCGTATTTTTTGTGGATCCGTTTTTTGTGGACTGCAATCCGTTTTTTGTGGTGTACATTAGAAAAAAAAGATTACTTTGTGCCGCCAATTTCTGACACCCATAATTGTTATTTCCCTGCTGAGCGGTGAGAGGGGATCTTTTATAGGGGTATGAGCTACAGAGACTATATTAATACCATGTTGGTTTACATGGGACCATTTGATAATTTTTTTGGGGGGGAGGGTGCACAAAGAACTGACTATTCTAGAATTGGGGATTTTTTATTTGTTTTATGGGGATCATCGTACAGGTTAAAGTTTTTTTCTTTTAAGTTAATGACCTATCCTCAGGGTCGATTCTCAGGATAGTCCACCAATTTTAAAATCCCCAGAAACCCCTTTAATCTCTTAAAGTAACACTCCAGACAAAATTGAATCACCAGACTTGTCTTGAATAGTGGCTAAAGGGGGCATAGGATGACTAGGGTTGCCACCTTTGCCAACAAAAAATACCGGCCGTTATGCCACACCCCAAAGGAGCTGTGATTGTGGGGGCGTGGCTTAACACAGGGTGTTAAGTTGCTATCATACTGTGGCTCTCAATAATATTAATGCCCCCATAAGTGCCCCCAGTAATAGTATTTCCCCCCTTAGCACCCCCAGAATTAATACTGTCCACATTAGTGCCCCCGTAGTATTAATGCCCCCATTAGTGCACCCCAGAATTAATATCCCCTATTAGTGTCCCCCAGTAAGAGAAATGGCCCCATTAGTGCCCCGCAGGAAGAATAATGCCCCCATTTGTGCCCCCCAGGACAGGACCTGCGCACCAGCGTGATGACGTCTCGCAGGTCCTGTCCTGCACATCCAGTCAGCAGTGCAAGCAAATGGCGGAGATTAGTGATTTTTTTTATTTTTCATTTAATTAACACAGGGGGGGGGGGGCACTAAATTACCGGCTTTGTTGGTGAAATACCGGCCGTGTGGCAACCCTAAGCATGCTCTGCCCCCAAAGCTTACACATTCCCCATGACAGTGTCAGTTCTCCATTAAGTGCTCCTTCCCCCTGGTGCTGACACTCCTCGTACTCACAGGTTTGGCTCTGGGTACCAGTTTCCCATTTACGTTCACCAGGCACCTGGCAGCCGAATCCTGGTTGGGAAATTCTACGAAGCAGTAACCGGAGAGTTCGCTGGAACAGAGGAACGAAAACAGCCTCCATGACACATCTCCCGCGTTGTGTGCACAGCTCCTACACAGACCCATGTGTCTCCACAGATACAAACTCTGTCTGATCATGTGCAGTTCCCTCTCTTCTGCCTTATGACGGGGCAGAGTAACACACAACGGCACAATCTGACTACACAGGGTTATCTGTAGTCTGTAACCATGGAGACAGGTCTGCGCTGTATGCCCAAAATGGTAGAACGTTTTTGATGAAGATGATCTATAAAGCTCCTGTTTTTTTCTATTTTAAGTGCACTCAAGCAATGGATACAAGCCTTGTTGCAAAAGTCTACAAACTCAACATACTAGAAAAGATATAGCAGGCACTTTTTGCGGGTGGAACAACACTTACAGGGGTTTCCCCATGAAAAATATTTTACAGTTTCCAAACAGCCCCTGGATCTGAATACTTTTGTAATTGCATGTAATTAAAAATGTAACATAGCCACTGAGTTATTCAATAAAATGTATCTGTATAGCGCCACCTGCTGTATATTTTCTTATTTCTTTGTCCAGCCTGAGTTGTGAGTTGTGATAGGAGAGCATAGACACGCCCCCTGAGCTGCAGCAGAAAAGACATGCCCCTTTGAGCCGCCAGCTTGATACAAATCTAGAAGACCAGTAAATGTGGAGATCTCTGGACCCATGTGAGGTGCAGGGCTGGTTCTAGCTTTGTTACAAAGAGGTTGTCATGTCCTATATGATGTCTGATTTTCTTTTTTTACATTAATCATGGGATAACCCATTTAAGTCATGTGGGTTGAGAGGCAGCAGGTGGGCGTGACAGCAATGACTGAGGTCACAGTGGCCACATGGAGTCTCTGGGCTGATGAGGATGCACAGTGAATGAAGTCCCCACGTCTCTACAGCATATCCCATTTCTCAACACAAACTCTCTGTACTGATGCCAACAGCGGCATCATACTGCCTCGCCCAATACTGTTTCAATAGGGCTATCCAATGCCCCCAAATACTAAACTGTAGTGACCGCAGTAGTAATAACGCCTCTATACTGCCCCAAGCATTAATAATGCCTTCAGCAACAGTAATGTTCTACCATTTAGCCCCCAGTAATAATAATGCTCCTTAGATGCCCCTATATATAGTTCACCTATAGTGTCCCCGGTAATAATAAGCCCCTATATTGCCTCAGTAATAATACTGCCCCAGGAGTGCCTCAGCAGTACTCCTATAGTTCCCACAGTAATGCCACCTATAGTGCGCTGCATGTTCCCCAAGTAGAAGAAAAAATCTAATATACCACCATCTGCAGTGCAGGCCACGGGTCTCTTCTGGCCTGCAGCCCAAAACAGGCAGTCATCGCTTCACATCTGCCTTTAACACTCTACTGCCTTATAAGCTTCAAGATTAGTGGCCTAAGACAGTGACCAGTAGACAGGGAACCATTAGACTCTATGCCCCGCTGCTGTATTTAACTGTTTCTTCATCCCTAGGATGGCAATACAGTTGAATTCAGCAGGGTATATGTGGCCTCCAGGCAGGTGCATAAGTACCTGACACTTCTAGTATTAATTAATGCTAGGGCAGTCAGCTTGTTATGGACTCAGCTCGTGAATGTGATGAAGGTTTGGGCATCGGCCAAGTGAGAAGTTTCTTGGTAGAGTCTATGGTCAGTCTGCCCCTGCCAACAAGCAGAATTGAGTAAGGCCTGAATATATAAAGGCTAGACAATCAGCAACTCCACTCTAATCAACCAAAGCTAGGCGGCAGCCGGCAACTCAGCCCAGATCTAGATGCAAGAGAGTTGCATAACAACTACTGAAACAAAACTAGTAAGGCTGAGTTTATATCATCGTTCAGCCTCTCAGTTCTTCTGCTCCATTATAGGAGCAGGAGAGCAGAGAGAACGGATTCGGCACAACACTGAGCCAAATTGAACCTACAGACCCCCATAGACTATAATGGGGTCCGTTAGGTTTCCATTTAAAGAAAGATTTGACAACATGAAGCAATGGGTGTTACAAGCAATAGACATGTTGCTTGTAACGCCCGATTTATTAATTGCAGATGAGACATCAGATCATAAAAAGACTTGGTGTCCTCAGTCACACCATGGACAGAACATGTCTACTGCTGACACAGATACATGAATTATGTGACCAAAAATAAATAGAATATAAATATAAGAAAAGGACAAAATATATACATTCATTAAAAAATGTGATAAACTTAAAATATAATATACAAATAAAATAAACATATTTAATAAAAAACATGAACTAAAAACAAATAAGTAAGGCTCTGTTCACACTGACAGCATCAAAAAAATAAAATAAAAAGCAAAATGATTTGCAAAAAAAAGAATTTATGCTGCCGGAATATACCGTATTTACGTTTTGACATATGGAGGATGCACTGTGTAAGAAGACGGAGAAAGGGACAAATACAGTTCATTATTTATGATAAAATATTTTGAATGATGTTAAAGGGGTTGTCCAGAAAAACATGGCAGCTTTCTTCCAAAAACAGCAGCACATCTGTCCTTAGGTGGTGTGTGGTATTAGGCCCCTTTCACATGGGCGAGTTTTCCGCGCTGGTGCAATGCGTGAGGAGGACGCATTGCACCCGCACTGAATCCGGACCCATTCATTTCTATAGGCTGCGCACATGAGCGCTGATTTTCACGCATCACTTCTGCGTTGCGTGAAAATCGCAGCATGCTCTATATTGTGCGTTTTTCACGCAACGCAGGCCCCATAGAAGTGAATGGGGCTGCGGGAAAATCGCAGGCATCCGCAAGCAAGTGCGGATGCAGTTCGATTTTCCCACATGGTTGCTTAGCAACGGGACCAGATCTTTATTATTTTCCCTTATAACATGGTTATAAGGGAAAATAATAGCGTTCTTAATAAAGAATGCTTAGTAAAATGAAGTGGAAGGGGTTAAAAATAATAAAAGTTAACTTACCTTAGCCACTTGATCGCGTAGTTGCGATCTGTCCTCTTTCCCAGCATCAGCTAAGAACTAAAGGACCTGTGGTGATGTCACATTATATGGTCCAATCACATGGTCCATCACTATGGTAAGGTAAGTTAATTTTTATTATTTTTAAGCACATTGTAACGGACCGTTACGCACAGAACTCCGTTTAGGCGATATTCCCTTTTCCAGATAGACCAGCAGCTACTGCAATCACCAACTTCCCGAACTGCAAACCACACGAATTCACCAACTTCCGAACAAGAGACACACGAACCCTGGAAGCAGCCGAACAGGAAAAGCAGTATGAACAGCTTACACTCCTGGCAATCAGCATACCGTCAGATCCCCCCCAATAACGAGACGACACTTCGTTTTGAGGGTTAAACAGGAAACTCTCACTTTTATTAAGGGTTACCTGCCCGGTATTTATCCAGGTCTCCCACCTGGTGGACACTCCCCTAGAGGACCAGAAGGAAGACTGCGACACGGGATACAGCAGCCAATCACACACATTGGGACAATACAGACACCCCCAGCATATCCCTCCCCTCTGCCTGTGATACAATCACCCTACATGGGTAATGCAATCACCACAGGCAGGAGAATACACAATGTCTTCTGTCCTGGAGACAATTGAGGACTCATTCAATTATCTCTCAGGACAAAGGGAAATCGCCAATACACATGTGGGGACAATAGGACAGACATCACTATTCAATACACAATGTCCCACCCTTTACAATACACAGACATTTAACATATTCCCAGAAGGCTTGGATCTGAGCGCTCAATATATCCAAGGATAGAGGCAGACTCCATTGAGCACATGGTTGCAAAAGGACATAAAACATATACGTTGCAATTACTACATAAAACATATACATGTAACATATCCCCAGATAGCTTAGGTCTGAGCGCACATTATGGAATGGCGCTCAGACCACACATATCCAGTTCAATTGCCATGGAGCTAAAGTCTTTCCCATAGTCTTTCATTATACGAATGGGCTCCATAGCAGAGCTATCTGGGGTATCACCGCTCAAACAGGACAAGCATACATGGGGCTATAGTCGCAGGGCAGGAGGCGAGCAAGCAGTTCCTTCCAGGAAACTGGGGCAGACTCTGGTACAGGGTCCAGTCCGCTACACACATATTCTTCATTTTACTAAGCATTCTTATAACCATGTTATAAGGGAAAATAATAAATTCTCCAGAATACTCTACCCGAAACCGGACTTCAGTGATGAAGTCCGGTTTCGGGTCTGGGTACCAAACATGGCGATTTTTCACAAGCGCGTTCAAAACGCATTACAAACGTTTGCACACGCGCGGAAAAATCACGCATATTCCCGCAACGCACCCGCCTCTTATCCGGGCGTCAAGCATGACGCACGTGTGAAAGAGGCCTTAGGGCCTTAGACACTAAAAGTTTAATACAATACAATACAATACAAATGTATTGTGCTGTATTGAAACAGGGATCAGACCTTGAAATATTGAAGTCCCATAGTGAGACAAAAAAAAAGTAAAAAAAAAAAAAAAGCCCTTTTCACTAAATAAAGTAAAAACATAAATAAATAAAAAAAGTATACATATTAGGTATCGTCACGTCTGTAAGAACCTGCTATATAAAAATATCACGTGAACCAACTCCTCACGTGAACACCGTAAAAAAATAAAAAATAAAAACTGTGTAAAAAAGCCATTTTTTATCACCTTACATCACAAAAAGTGTAATACCAAGTGATCAAAAAATCATAGGCACCCCAAAATCAAACCAATGAAACCGTCATCTCTTCCTGCAAAAAATAAGACCCTACCTAAGATAATCGACCAAAAAATAAAAAAAACTATGGCTCTCAGAATATGGAGACACTAAAAAAATTTTTGGGGTCTAAAAAATGCTGTTATTGTGTAATGCGTAAATAAATAAAAAAAAGTATACATATTAGGTATCACAGCATCCCTAAGAATCTGCTGTATAAAAATATCACATGACCTAACCCCTCAGATGAACAACGTAAAAAAATACAAATAAAAAGTGTGTCAAAAAAGCCATTTTAAAAAGTGGGTTTTGGAAATTTTCTGAAAAATTTCAAGATTTGCTTCTAAACTTCTAAGCCTTGTAACGTCCCCACCAAAAAATAAAATGGCATTCACAAAATGATCCAAACATGAAGTAGACATATGCGAAATGTAAAGTAATAACTATTTTTGGAGTTATTACTATCTATTATAAAAGTAGAGAAATTGAAATTTGGAAATTTGCTAATTTTCAACATTTTTGGTAAATTTGATATTTTTTATAAATAAAAATGAAAATTTTTGACTCAGTTTTACCACTGTCATGGAGTACAATATGTGATGAAAAAAACATTCTTAGAATTGTCTGGATAAGTAAAAGCATGTTAAAGTTATTACCAGATAAAGTGACACATGTCGGATTTGCTAAAAATGGCCTTGGTCCTTAAGGTGAAAAATGGGTGAGTCCTTAAGGGGTTAAAGGGGTTTTCCAGCCGCCTCCAGCCGGAAGCAGAAGTCCTCACTGTGTAGTGACTGTGCTGATATACTGCAACCCAGCTCACCCCACCACCAGCTGCCAAAAATGGGTGTCAGACCCCACCAATGTAATATCAATATCCTTAAGATAGGCAATCAACAGCTACAGGCTGAAACCCCCTTTAAAGGGGTTATGCCATGATTGTTGTAAAAAAATAAAAATCAAACATCAAATAGCACAACAATCTATTTCTAATAAATCTAAAACCAACCCTGCACCTCACATGGATCCAGAGATCTCCACTTTCATGGGTCCATTTGCTCTGCTAGATTATCTTCATCTCGGGGGATGTCCATTCTGCTGCAGCTCTCACCCTGCTGAAGCTTCTAACAGAACATATGGCTGGTGGCAGTTAGAGATTAGAACTGAGCGCGTTCGAGCAGCTCAGTGAGATGGAAAAAAAAATAAAAAAAGTACAAACATCAGGTGCAAAATGCAAAATTTATGCAAAATTTTTGTTTACATGAAATGCTGAAAGTTTTCAGATCCAGGCGCTAGTTTCAAAAAAGTAGAATATGTTTCGTGACACAAGACGTTAATGAAGAAGTCAGAAATGACCACATTTACATACATTTTGGCATCTTCCCAGATTATAAATGTTGTAATCAGAAACGAATTCTAGATTAATAATACATTTGGTCATTGCATATGTCACAGTGACTGTAATTATAAACTGTATTTAGGTCACAGGTCACACCCTTATACCCTCACTGTATATATAATAGAGCACCGGTAGTATCCCTGCTTCACCTGAAGACCATACTCATCATCATACGTGCATCATCCAGGTAGGTACCAAAGCTTCTACTCTTATCCAGACAAAAAGATACTGCCCCCATTGTGAAGGGACTGTCCTCTCCCTTGCAGAATGTTTTTGGGTGACAACTAAACTCATGGCCGCCAAATAGACACAACAAGGCAAATTGATGAAACAAAAACAGTTACTCACTTATCTTGTTTTTCATGCCTCTGGTGAAGGACCCTTAGAAAGGATAGAGTCCTTAGCTAGCATCTCAGTGGTGACCCGCTATGAGGCTGGCTCCCATCAGCACATGCATATGGTAAATATGAAGTGTCCAGTGCCTGTTTGACTCTTTCCCATTCCTTCTAGGGGGTAAACGTTATATGTGCCCATTCAGGGCAGAGGATGCAAGTTTCACTTGGAGACTTGAATGTCCTTACTTATTCTGCTGGGGCGGGGAGTCATTGACAGATTGACTCCACATAGATAAGTCAAAGATGGCTTGAGTTGTTACCATCCTTACCTTCCTGATGGATACAGTTACAGTTTCTGTAAGAGAGCATAAGGTTCACCCCCTAACTTCCTCCTTGCATCTTACCCAATGTACATTAATGTACCATTTTTAAAGGGGTTGTCCACGCAATCATTCATGGCTTAAACTCCAGATAGGCCATCAGTATCTGATTGGCAGGGGTCTGACTCCTGCACTCTGACAATCAGAGGCTCTGATTCACTTTAATAGGAGCAGCACTGGAGTAACCAACTCTGTCCACTGTGAAATGGATGGAGCTGGGTAGTTTAGGCAACTACTTCCAGTGCCAGAGCTACTGCTGCTAATCAGAGAGGTGCAGAGTGTCAAACTGATACTGATCAGACACTGGTGACCTATCCTGATAGGACATCAATAGTAAATTAGTGAACAGCGTCTTTTGCTTTACCATGAATTATGATATCCAGGAATAAAATAGGCTTGACAAGGCTTAGGTGCATAAAACTTTACTATAGCATGATAAAATACGTAACACATTATACACTACTCACAAAAAGTTAGGGATATTCGGTTTTCGGGTGAAATTTATGGAAAATATAAAGAGTTCACGCTACAGTAATATTATATCATGAAAGTAGAAGCCTGCAATGGTGAAATCCCCATCTGAAACAATTTAGTGAACCCAAAAACTAACACCAGTGGTGGGTATACCCCCACAAAAATGTCAGTGTCTCAATAACTTGACCTTAACCTTTTGATCAAAATGTAAACCAATGTCTCCACTGTTTGCATACGATATCACTAATGTCCTCTTATTGCTCCCATCTTGGGCAGAGCTCTTGTTGCAGAGTGCCGTGCATTTCTGTGTTTGTATGTATAATTGCCATAGCTACGTGCACTTGCATACAGGGAGTGCTGACTGAACACCCCCCCTTGTGTTTGTTTCTGTTTAATATGAGTTGGAGGTGTGGCGACCTCCACTTCAGTCATGCACACCTGACTAGTGTTTCTGCCCTAGATGCTGGTTTTTAATCAGAGTGAGTATAAAGCTGAATGTGTACTCACATTGCCTGCTAGTAGCCATCTGGCTCCAGGAGGAGTGCACAGTGGGCTCAGCATGCATGTTGGTACCTGCATCCCTGGATCTAATGGAGGCTGTCACAGCACCAGAAGGGGTTAATGAGTACGGTTTATCCCAGCGTGCATGCTGGGCCCACACTCCCTGGGTTTTGTGTGGCTGTCGTGGCCCATAACAGGTAGGATTTAGCGTTAGGAGGATTTTATGTGGCTGTCATGGTCACAAGCAGGTCAGATTTAGCATTTAGCGTTAGTACCGACTCTAGGAGACAACCGTGTCGAGGTGAGTGGGCTTACTACCTTTTGATCAAAATGTAAACCAATGTCTCCACTGTTTGCATACGATATCACTAATGTCCTCTTATAGCTCCCATCTTGGGCAGAGCTCTTGTTGCAGAGTGCCATGCATTTCTGTGTTTGTATGTATAGTTGCCATAGCTACGTGCACCTGCATACAGGGAGTGCTGACTGACCCCCCCTTGTGTTTGTTAGTGTCTCAATAACTTGTCATTTGGCCTTAAGCATCAATTGCAGCTTGACAACAACGTCTAATGCTGTTTACAAGTCGACTTATTGTCTTCTGACGCATGGCATCCCACTCTTCTTGAAGGGCACCAATCCAGTCATTGAGGTTCTGGGGTAGAGAGTTACGAGTCTCTACACGGCAACCCAGCTGATCCCATACGGTTTTAATAGGATTCAGGTCTGGAAAAAGTGTAGGCTACTCCATTTAAGGACCCAAACTTCAGCAGCTGTTCCCTGTTGATACGACCTCAATGAGATGGTGCATTGTAAATGACAAACATCTGATAGAAATTTCTTCTAGGTTCAAAGGGAGGTTTCGGTAAAGCCTTCAGAACCAAATTTAGATCACAAGGAGCTACCCTGGGAGAAAAATTCAGGGAAGATCTGGAAATCGATCAAAAAAGCTAAAATTCCATGGATTTGAAGACACATTCTCAACAAACAGGGCCGAGAGCACTGAAACCTGAACTTTCAAGGTACTAGGTTACAAACCTAACTGCAAATCTTTCTGAAGAAATTCCAAAATCTGGCAAACCGGTGCTGGGGAAGGAATGTTCCTAAAATCTAAACCTGCAAAACTCAGGAACCTTTTCCAGACCCTGGCATAAATAGAAATTGTAACTTTCTTTCTACATTTTAAAAGGGTATTAAATAGATCTGAAGAAAAAACCCTATTGGTCAGCATTCTATGCTGTCAGATGGAGGCTCTTCATCTGTGCCTGAAAAACCGGCCCCTCAGACAGAAGGTCGCGGACTTCTGGAAGGACCCACTGGTCCATCACAGACAACTTTCTTAACCAGGTGAACCACATCCTTCTGGGCCAAAAGGAAGCTATCAAAAATAACTTTTGCACGATTCTCCCCTATCTTTTGCAAATTAAGGGAAAAGGAGGGAAGGCATAAGCCAGAGGGAAATTCCAACTGTGGAGGAAGGCATCCAGTCCACAGGGGAATCCCTCTGGAGACAGGGAGAATAATTTCTTCACTTTCTTGTTCTGATTTGTGGCAAAAAGGTCTATTGAAGGGAGCCCCCAACTGTCTGTAATCTTTTTGAAAATCATTGGGCTTAGACGCCACTCCCCTTGGGAAATCAAATGACGACTGTTGAACAGCCGAAGGACCTGGGGTGACGTCACCGTCATGTGATCAGTGCAGGGGGTGTGGCTCAGCACTGGATTTGATCCCGTGCTGAGCCACGCCCTCTGCACTGATCACATGACAGTGACGTCACCCCAGGTCCTTCGGCTGTTCAACAGTTCGGGTTGGTGGCAGCCACCCCTTATGGATTCCATATGCCGCTATAGTGGAATCCATAACGGGATGCGCGACTTACCACAACCAGAACACCGAACACTGGACTTTTTTTTAAAGTTCGCTCATCTCTACCCAGCATCTAAACCCTTGCCAAGCCAGATAGGCACTCTTCTTCTCCCGTTTTAATTTTGAGCTTCACTTTCGCCGGCTGAGAAGAACATCAAGGCGCATTTTACTTCTCTGACCAGCCGGAGGAGCCCCAGTACATTGTATATCCTGCTCGCTTGATCACAGTGGCTCCTGTCCTTGTAAGAGACATCCCTCCTGGGAAGACATTAATGCCATCTTCCAAGAAAAAAAAATGCATTCTAGCTTGGGGGCACAATTACAAACTGGCTGGTCACCCTGGGATCCGCAAGACCACAGAACTATTGTCTCACCACTACTGGTGGCCCACACTGTCTAAGGATGTGCATGATTATGTATCTGCCTGCACCGTCTGTGCTGAGAATAAAGTCTCCAGGACCAAACCACCCGGGCTGTTTTTACTTCTTCCTGTACCTTATACCCCATGGCAACACATTGCCATGGACTTTGTTACAGATCTCCCCACCATGCTGTGGCGGGCATCTTTGTTTTCCTTCCTCCTGTGTAAAAGCTGCTGTTGAGCCACTGTTGCTGCTGGCTGAATCCGGTCTCACAGCGCTCTCCTTCCCTCCTCTCTTCTCTGTCATGAAGAAGCCAGCTCGATGTTTTGGAGGCTCCCTGCTCCTACTTCCATTCACCATGGTCAGTATGTCACTCTCCTGCTGCCCCGTGTGGAGAAAGTTTGCAGTTTGGGGGCCTGAAACTGCTTGTATAGTGTCTTGTAGCTGTGTGAGGTGAGGAGCTCCTCTAAAGTGCAGCCATCTCAGAAGGAGCTAAGCCCCCTCCCTTAAGTACCCTAGAACATAGAAACATAGAATGTGTCGGCAGATAAGAACCATTTGGCCCATCTAGTCTGCCCAATATACTGAATACTATGGATAGCCCCAGGCCCTATCTTATATGAAGGATGGCCTTATGCCTACCCCATGCATGCTTAAACTCCTTCACGGTATTTGCAGCTGCCACTTCTGCAGGAAGGCTATTCCATGCGTCCACTACTCTCTCAGTAAAGTAATTCTTCCTGATATTACTTTTAAACCTTTGCCCCTCTAATTTAAAACTATGTCCTCTTGTAGCAGTTTCTCTTCTTTTAAATATTCTCTCCTCTTTTACCAATTCTAATTGAACCAGGAAATGCATTGGGCGATTAATGGATGTAGCAATGGCAGTTGGCAGCCCCCAGCGTGCAGCGCACCCTGCTATGTACCTCAGTCGAAATGCACACAAGGCTCTTTCTCTCCGTTGCAGGCTTTGGTACTGCTTTTCTGCACTGTCGCAGGCAGCGACAGCTTCAGTTGCACTTTGTAGGAGCCGCACGTGTCCTGGTTCTTTAAGGGTTAATGCACGCCCCTGATTCCGCGCTCTCTCCTATCTCGGTCAGGCACCACCTTTATAAGAGTGCTTCCCCCTTCCTACAATGCCTGAGCAATATTTTAGTTTTCTACAGCGAATGTTCCAGCTAGTTCCTGCACTGATATCCTGTTACCAACCTCCGCCTGTATCCTGACCTCGTCTCTGTTTGATCCTCCTGTACCTCGCTGCTCTCAAGTATAGGACCTGGACTGTCGACCACGCCTCTGTCTGCTGTGCAGATCATCGCCTGCTGCACCTGGGCTTCTCAGCTCTGCTGTTCTAACAGCTTCAGCTCTGCTTAACCACTTACTCAGCTCTGCTTCATCCAGCTAAAGCTTGCTCCATCTGCCTGTTTCCCCAGTGCTTGCATCAGGGCCAGCTGCCACTTAATCGGGACCACTCTTGTGGTGGCGACCTGGTATCTCCCCTGCAGCTGAAACCATCTTCCGCATCCAGTAGCGGGATAAAGGGTTAAGACCAGGGGGACACTTAGATTCCGCTCCCAAGTTTGGCCCATAGTCAAACCGGTAAGTGGCACAGCGGGTCCACACCCGTTAAAGCATTGCAATGGATCAAACACCTGTTGTGAATTTAGCCTAACAAGAAGCTTAAAGGGGTTGTCTCACTTTAGTAGGTGGCATATATCATGTAGAGAAAGTTATTATAAGCCACTTACTAATATATTGTTATTCTCCATGTTGCCTCCTTTGCTGGCTGAATTCATCTTTCCATCACATTATACACTGCTCCTATCCATGGTTTACAATATAAAAGGGATCAGGTCCGCGCTTTCTTATACACCGCAGGCACAGATTTCAGTACCGCTATCTCCTCACTTGGAATAGTCCTAGTTACTTTGTCACAGAACATCAACCGGCAATTTCTACTCCCAGGATACCTTTTCATAAAATATGTATTATAAAAACATATAATATCTGCTGTCTTTACCGACATATTTCCGTATTCCTCTCCCCCCATATTTCCTCTCCCCCCCTTTTTTTATGAATACGGAAATATGCTGGTAAAGACAGCAGATATTATATGTTTTTATAATGCAATGAGTTTTCTATGAATAAATGTATAATAATTTGTGTATACTATTGTTCATAAAGTTTTTCAGATTTTTATGTACATTAGGTTTTAAAGTGTATGTGTTTTTTTGACTTTTGACCCATGGAAGTGATTAGAATCAATCAACACAACACTGAGGTATGCATATGCCTCAGGTGTGCAAGAATCAGTAGCCCCTGAGGACGCAAAGGAGCGAAACCCGGGTCGGGTGTTTTATGGTTTTATGTGCTGATTACAAACTGCGATTTTGTGAGTAAAATAAAAGCAGTAATACTTTTTACCTGAGGTATTGCGCAAAGTGTTCTTTCCATTCTCTATGAAAAGGTATCCCGGGAGTGGAAGCTGCCGGCTGATGATGGTTCTATGTGCCGAGAACAAGTTGCAATCTTGTGAGTAAAATAAAAACAGTAATATCTTTGTTACCTGAGGTATTGCACAATGTGTTCTTTCCGTTCTTTATGAAAAGGTATCCTGGGAGTAGAAATTGCCGGTTGATGTTCTGTGACAAAGTAACTGGGACTATTCCAAGTGAGGAGATAGCGGTACTGAAATCTGTGCCTGCGGTGTATAAGAAAGCGCGGACCTGATCCCTTTTATATTGCGAATTTTTGGAGAGAAAAAAGGGACCTACTCTCCATTTTTCAGGACTGCTGCTCTACCACAATTTTCACACTACATCCTTTTTAATTGTGTTTTGATTTATTGTTATTGTAGGTCCTAGTGTGGGAAATTATGGTGATGGACATTTTTACGTTTAGAGAAAATCTGCATTTAAATGTGCAGGAGGTTTTCTGTGAAAAATCAGAAAACCACCAGATGAATGATATTGATGTTGTTTTTGCTGAATTGGAGGCACTTATGATAAAGGAAATTTGAACTATTTGGGAGGTTATCTCTTTAGAAAAATATGTGGTGGAGGAAAAAATCCCAGAAGGATTAAGATGGCAACTCCCCTTTAATACAGATAATGAGGAGGAGTTGGCAGACTGGGAATATTTTGTTAACTCATGTGGTATTAACGCAATGAGGTTTATTATAGATAGAAGAAATAAACTTACCACATTGTGTAAGAAAATAGAGGGTATTAAAGAAAAATTAGAACCCTTTAGACCAGTGTTTCCCAACCAGTGTGCCTCCAGCTGTTGCAAAACTACAACTCCCAGCATGCCTGGACAGCCTTTGGCTGTGCAGGCATGCTGGGAGTTGTAGTTTTGCAACAGCTGGAGGCACACTGGTTGGGAAACACTGCTTTAGACAACTAGATGAATATCAAGAACTGTCCCAAAAATGCCAAAAAGAAATTATGAAGGTCGAACAGGAGGTAAAAAAGAAAAAACAGAAAAGAATATAAAAATAATACAGTTTACAAATGGAAAGGTAAAATACAAAACACTGAAGACACAGCTCAGAGAGTTACTGTAGTCACAGACAATTTTCCCGAAATAGGGAGAACCGTGCATGCCACTCAAGATAGAGGGAGGAATAACAGCTACAATAGATATGAATTAATGTCCCAATATCATGACGGCAGAAGGATATATAGGGAACCCCGTTATCTCCCAGTGGAGATCGAATAATTATAGGGCGGAAGGATATTCATATCGGGTCCCGTATAATCAAAGACCCAGACCCCAGTAAAACAACTATAGGGGACGGAACACAGGTAGACAATATGACTCAATGGAGAACAGAAATAACCAGTTTTGGAGAGGATATCAGAGGGGCTCAGACAATTATGAAAGAGAGGGGGAGAGATATAAAAATCAAGGCATTCCTGATCGAGATCGATTAATGAGACATTAAGATAGAAGTAAGGGAGAGGATATGAATGGGGAAAGTGAAACTAGAAAATTAAATATAGATGAAGAAAATTTTCCCCAAAAATTGGTAAGAGGAAAGATAAGTGTAACAGTGCGGGAGGAGAGAGGAGAAACACCAAAGAAAAAAAAGAAGATGGATAGAGGAGGAAGAGGGGGAAAAAGGAAAAGAAAAAGCGAGCCCGAACGCAAATAAGGGCAGAGAGAAGGAGTAGGAATATATAATTTAAGTACTCACACTCTAACCAAAGATGAAACAGCAGTATTGAATAAAGGATTAAAGTTTGCACCTACACTGAAAGGAAATAAATTTGATACATATTTAGACGTTTACCGGTTTATAAGAAAGTTAAACATACAGAAATACATTGTAAGTAATCCAGTACAGAGAGCTTTACCTGAAGGAAACCGTGTGTATACTGGTCTGAGAAATAAATCTACATTTTACCCGGATATTAAGGGGAATTAATGTGTAGAGGCATTTAAGAAAGGAGTTCTGAAAGGTCTGAAGAATTTAGAGCAGAAAGGAAAGATGAATATGAGAGACAACCTAAATAAAAATGAAAAGGAGGCTTTAAAAGGACTAGAAAATAATCAAAAAATAGTAATAAAACCAGCAGATAAAGGGGGGGGGGGGTTATTGTGATTTTGGATAAGGAACAGTATAAGCAAGAGATGCAAAGAATTCTGAATGATCAGGGCACGTATAAACAATTGAAAAGAAATCCTGTCATAGAATATAAAAAATAATTAAAAGTAATATTAGATAGAGGTTTGACACATGGAATATTGAATAGAATAGAATATGAATATCTCAATAATCCGCATCCCAGAATTCCAACAATATACTATCTACCTAAGGTACACAAAAAACCAAAGAACCCCCCTGGAAGGCCAATCGTTTCCGGGATTGGGTTAATTACGAATAGAATTTCAGAATACATCGATATTTTTTTACAAAAATATGTACCTAATACATGTTCATATTTAAAGGATACAGGACATATTCTGGAAATCCTACAAGAATTTAAACCGGTGACAGATGATATGATTCTCTTGACTGCGGATGTGACGTCCTTCTATACCCTTATTCCGAATAATGTTGGTTTAGAGGGAGTAAAGTTCTACATGGATCAAGACGCTGAGATGGGGGAACAACAATTTTTTTTTTAATAGACTGCATAGAATACTGTCTAACTCACAATTACTTCTGGTATAATGAATCTTATTATCTCCAAACATCCGGAGTCACAATGGGTGCGAAATTCGCACCTAGTTTTGCGAATATATTCATGGCTTATTGGGAACATAGTTTCATTCAGCCATGTTTAATAGAGAAGAGTGCTGAAAATGGTTTAAAACTATGGAAGAGATACATCGATGATTTTATTGGTATTTGGCAAGGAGATGTATCTACTTTTAAGGAATTTATCAAACACCTTAATAGAAACAACTGGAACATAGTTCTTACTGAGTTCTTACTGTGCTAATTGTCACCCCTAGAAACTCAGGACAGCAATTTCTATATTTTATTAAGGGGTTAAATACAATTGCCAAAATAGCAATCCCCTAAATCTGGTGTTCCAGCTGTGGCTAGACAAGTATAATACTGTCTGCTGTCTGGCAAAGGATAGATTATTTTCTGTGGTGAAATTCAATTGCCAAAATAGCAATACCCTGAATCTGGTGTCCCAGCTGTTGCAGGCCAAGTGTTAATCTGTCCGTTAAGGGTATATTGCACTCAAGGTGTATATACAAGTGCTGAGAGGGTCATCCTCAATAACTTCACACACTACCGTGCATCTCCCATTGGATTTCTGTCCGTTAAAGGGTATATTACACAAAGTGTTAAAATACAATTGCTGAAGGCATAATCCTACATATTTTCTCACGCTACTGTGCATCTCCAAGTGTAAATCTGTCCATAAAAGGATACCTTTCATCCAGGGCCTAAATACTAGCCCTAAAAGAGATATTCCCCTAAATCAGTGGTTACTGCTGTGCCTGGATTAGTGTAATACGGTAAATAAATAAATAGGCAGATAGTGTTAGGTGCCTGTAAAAAAAGACCTGAATTTGAAATCAATACATTGGGCCAAATATTTTTTTTCTTATTGTGGTGCTTGGTGAACGGTAACAATGAGGAAAACATCTAGTAAGGGACGCGGACGCGGTCGTGGTGGTGTTAGTGTACCCTCTGGTGCTGGGAGAGGACGTGGCCATTCTGCCACAGCCACACGTCCTAGTGAACCAACTACCTCAGGTTCCAGTACCCGCCAGAATTTACAGCGATATTTGGTGGGGCCCAATGCCGTTCTAAGGATGGTAAGGCCTGAGCAAGTACAGGCGCTAGTCAATTGGGCGGCCGACAGTGGATCCAGCACGTTCACAACATTATCTCCCACCCAGTCTTCTGCAGAAAGCGCACAGGTGGCACCTGAAAACCAAGCCCATCAGTCTGTCACATCACCCCCATGCATATCAGGGAAACTGTCAGAGCCTCAAGTTATGCAGCAGTCTCATATGCTGTTTGAAGACTCTGCTGGCAGGGTTTCCCAAGGGAATCCACCTAGCCCTTCCCCAGTGGTGGAAGACATAGAATGCACTGATGCACAACCACTGATGTTTCCTGATGATGAGGACATGGGAATACCACCTCATCGGAGTCCGCACGTCTCTGATGATGACGAAACACAGGTGCCAACTGCTGCGTCTTTCTGCAGTGTGCAGACCGAACAGGAGGTCAGGGAGGAAGACTGTGTGGAAGACGATGCAGGGGACGATGAGGTCCTAGACCCCACATGGAATGAAGGTCGTGCCACTGACTTTCATAGTTCAGAGGAAGAGGCAGTGGTGAAACCGAGCCAACAGCGTAGCAAAAGAGGGAGCAGGGGGCAAAAGCAGAACAGCCGCCACCAAGAGAGTTCGCCTGCTACTGGCCACCGCCACCAGGGACCGAGCACCCCAAAGGCAGCTTCAAGGAGTTCCCTGGCATGGCACTTCTTTAAACAATGTGCTGACGACAAGACCGAGTGGTTTGCACGCTGTGCCATCAGAGCCTGAAGCGAGGCATTAACGTTCTGAACCTTAGCACAACCTGCATGACCAGGCATCTACATGCAAAGCATGAACTGCAGTGGAGTAAACACCTTTAAAGCAAGGAACTCACTCAGGCTCCCCCTGCTCCCTCTTCTGCTGCTGCCTCGGCCTCTTCCTCCGCCTCAGGAGGAATGTTGGCACCTGCCGCCCACCAAACAGAGTATGTGCCACCGACACCACCACCTGCGTCACCAAGCATCTCCACCATGTCACACGGCAGCGTTCAGCTCTCCATCTCACAAACCTTGGAGAGAAAGCGTAAATTCCCACCTAGCCACCCTCGAGCCCTGGGTCTGAATGCCAGCATATCTAAACTACTGGCCTTTGAAATGCTGTCATTCAGACTGGTGGACACAGACAGCTTCAAACAGCTGATGTCCATGGCTGTCCCCCAGTATGTTGTTCCTAGTCGCCACTACTTCTCCAAGACAGCCGTGCCTTCCCTGCACAACTAAGTATCCGATAAAATCAAGTGTGCACTGCGCAACGCCATCTGTGGCAAGGTCCACCTAACCACAGATACGTGGACCAGTAAGCACGGCCAGGGACGCTATATCTCCCTAACTGCACACTGGGTAAATGTAGTGGCGGCTGGGCCCCGAGCGGAGAGTTCCTTGGCGCACGTCCTTCCGCCGCCAAGGATCGCAGGGCATAATTCTTGGCCTCCTGTAGCCTCCTCCTCCTACTCGGCTTCCTCCTCCTCTGCTTCCACCAGCTCATCCAGTCAGCCACACACCTTCACCACCAACTTCAGCACAGCCCGGGGTAAACGTCAGCAGGCCATTCTGAAACTCATATGTTTGGGGGACAGGCCCCACACCGCGCAGGAGTTGTGGCGGGGTATTGAACAACAGACAGACGAGTGGTTTCTGCCGGTGGGCCTCAAGCCCGGCCTGGTGGTGTGCGATAATGGGCGAAATCTCGTCACAGCTGTGGGACTAGCCGGTTTGACGCACATCCCTTGCCTGGCGCATATGCTGAATTTGGTGGTGCAAAAGTTCATTCACAACTTCCCAGACATGTCAGAGCTGCTGCATAAAGTGCGGGCTGTCTGTGCACGCTTCCGGCCTTCACATCCTGTCGCTGCTCGCCTGTCTGCGCTACAGCGGAACTTCGGCCTTCCCGCTCACCGCCTCATATGCGACGTGCCCACCAGGTGGAACTCTACCTTGCACATGCTGGAGAGACTGTGCGAGCACCAGCAGGCCATAGTGGAGTTTCAGCTGCAGCACGCACGGGTCAGTCGCACTGCGGAACAGCACCACTTCACCACCAATGATTGGGCCTCCATGCGAGACCTGTGTGCCCTCTTGCGCTGTTTCGAGTACTCCACCAACATGGCCAGTGGCGATGACACCGTTATCAGCGTTACAATACCACTTCTATGTCTCCTTGAGAAAACGCATAGGGCGATGATGGAAGAGGAGGTGGCGGAGTAGGAGGAGGAGGAGGATGAGGGGTCATTTTTAGCACTTTCAGGCCAGTCTGTTAGAAGTGGCTCACAGGGAAGTTTTTTGCAACAGCAGAGGCCAGGTACAAATGTGGCCAGCCAGGGCCCCTTACTGGAGGATGAGGATGAAGCAGGTTCACAGCGGGGTGGCACCCGACACAGCTCAGGACCATCACTGGTGCGTGGCTGAGGGGATACGGAGGACGATGACGATACGCCTCCCACAGAGGACAGCTTGTCCTTACCTCTGGGGAGCCTGGCACACATGAGCGACTACATGCTGCAGTGCCTGCGCAACGACAGCAGAGTTGCCCACATTTTAACGTGTGCAGACTACTGGGTTGCCACCCTGCTGAATCCCCGGTACAAAGACAATGTAACCACCTTACTTCCTGCACTGGAGCGTGATAGGAAGATGCGCGAGTACAAGCGCATGCTGGTAGAGGCGCTCCTGAGAGCATTCCCAAATGTCACAGGAGAACAGGTGGAAGCCCAAGGCGAAGGCAGAGGAGGATCAAAAGGTCGCCAACGCAGCTGTGTCACGGCCAGCTCCTCTGAGGGCAGGGTTAGCATGGCTGAAATGTGGAAAAGTTTTGTCTCAATGCTACAGCTAACTGCACCACCACCTGATACGGAACGTGTTAGCAGGAGGCAACATTTCACTAACATGGTTGAACAGTACGTCTGCACACCCCTCCACGTACTGACTGATGGTTCGGCCCCATTCAACTTCTGGGTCTCTAAATTGTCCACGTGGCCAGAATTAGCATTTTATGCCTTGGAGGTGCTGGCCTGCCCGGCGGCCAGCGTTTTGTCTGAACGTGTATTCAGCACGGCAGGGGGCGTCATTACTGACAAACGCAGCCGCCTGTCCACAGCCAACGTGGACAAGCTGACGTTCATAAAAATGAACCAGGCATGGATCCCACAGGACCTGTCTCTCCCTTGTGCAGAATAGACATTTGCAACTGCCTCCCACTCAACCATGTATTCTTGTACTCCGGGGCACTTCTTTATTGAATCCTCATTTTTTTAACTTTACCATGATCTTGCGGTGCAACCCAAAGTTGAATGAACCTCTCATCTGTCTGGGTGCTGGGCCGAAATAACTGAAAGTGGCCTTCTCCGGTGGTGGGTGATATGACGCATGATTCCTTGCAGTGGGACCTCTCTCCTCTGTCTGGGTGCTGGGCCGAAATAACTGAAAGTGGCCTTCTCCAGTGGTGGGTGATATGACGCATGATTTCTTGCTGTGGGACCTGTATCCTCGGTCTGGGTGCTGGGGCCGAAATAACTGAAAATGGCCTTCGCCAGTGGTGGGTGATATGACGCATGATTCCTTGCTGTGGGACCTCTCTCCAATTGATATTGGTTAATTTTTATTTATTTTATTTTAATTCATTTCCCTATCCACAGGTTCAGGATAAAGTTCGGGTCGAGTTCGGATCCCGAACCCGAACATTTTCGGGAAGTTCGGCCGAACTTCTCGAACCCGAACATCCAGGTGTTCGCTCATCTCTAATCACGATGTCTTCAGTTCAGGACCGGAACGTTTTTTGGCTGGAGAAAATACCGCAGCATGCTGCGCATTTTGCCCCGGCCACAAATCCTGAACACTTGCCGCAAGGCCGGATCCGGAATTAATGCCCATTGAATGGCATTAATCCGGATCCGGCCTTAAGCTAAACGTTGTTTCGGCGCATCGCCGGATCCGACGTTTAGCTTTTTCTGAATGGTTACCATGGCAGCCAGGATGCTAAAGTCCTGGCTGCCATGGTAAAGTGTAGTGGGGAGCGGGGGAGCAGTACGCTTACCGTCTGTGCGGCTCCCGGGGCGCTCCAGAGTGACATCAGGGCACCCCAGGCGCATGGATCACGTGATCCATGGGCATGGGGTGCTCTGACGTCATTCTGGAGCGCCCCGGGAGCCGCACGGACTGTAAGTATACTGCTCCCCCACTCGCCACTACTACTATGGCAACCAGGACTTTAATAGCGTCCTGTCTGCCATAGTAACACTGAAAGCATTTTGAAGACTGATCAGTCTTCAAATGCTTTCAGGTCACTTGCGTTGTTACGGATCCGGCGGGCACTTCCGGCGACGGAAGTGCACGCTGGATCCTAACAACGCAAGTGTGAAAGAGGCCTTTGTGAGTAAAATAAAAGCAGTAATACTTTTTACCTGAGGTATTGCGCAAAGTGTTCTTTCCATTCTCTATGAAAAGGTATCCCGGGAGTGGAAGCTGCCGGCTGATGATGGTTCTATGTGCCGAGAACAAGTTGCAATCTTGTGAGTAAAATAAAAACAGTAATATCTTTGTTACCTGAGGTATTGCACAATGTGTTCTTTATGAAAAGGTATCCTGGGAGTAGAAATTGCCGGTTGATGTTCTGTGACAAAGTAACTAGGACTATTCCAAGTGAGGAGATAGCGTTACTGAAATCTGTGCCTGCGGTGTATAAGAAAGCGCGGACCTGATCCCTTTTATATTGTGACTTTTTGGAGAAAAAAAAGGGACCTACTCTCCATTTTTCAGGACTGCTGCTCTACCACAATTTTCACACTACATCCTTTTTAATTGTGTTTTGATTTATCGTTTCCATGGTTACGACCACCCTGTAATCCATCACCAGTGGCTGTGCTTGCACAATCTAGGAAAAAGCACCAGCCTATGTGCACTCCCATGGTCCAGGCCACCAGAGAGGCTGATGCTTTTTCCTATAGTGTGCAAGCACGACCACCACTGATGGATTGCAGGGTGGACGTAACCATGGAAACGAGCAGTCAATAATATGATGGAAAAAATTAATCCAGCCAGCAAAGGAAGCAATATGGAGAATAACAGTATATTAATAGGTGGCTTGTATTAACTTTCTCTACACCAGTGATGCTCAACCTGCGGCCCTCCAGCTGTTGTAAAACTACAACTCCCACCATGCCCTGCTGTAGGCTGATAACTGTAGGCTGTTTAGGCATGCTGGGAGTTGTAGTTTTGCAACAGCTGGAGGGCCGCAGATTGAGCATGTCTGCTCTACATGATAAATGCCATTTACTGAAGTGAGACAACCCCTTTAAGCTTCTTGTTAGGCTACATGCACACAACCGTATGTGTTTTTCAGTCCGCAAAAACGGATAAAGTTCCGTATGGCATCCGTTATTTTTGTGGATCCATTGTAATAATACCTATCCTTGTCTGCAAACTAGAAAAAAATAGGACATGCTCTATTTTTTTGCGGAACGGAAAAAACGGACATACGGAAACGGAATGCACACGGAGTACCTTCCATTTTTTTGCGGACCCATTGAAATGAATGGTTCCGCATATGGTCCGCAAAAAAAACGGAATGGACACGGAAAGAAAATACGTTCGTGTGAATGATGCCTTTGAGAACAGCAAGTTGTGCAAAAAGTACTCAAACACTAAACAGTTGGACCTGTGCATTCAAAAGTAGGGGAGGAGGTCACATTAAGTTCACCTGTAAAGGTTAGAGGGCATTTTAGGGTTATCCTGAAATTTCACCCACAAACCAAATACCCGTAACTTTTTGTGAGTAGTGTGTAAGTATATATATATATATAGAGAGCGAGATAGATAATGATATATATAAATATATATTAAAAAGTAACAGTCATCTGGGCCGTGAAGAAATGGCCAAGCTCCCCATCGACCAGTTCCTAACATGGCATCTGTCCGTCGCCCACATAATACGAGCGCTGCTTATCACCAGAGTTTTTACCCGATCGATGCCATCCGTGCAGCTCAGCTCTTTGTTACATGCCTAGAAGATCTAACCTCCCGGCTGCAGGACGCATGTACAGCTGCTTCAGACCGTACCTGGTACCACTGACCACCTACATTACAAGGAATTAAAGGGAAAGAACCACTAAAGTAAACCTTGCCACACACCTTTAAAGGGGTTGTTCCACAGAAAAAATTCTACAGTTTTACAACTGAATACTTTTGTAGTTGCGTGTAATTAAAAACTTTGCATAGAGTTATTCACTGACAGCTATCTGTATAGCGCCACCTGCTGTTTGCTCTTTTTCAAAATTCTTTGTCCTGCTCGCTGAGATGGAAATACATGCATTAGTTCTGTCCTTCAACTGCCACCAGCTGCAGTAGAAAGGGCACACCCCCTGAGGAAGTACACACCCCATAAAGCTGTCCACTTGATATAAATCTAGCAGAGCAATGAATGTGGAGATCTCTGATCCATGCGAGGTACAGGGCAGGTTCCAGCTTTGTTAGAAAGAGGTTGTCGTGTACTATAGGATGTCTCATTTTCATTTTTACATCATTCATGGGATAACCCCTTTATAGAGGTTTGAATCATGTGAATACATTTGCTGATCTCTTATTACATTTTCTAATCAAATCAAATATTTACAGGAGAAAGTGTGAACCTAAAGATGAGAACATCCGTGGTGCTGATTTCCTCCCTGAGTGAGTTGCACATATTATCAGTATACTGTTCAATACACTGTATATAGAAAAATGTTCCATACAATTTACAAAAAGTGATTGTCACATATTAGTAATTACACATTAGAAATTATCAGTTTTATTTAACCTCTTAGTGACCACCCATACACCTTTTTACGGCGGTCACTAAGGGGCCTTAGGCTGAGCAGTCGCTTTTTCACGGCAGCCCAGTCAAAGCGCTGCAGGGATCCCCATGCAGCGGGGAGCAGGGGCTCGACTCTCACATCAAAGCCATGCTCCTGCTCTAACAGCCCAGACCGGTGGGGTTCCAACCTGGGCTGTTTATCTCTTTACATGCCACGGGCAATGTCGCCTGCAGCATGTAAAGCGCTGACAGAGGGAGCTGACTCCCTCTGTCTCTTATCAGCAGCAGACAAATGCGTTTGCGGGCTGCCGATGTGTGTAAAGACAGGCTGGGGCCTAGTATAGGCCCCAAGCCTGCCTTGAGTAGTTTCCAGCAGGCTGTGCTATAGGGATAATGCATTGTATTTTAAAAGCAATCAGAATATTGTCTGTTATAGTCCCCTTGTGGGACTATTAAGTGGTAAAAAGGAAAAAAAAAAAAAAACATTTATTAAAATATATTTCAATGAAAAAAATTGCAAAAATAAAAGCTCCCCCCGCAATGACACGCACTACACAAATATCATGCAAATGATCCCCTACGGTGAATGCCGTAAAACAAATAATAAGAAAATGACAGATTTGCTCATTTAGGCTACTAGATTTTTGCTGGTTCCAGCAGGGTTCAGCAAAAACGCTTCCGTTACTGCTAATACAACTGTCTGCATTCGCTATGAACGGATCCGGTTGTATTATCTTTAACATAGCCAAGACAGATCCGTCATGAACTCCACTGAAAGTCAATGGGGGACGGATCCGTTCTCTACTGTGTCAGATTGTGTCAGAGAAAACAGATTCGTGCCCATTGACTTGCATTGTGGGTCATGCCAGATCCGTCTTGCTCTGCATCCCAGGACGGAAAGCAAACTACAACATGCTGCTCTCTAGTAGGAGAACGGAACGGAATGCATTTTGGAGCACTCTGTCCTGTTCAGTTATGTTTAGTCCCCATTGACATTGAATGGGGACAAAACAGAAGCTTTTTTTCCCAGTATTGAGACCCTATGACGGATCTCAATACAGGAAAATACTAACGCTAGTGTGAAAGTAGCCTTATTCTTCGTTTCCACTAAAAAAAACTTAATAACAAGCGATCAAAAAGCGTAATTTACTCCAAAATGATACCAATAAAAACTACAAGCCCTCCCACTAAAATCAAGCCCTGACACAACTCCATTGAAAGAAAAAAGTTATGGGTCTTGTGGTGATACAAAAAGATTAGCTTCCTTTTAAAAAAAAGTTTTTTTTTATTGAAGAAAAGTAGTAAAATATAAAAAAAGCTATATGTAGTTGGTATCGCTGTAATCGTACTGATCCAGAGAATAAAGGTATTATGTTATTTATGTCAATGAGAATAGTATATAGAGGCTCACCCGTTAACGAATATGGAGTGGGTGCCTAGACCAGAACTGACTCACCCATGCCAGGTAGAAAAGGATGTTTGATTAGGTTAACTGTCAGGCACTCCCAACAATGGTGCACTCAGAGAGCAGGACTCCCGGATAAAATAAACAATACATTTTTATTCTATAAACACATATTTTCGTTGCAAAAGATACAAAAGATAAAATAAACTAATATAACAGTAAACCTAAAAACCATAAAATCTAATATTCCACACTATATAATATAAAACAGATGACTGTTGTATTCTAATACTTGGACACTAGATGGCACTGGCATTCAACATTCAGTGTTAGTTTTTAACTACACTGTATTACGTCAGTTGTACACTAGAGGGCGGTGATCATCTCATGCAGGTCTTGATAGTGGGAAGTTAACTGTAAACTTAGACCACAGATTTTAGCAATATCTTTGTAGATATTAATGGACATTAAAACTCAGGCACTCTGGTAAGTTCTTTGTAGAGCAATGAGTGTAAATGTGTTTGCTATATTATCCTCTATAGGAATTTGCACTTGTTATGAATTAGTCCATTAAGATAACAACTCGATTGCAAAGTCAATATACTACGTACAAAACCATTTAACGATCGTGGCGTCCCACGTGTTAATGGAGTGTTAAATACTTCTTGTAGCCCTTGATTGCTTAGTTATTATACCGGGCTAGTTTCTTCTTGTTCCTCCGAAATTGCGGAGTTGATCAGCTTGATCTCTATCACACAAACCCTTTCAAAAATGTCGGACTCCGTCACGCCTCCATATAAAATTGATTTAGGGCAAACCATAGGAGTTCCTGAATATCTTGAATTGATGCCAATATTTGTTACGGGCAAATATAGAGGTAAATGAGCAGGTCTTTTTTCCAAACGTGTTTCGAAATAACCAACTTCTCCCTCAGTGGTTGCCTGCTCACTCTGGCTTTCGTCTTTTTATACCTGGCTAATGGGTCTACCCAAAAAGGTGTACTGGGTCATCATTCCACTTCAGGTTTTCATATATTATTAGTTTAAATAGTCTATTCAGATAGCAGTGCGTTTTAGAAAAATACACAAATACAAACGTAGCCCATCTATGTTGTTTATTGCTTCTCATAAAGTCTCCCTGCCAAAAACGCATATATGTTTTTTCTGTTCACCATGCGGATTTGATGCATTTTTTGTGAAAATCGCTTTTATCTCATTGTGCCTTCCCAAATACTTTTATAATTCTTACAATCAACTTTTTGTCATTTCTGTCCTTAAAATATACAGAAAATACGAAGGAAATACAAATATAATCCATGTACATTATTTGTTATGTCTCATAAAATCTCCCTGCAAAAAAACACATATGCGGTTTTTCTATTCACCATGTGGTTTTGGTGCGTTTTTAATAAATTTTTTGTAAAAATCATTTTTATATCGTATTGAACCTTCCTCAATACATTTCTAATCACCACAACATACAGTATTCAGATGAATTCATATCCAGTGGATGTAAAAGTTATGTGTTCCCCAAAATGGCGCCATTACCACTAAAACTTGTCCTGCAAAAAACAAGCTCTAATACAACTACATAGACTGAAAAATAAAGAAAAAGTTATAGCTCTTGGAACGCGACAATGAATAAAAGGAAGAAATGCTTGGGCAGTAAGGCCCAAAACAGGCTGGTCACTAAGGGGCTAATTTACCCACATTTTATAAATGAGTCTCTGCAGCTGCCAAGTAAATAATCCCTTTTCTAGATTGCTCCAGCTCTCTCTCCCTCTATTACAGCAGGAAGTCTGAGCACATTGCAGAACTGAGCTTATCGCCTTTACAAAGGGGAAGCAAAAAATAATTGAGTAAAATTAGTGAAAGTAACCCCAACGTATAGTAATGCCACATAGATGAATATCCATGACAACATGACGTCTTCCCAGTTTTCCACACAACAGTCCCTTAAAGGGGTATTCTCATCTCAGGCATTGAGGCCATTAATGTCTTATAGATGTGAGTCCCACCTCAGGAACCTGCACCTATCTCTAGAACGCTGTCTTGTTAGCTGCCTGTTTAGGCTGCAAGAGACGGTCAGGTTTACTGGAACAGCTTAGCTATGTGTGTTATGCAGTTCCCGTACCTCCCATTCACTTCTATGGGGGCATAGCACAGTCAGCTCGGCTGCTTCTGTAAACCAAGCCAACTCTCGCAGCCTGGATGCGGTGGCCACTGGGAAGGGATGGGGTAAGGTTGGATCAGGATACCCCTGTTATGTTTGAGTCTCAGAAGTGGGACCTCATTGGCTTCATCTATCAGACATCCATGGCTACCTGAGTAGTCAATCTCACCCTTTTAATCAAGGGACATACACAGATCTCACAATCTTTTTTTTTTTTTTATCATTAATTTTTTTAATTATCTAAAAAAGTTGCTCACCACATCATCCACTTTGCCCCAATTTTGGGTCCAAAAATTAGCTTATGTCCTCTAAATAATAAATTGTGTGAGGTGCTCCCCTCGCACAATGTATAAAACTGGCTGCCAGCAGCTACCACTAGGGGGAGCTGAGTGCATAGGAATTTATACAGTTACTATTAAATATATTGGCAGCTGTAAACATTTCTTTGAGCGTTCCCTAGTGACAGCCGCTGTAAACTGTGGTAAATTATGTTGGAAGCAGTGGTATGGTGTGCCTCCACATGTGTACTGCCAGGGTGCCATTTACAACCTCTCTCATTATATATGTTCTGTGGACTTTTCTCTGAATATATCATCGACATTTGTGTTTTTATTTTGCAGGTCTTCTCATATTAATATCTGCCCAGGGATCTGATGGTAAGTATTAGACCCCCATAGAAGGGTGTCTCTGGTGTTTATCTATTGATGACCTTTCTGCTCCCATTCGTAGTCCCATCAGTCATTTATGTGTGAGCTCCTGCACACAGTGCCACAGGCAGGGACAGGTCATTAGGTCCTTCGGGTTTAATTTGCGGATTCTCTGAAAAATACACAGTGTATTTGTCCAGGGCAAATTTGAAATTTGACTCATGTGAACATAACCTTTAAGAGACTGAATGAAAGGGAAGACCCCTCTAACCCTTAGGTGTTCAGAAGCCCTGTGAGCTAATCTTGTGGCACCCCCCCCCTTCCCGTTCACCTAAATACAGTAGTGAAGGTAAAGATCAGGCTATAGATCAGCTTCAATGTCACTGTCTGTCGGGGGTCTTTGCGAATTTGGCAAATTCCCAGACAGTGACAGTGACACTTTAATAGTATAATCCACAAAGTCAGTTTATGTATTGTAGAAACAAGAACAATGTTGTCAGTACACTATATTTAACCATTTTACAACACTAAGCATGTATAGCCTGTAACGGACCGCTACGCACACAACTCTGTTTAGGCGATATTCCCTTTTCCGGATAGACCAGCAGCTACTGCAATCACCAACTTCCCGAACTGCAAACCACACGAATTCACCAACTTCCGAACAAGAGACACACGAACCCTGGAAGCAGCCGAACAGGAAAAGCAATATGAACAGCTTACACTCCTGGCAATCAGCATACCGTCAAATCCCCCCCAATAACGAGACGACACTTCGTTTTGAGGGTCAAGCAGGAACTCTAACTTTTATTGAGGGCTACCTGCCCGGTATTTATCCAGGTCTCCCACCTGGTGGACACTCCCCTAGGGGACCAGAAGGAAGACTACGACACGGGATACAGCAGCCAATCACACACAATGGGACAATACAGACAACCACACCCAGCATATCCCTCCCCTCTGCCTGTGATACAATCCCCTACATGGGTAATGTAATCACCACAGGCAGGCGAATACACAATGTCTTCTGTCCTGGAGACAATTGAGGAGTCATTCAATTATCTCTCAGGACAAAGGGAAATCGCCAATACACATGTGGGGACAATAGGACAGACATCACTATTCAATACACAATGTCCCACCCTTTACAGTACACAGACATGTAACATATCCCCAGATGGCTTGGATCTGAGCGCTCAATATATCCAGGGATAGAGGCAGACTCCATTGAGCACATGATTGCAAAAGGACATAAAATTACACTATGTTACAATTACTACATAAAACATATACATGCAACATATCCCCAGATAGCTTAGGTCTGAGCGCACATTATTGAATGGCGCTCAGACCACACATGTCCAGTTCAATTGCCATGGAGCTAAAGTCTTTCCCATAGTCTTTCATTATACGAATGGGCTCCATAGCAGAGCTATCTGGGGCATCACCGCTCAAACAGGACAAGCATACATGGGGCCATAGTCGCAGGGCAGGAGGCGAGCAAGCAGTCCCTTCCAGGAAACTGGGGCAGACTCTGGTACAGGGTCCAGTCCGCTACATTTCTCCCCTTTACCAAAGAGACTAACAGGGTATCTGACCTCCTGCCAGTCAGTGCCCTGGTTAGTCCAGCAACCCACCCACGAGCACAAACAGCAGTACAGCCCACCCCCAATAAATGGTTACTACACCTGGATAAAGTAGCAACTTGTCCATGTCCAGGTGCCTCACTACGGCTGTGCGGGGACTGGTAGACTGCCTAGGTGGGTTGCTGAGTGGGCAGAGACCGGCGGGACTCTGCCCTGGGGCCAGCGCTACCACGGAAGTAGCCTGGTGGGAGCCTGGTTGTGGGGGAGGAGACCGACTGTCTCCCCTCTGGATAAACCGCTCTGTGGCTGGCGGACAGGACCGACCATCCTTGCCCCTTGTGCTGCAAGTGCAGAGACCATGGTCCCATCTGCACCGTTGGGGGCGTAACATCTCCCCTTGGTGGGTTAGGCTGCCGCTGGAGAGAGGGTGTAACAAGCCCCTCTCTCTGAACTGTAGACTGCCGCTGGGAGAGCGGGTAGCAGGCTCCTCTCCTGACCCTCTCTCTGCTGGTGGAGGGGGGGACCAACTGTCTCCCCTTTCAATATTTTGTCCTGCTGCTGGGGTACACACTGCAGCTGGGGAGGAAGGATGACACCTTCAGCTCCCGGGGGTAGACACTGCCGCTGGGGAGGAAGGACGGCACCTTCAGCTCCCTGGGGTACACACAGCCGCTGGGGAGGGAGGACGGCACCTTCAGCTCCCTGGGATACACCCTGCCGCTGGGGAGGAAGTACGACACCTTCAGCTCCCTGGGGTACACACTGCCGCTGTGGAGGAAGGACGGCACCTTCAGCTCCCGGGGGTACACACGGCCGCTGGGGAGGAAGGATGACACCTTCAGCTCCCTGGGGTACACACTGCCGCTGGGAAGGAAGGATGACACCTTCAGCTCCCTGGGGTACACACTGCCGCTGGGGAGGAGGGACGACACCTTCAGCTCCCTGGGGTACACACTGCCGCTGTGGAGGAAGGACGGCACCTTCAGCTCCCGGGGGTACACACGGCCTCTGGGGAGGAAGGATGACACCTTCAGCTCCCTGGGGTACACACTGCCGCTGTGGAGGAAGGACGGCACCTTCAGCTCCCTGGGGTACACACTGCCGCTGTGGAGGAAGGACGGCACCTTCAGCTCCCTGGGGTACACACTGCCGCTGGGGAGGAAGGACGGCACCTTCAGCTCCCTGGGATACACACAGCCGCTGGGGAGGGAGGACGACACCTTCAGCTCCCTGGGGTACACACTGCCGCTGGGGAGGAAGGCCGGCACCTTCAGCTCCCTGGGGTACACACTGCCGCTGGGGAGGAAGGATGGCACCTTCAGCTCTCCGGAACGCACTCAGCCGCTGGGGAGGGCGGGCGATACCATCTGCCATGAACTGCAGGTACTCTGCTGTTATCCTCCTCACGAACTGCACAGATTTCTCCGGGGGGTTGGGTCCGAAGAAAATCAGCCGTGATCTCAGCTCTCTGTCAAATTCCTCCTGCGTGTAGCTGGGTGCCATGCTTGTTCTCCTGAAGTTTTTTCTTTTGTAGATAGGGGCGCTGTACGGGTACTGGCGTTGCCCTCACTTTGTAATCCAAGGAATGGTGTTGCCCTGTAGATGTCCTTCTGGGCTGTGGAAATGATCCCACCGCTGCCACCAAATGTAACGGACCGCTACGCACACAACTCCGTTTAGGCGATATTCCCTTTTCCGGATAGACCAGCAGCTACTGCAATCACCAACTTCCCGAACTGCAAACCACACGAATTCACCAACTTCCGAACAAGAGACACACGAACCCTGGAAGCAGCCGAACAGGAAAAGCAATATGAACAGCTTACACTCCTGGCAATCAGCATACCGTCAAATCCCCCCCAATAACGAGACGACACTTCGTTTTGAGGGTCAAGCAGGAACTCTAACTTTTATTGAGGGCTACCTGCCCGGTATTTATCCAGGTCTCCCACCTGGTGGACACTCCCCTAGGGGACCAGAAGGAAGACTACGACACGGGATACAGCAGCCAATCACACACAATGGGACAATACAGACAACCACACCCAGCATATCCCTCCCCTCTGCCTGTGATACAATCCCCTACATGGGTAATGTAATCATCACAGGCAGGCGAATACACTAATGTCTTCTGTCCTGGAGACAATTGAGGAGTCATTCAATTATCTCTCAGGACAAAGGGAAATCGCCAATACACATGTGGGGACAATAGGACAGACATCACTATTCAATACACAATGTCCCACCCTTTACAGTACACAGACATGTAACATATCCCCAGATGGCTTGGATCTGAGCGCTCAATATATCCAGGGATAGAGGCAGACTCCATTGAGCACATGATTGCAAAAGGACATAAAATTACACTATGTTACAATTACTACATAAAACATATACATGCAACATATCCCCAGATAGCTTAGGTCTGAGCGCACATTATTGAATGGCGCTCAGACCACACATGTCCAGTTCAATTGCCATGGAGCTAAAGTCTTTCCCATAGTCTTTCATTATACGAATGGGCTCCATAGCAGAGCTATCTGGGGCATCACCGCTCAAACAGGACAAGCATACATGGGGCCATAGTCGCAGGGCAGGAGGCGAGCAAGCAGTCCCTTCCAGGAAACTGGGGCAGACTCTGGTACAGGGTCCAGTCCGCTACATAGCCTCTCCCTCATTTCTTCCACCCACGTCTTTGTTTGGCCCCCTCTAGACAATTTCTATGTGCCAGCAGTCAGAGCCCCCCCCTATCATGTGCCAGCAGCCAGAGCCCCCCCCCCCTATCATGTGCCAGGAGCCAGAGTGCCCCCCTTATCATGTGCCAGTAGCCCCCCTTATCATGTGCCAGTAGCCCCCCTTATGTGCCAGTAGCCCCCCACATACAACAGTATACACACAACAGTATACACATGCAACAGCACACACATACAACAGTATACACCAAACTGTATAAACATTCAACAGCACACACACACACAACAGTATACACGTACAAAAGTACACACATACAACAGTTCACACATAGAACAGAATACACGCAACAGTATACACGCACAACAGTACACACGCACAACAGTATACACGCACAACAGTATATATGCACAACAGTATACACATACAACAGTATACACATACAACAGTATACACTTACAACAGTACACACATACAACAGTATAAGCATACAACAGTACACACATAGAACAGTATACACATGCAACAGTACACACGCACAACAGTATACACGTACAACAGTACACACATACAACAATTCACACATGCAACAGTTCACACGTACAACAGTATACACGTACAGCAGTATACACGTACAACAGTATACACATACAAAATATCACACATACAACCGCATACATATACACTAGTACTCACACAACAATATATACATACAACAGTTCGCACTTAAAACAGTTCATACATACAATATTATACACACAACATTATACACATACAACAGTTTACACATACAATAGTACACATGTACAACAGTTCACACATGCAACAGTTCATACATGCAACAGTACACACATGCAAGAGTACACACATACAACAGTACACACGTACAACAGTACACACGTACAACAGTATACACGTACAACAGTATACACACAACAGTATACACGTAGAACAGTTCAAAGGAACAACAGTTCACACATACAACAGTACACACATACAACAGTACACACATACAACAGCATAAACGTACAACAGTACACACATATAACAGTATACATGCAAGAGCACACACATACAACATTATACACACAACAGTATACACACATTCAACCATATACACATTCAACAGTATACACATGCAACAAATCACACATACAACCGCATGCACATACACTAGTGCTCACACAACAATATACACATACAACAATACACACATACACTAGTACACACTCAACAGTACACACATACAACAGTACACATTTACAACAGTACACACGTACAACAGTTCACACCTACAACAGTACACACCTACAACAGTACACACGTACAACAGTACACATGTACAACAGTATACACGTACAACAGTATACACATACAACAGTACACACATACAACAGTATACACGTATAACAGTATACACGTACAACAGTACACACATGCAACAGTACACACATGCAACAGTACACACATACAACAGTTCACACACAGAATAGTATACACACAACAGTATACACGCGCAACAGTATACACACAACAGTATACACTCACAACAGTATACACGCACAACAGTATACATGCACAACAGTATACACATACAACAGTACAGACATACAACAGTACACACATACAACAGTACACACGTACACACATACAACAGTACACACATACAACAGTTCACACATGCAACAGTATAGACATACAACAGTACACACATAGAATAGTATACACATAACAGTGCACACATGCAACAGTACACACGCACAACAGTATACACGTACAACAGTACCCACATACAACAGTTCACACATGCAACAGTTCACACGTGCAACAGTACACACGTACAACAGTTCACACGTACAACAGTATACACGTACAACAGTATACACATTCAACAGTATACACAAACAACAAATCACACATACAACCGCATACATATACACTAGTGCTCACACAACAATATACACATACAACAGTTCACACATATAACAGTTCACAAATGCAATATTTTACATACAACATTATACACATACAACAGTTTACACATACAACAGTACACATGTACAACAGTATACACGTAGAACAGTTCACACGTAGAACAGTTCACACATACAACAGCACACACATACAACATTATACACGTACAACAGTACACACATACAACAGTATACATGCAACAGCACACACATGCAACAGCACATACATACAACAGTATACACGTACAACAGTATACACGTACAACAGTTCACACATGCAAGAGTACACACATACAACAGTACACACATACAACAGTACACACGTACAACAGTATACACGTACAACATTACACACATACAACAGTTTACACGCAACAGCACATACATACAACAGTATACACACAACAGTATACACAGTCAACAGTACACAAACACAACAGTATACACGTACAACAGTACACTCCCCAGTCTTCATCTGCTCTTGGGACCAGGGACGTCTGAGTTTTTTTATTTTTATTAATTTGGGGTCTGATCTGGGGTCTATATTTTCTGATTTTATCTGGGCTCTTTAGGTTTGATTGGGGTGCATATTAATTTTGGGGTTTGACCTGGGGTCTGTATTCTGGGGTCTGAAAGAATATTGAAGTTTGGCCTGTGGTTTGTATTAATTTTGTGATCGGAATTACTTTGTAGTCTAGTCTTGGGGCTATATTGAGTTGGAGTCTGGTCCGGGGTCTATGTTAATTTAGGGTCTTGGAGTCTATATTCATTTTGGTTGTCCTGGGGTCTGCGTTCGTTTGGGTTCTAGAGTCTATTAGTTTAGACTCAGAGTCTGAGTCTGATCGAGGTCCTAGGTTGTCACTAATGTGTTTCAGTCAGGTACGCTATGGTGACATCACAGAAGCCCTGACAACTGATTGTTACTCGGCTGTGATAACATAAAGAAAGTTTAAAGGGGTTCTCCAGGCTTTTAATATTGATGACCTATACTTAGGATAGGTCAACAATATCAGATTGGCAGGGGTCCGACACCCCTGCCGATAAGTGGTGTGAAGAGAAGGCACGTGCCATGCCCTGTCTCTCTTCCTGCCCACAGCTGCTATGTCTAGGGCAAGCAGAAAGTGAGACAGGAGATGGCGAGTGTCGGACCCCCACCGATCTGGTGATGTTGACCTATCCTGAGGATAGGTCATCAAAATGAAAAGCCCGATGAACCCCTTTAAGTCAAGTAAAATGTGTCAAGCATGTTTCTGTCAGGTTAGCTGCGGTGACGTACCAACTGTGTTAACATCAGTGACATCACTAGCGGATTTCAGTCAGGTAACTGATGTGATCTCAAAATTGGGCGTTTCAGAAACAGGTTGGCACAGTCAGGTAAGGCCACTTTTACACTAGCGTTTTTACTGGATCCGGCAGGGCTCAGTAAAAATGCTTCCGTTACTGATAATACAACCATCTGCATCCGTTACGAACGGATCCAGTTGTATTATCTGTAACATTGCCAAGACGGATCCGTCATGAACTCCATTGAAAGTCAATGGAGGGCGGATCCGTTTTCAATTGTGTCATATTGTGTCAGAGAAAACTTGACTCCGTTGACTTACCTTGTGTATCAGGACGGAGCCGTCTTTCTCCACACGACATCGGCAGAAAAATGCTGCTTTCAGCGCTATTCTTTCTGCGAGGAGGATGCAACCAAATGGAACGGAATACATTCTAGTGAACTCTGTTTCATTCAGTTCAGTTTTGTCCCCATTGACAATTGGGGAGAAAACGGAAGTGTTTTCCCCCGCTATTGAGATCCTTTGACTACTAAGGCTAATTTCACAATATTGTTAACATTTTCCAGTATTGAGATCAGTCATAGGTTCTCAATTCCGGAAAAAAAAACTCTTCTGTTTTGTCCCCATTTATTGTCAGTGGGAACAAAACATAACTGAATAGAATGGAGTGCTCCAAAATGCATTCCGTTCCGTTTGGTTGGGTTCTCATACCAGAGAGCAAACTGCTGTGGTATTCTTTCAGTCATGGTATGCGGCGCAAAATGGATCCGTCATGACCTACAATGCAAGACAATGGGGACGGATCAGTTTTCGTTCAGTTTTTGTGGCAGATGGTGTCAGAGAAAATGGATCCGTCCCCATTTACTAGCATTTTTTTAATTCTATTTCCTGAACATTATTATGGGGGGCGGCCATCTTGCCCAAGCTGTTTTTAACAGCATTTACTCAGCATTAAGAAAATTGCTTTACGGCAGCCCCATGGTCCATAGACACAATGGTTAGAAGGGGACCCCATTGACTTCTATTGGACAGTTTTCTTGGCATTCTCTGTGACCTGTGCAGCAGTCACTGTAAAGGAAGGAATAGATAAGGCTACTTTCATACTAGCGTTTTTACTGGATCTGACAGGGCTCAGCAAAAATGCTTTCGTTACTGATAATACAACCATCTGCATCCGTTATGAACGGATCCAGTTGTATTAACTGTAAAATTGCCAAGACAGATCCGTGTTGAACTCCATTGAAAGTCAATGGAGGGCAGATCCATTTTCTATTGTGTCAGAGAAAACGGATCCATCCCCATTGACTAGCATTGTGGGTCATGATGGATCCATCTTGCTCCACATGCTGCGGTTTGCTCTTCGGTATGAGAATGGAACGGAATGCATTTAGGAGCGTTCTGTTCAGTTACGTTTTGTCCCTATTGACAATGAATTGGGACAAAACATAAGCATTTTTTTCTGGTATTGAGACCCTGTGATCTCAATACCGGAAATATTAACGTTAGTGTGAAAGTAGCCTAAGGCAGAGTTCACACTTCAGTTATTTGGTCAGTTATTTCCATCAGTTATTGTGAGCTGAAACTAATAACTGAAGTGTGAACTTGGCCTCTCTGCTGTGACATTACAAGTAGGTTTCAGTCAGATGAGCTGCTATGACATCGCAACTATGTTAAAAATCCAGTTATCTACTGTGATAACTGATTGAGTCAGGTAAGCTCCTGTGACATTATAACTGTGATTCAGTCAGATAAGCTGAGCTCCTGTGAAATTATAACTGTGATTCAGTCAGGTAAGCTCCTGTGACATAACTGGGATTTAGTCAGGTAAGCTCCTGTTAGATTATAACTGTGATTCAGTCAGGTAAGCTGAGCTCCTGTGACATTATAACTGTGATTCAGTCAGGTAAGCTGCTGTGACATTATAACTTTGATTCAGTCAGGTAAGCTCCTGTGACATTATAACTTTGATTCAGTCAGATAAGCTGAGCTCCTGTGAAATTATAACTGTGATTCAGTCAGGTAAGCTCCTGTGACATTATAACTGGGATTTAGTCAGGTAAGCTCCTGTTACATTATAACTGTGATTCAGTCAGGTAAGCTGAGCTCCTGTAACATTATAACTGTGATTCTGTCAGGTAAGCTGCTGTGACATTATAACTTTGATTCAGTCAGGTAATCTGCTGTGACATTATAACTTTGATTCAGTCAGGTAAGCTGCTGTGACATTATAACTTTGATTCAGTCAGGTAAGCTCCTGTTACATTATAACTGTGATTCAGTCAGGTAAGCTGCTGTTACATTATAACTTTGATTCAGTCAGGTAAGCTGCTGTGACATTATAACTTTGATTCAGTCAGGTAAGCTGCTGTGATATTATAACTTTGATTCAGTCAGGTAAGCTCCTGTTACATTATAACTGTGATTCAGTCAGGTAAGCTGCTGTGACATTATAACTTTGATTCAGTCAGGTAAGCTGAGCTCCTGTTACATTATAACTGTGATTCAGTCAGGTATGCTGCCGTGACATTATACCTATGATTCAGTCAAGGATGCCTCTGTGATGCTGTAACTGTGTTTGAGTCTGGGGAGCTGATGTGACATCACAGTTGAGTTAGCTATGACATGACAGGTGGGTTTCAGTCAGGTAAACTACTGTGAAATCACAACTGTGAGTCAGATGAGCTGATGTGACATTGCCCAAATATTACCACTATACCATGACCATATAGTGGACAGTCAGCGACACTCTGCACTTATTCACTCGTCTGGTTTTCTTCCAGGTCTGCTATACCATTGTTAAATCTAGTAACTATAGCTATAACCTTTTAATTTTTAATTTTCTTTATCTTACTATTTATTAATTTATTATTTTTTAATGTATTTTTTTTTACTTTTTTAATGAAAAAAGTTAATTAAAAGACTCGCAACTAATTTTACAGGCAGCAGGAGGCGCTCACATCAAAAAGAAAGCTCCTGTGCCGGCTTTTACACTGCGATGGATCATTGTAGCACCCTCTAAAACAATGCTACGCAGAGAGACCACTTTGCTTGGTCTCAGGGATCCTTACTGAAACCGCAGCTGTCTAATGATAGCATGGTCAAATCGATCTGCAGCCCCATGCAATGTAACCCGATGCTTTTATGGTTCAATAAGAGTTTATTAAACTTTTAAGCATGAACAATGACAGTATCAGACACATAATAAATCACATGCTTAAATACACAAATCAAAATGTGTCAGCAAACAACAGTGTAATGTCAAAAGAATATAGCAATATAAGGAAAATGGTGCTAGCCTTGCACATTAGCACATCAGAAAATGTGGGAAATCTAAGGCGAGAAAAAACATAAAAGGGGGACAAGGGCCATATGATTCCGTCGAGGACGGCATAAACTAGTTAACATGTGGGGGGGGGGGGGGAGAGGAGACAAGACAACACACAAGAGGAAGGGAAAAAGGGGGGGGGGAAACTTAACCCGATGCTTTTATGCGTCAGCTTACAGTTCAGAGCTTACCGCCACGACGTATACAGTTGGGCGACAGTAAACAAAAAGTAAAAAAACACTGTGAAATCCAAACTTACCAACCAATACAACTGCCTGACAAAGACCCTTAGGGGTTGAATAAAGAAGAGAACTCTTGAGAAGAACTTTCTTTCAAGGACAGCAGAGTCACATCCATATCATTAAAGTAAGCTCCTCACCTCCCTCTAGTGGTGCCAGAAAACAGACAGAGTTTATTATTTACCTCTATATCCATTCCAGGAAACAGTGAACAAATTATGAGATTAATCGTCCCAGAATTTTACAACTAAGAACGTCATGGTGATGGGAGGTAGACATTCGTCAGAACAGATAGGTGACGATATGGCGTCCCAGATATTACAGTTCCACGTCATGTACAAATATTATTGTTGTGACATTGCTGGCGGCGTTTATTCCTGCAGTGTAAAGTCTTTGTCAGGTGGTGATTCTTGTGCCAAATCTGTATCCTGAGACCTTGGATGTGGCCACACTTGTCAGTGAGTGCCTGGGAAAGGCGCAGGTGGTAAACTTGAGTCTTGGAGAGATTATTCCACTTGTGTGTATTCAGGCATTAATCATGCACCCGGAGGTGGAGTGCTGGAATAAATGAGAACAGTAACGTATCCAATATGTCATTTCGGTCATTCAAAATATAGATATTGAGGCTCTGCTTCGTAATACCCCCCCCCCCCCCTTCGAATACCTAGATTTGCAGCTTGTCTGCATGCATAGAATAAAGCACAGATTTTATATTCTCTTGGGTGCAACATCTTCCTGCGCTCAATTTTGCCAATGATGAGTAACCCTATTAGTGTCAAAGTTGAGTGTGGGAGGGGAAGTGACAACAGCTCTCTGCACATATCTGGATCAGAAAATGAGTTGTCATTTATCTAGCCATTATTTTGCCAATTAATCACCATATAGGAGGCTGACACGGCAATCATCCGTAAGGGCCACAGATGTCATTTTCTGACTCATCCTCAAATATAAAGGCCAAGGGTGAAAATTTTGATTTCTGTAGTCCACAGGATGCTATGCTCGGAGATGCAAGCCCCAAATGTTAATAATTCGCCACATAATCAAAATCTCTGGTTAAATTGGAACGTACTAGTGACATATCCTCAGACTTCAGAGATGTTATTACTACTTGTGGCAGCTCTGCTGGGGTCAGCAGGTGAGATGGCAGATTATGGGCAAGACATAGAAATATTTAGGGATGAAAGACATCATTGTATGGGGATCCTAACCTCAGAGGTGAACATGCCCGATGAGCTATCTGTGCAGCTTAATGGGGGCCCACAACATAAGAGGGCCCTCTCCCACCTTAAAATCTGTCTGTCTAGTTGCAAGTACAGTTGATTATTCCTGAACCATATGAGGGCTTCTCTATGATAAGTTATGTTAGCACAATGGGCCTAATGTATAGGATGGTAACCCACAAATTACTCATAAGTAATTTCAGTCTTTCCTGCTGATTAGCAGATCAGTTTTGACATTTTTGGAATAATTTTTTCAAAGCTGATTTGTTCAGTTCAATGTGTCAGTACAGGCAAGAGTTGTCATCCTGGAGTCCAGGACAGGTAAGAGAAAAGTACTGCTGTTATGTTTAGTTCACAGAGCAGTATATATACTAGTACATTTCCTAAACATTCATCTAAACTCCCTAATATCCTAGGGTGAAATATATAAAAAGTATACCCTCTGATTGTAAAGTGCTGTGGAATATATTGACCAATATAAATAAAGTTGATTATTACAATGATTTACTGTCACTGCTGCTATGATTAGCTTACTGAGGAGTGGCTATACTAATACATTTCATAACAGTTCATATAAGCTCCCTAATATCCTACGGTAAAATATATGGAAAAATATTCACTGTTACTGCTGTTATGTTTAGCTCACAGAGCAGTGTCTATAGTAACACATTTCATAAAAATTCATATAAACTCCCTAATATCCTAGGGTGAAATACATGGAGCATAATGGTTAATATTATGCTTATTATAGATGAATATCACGTGTTCCGTATATCTCAATTATTCTATATAAGGGATGGTTTGTTCATAATTTAATATATGAGCAATCAGATTTTAAAAGAGAGTCTTAGCTCTCTGATATCCAAAGGTGAAATGAAGATTTTTCAGGGCTAAACCAAGGCAAAAGGCAATTTACAGTAAATACCAAAGTGACCCATGACATTCTCCTGTCTGAGCATAATTCTGTATTATTTTGTCTTTTTAGTAATGAAGGCAGATTCCATAGAACGGATTATAGGAGGAAAGGAATGTGTCCCTCATTCACAGCCATGGCAGGTGGCGCTCTACAATTTTGGTACATTCATCTGCGGGGGAGTGCTCATAAATGAATCTTGGGTTTTGACAGCTGCTCACTGCAATGCACTGTAAGTGTCCTGTTTATCTGCATTACCTGTTGGCTCTCTGTAAAGTCTATGCAAAAAGACTGACCATTAAATAAACAAGGGTATAGAATGAGTGGTGAGCAGAGCTGAGTTTTTCATTAAATCAAGGGCTTCTGTCGGCAGATTTGTCCCTATGACACTGGCTGACCTGTTACATGTGCACTCGGCAGCTGAAGGCGTCTGTGTTGGTCCCATGTTCATACTGTATGTGCCAGCGCTGCTGAGAAAAATGATGCTTCAATATAACGCTATTTTTCCTCAATAGGAACATCCAGGTTCGTCTCGGAAAACATAATCTGAGAGTTGACGAAGGCACAGAACAGTTAACATATGCTGTGAAATCATTTCTTCCTGAGAAATACAATAATATGACACATGACAATGACATTATGCTCCTGAAACTGGCATCACCGGCTATACTTAATGAATATGTGGCTGTCATACCCTTGTGCTCAAGTGTGATAAAGGAAGATGAAGACTGTTCAATCTCAGGATGGGGGACAACCACCAGCCCTCAGGGTAACAACCAATATACAGATATTTAACATTACTCGTACAATTTCTGTCAACAACAATGGTCAATAAATACAGATACCAAAAATAATACTCCTGCTCTCTATGTACAAAAATATGCTAAATATAATGCTGCATAAAAATATAACTTCTATAATTATGCTCACACTGTATGTACAATAAAATGACTACATTTATATTGCATCCTATGTACAAGAATATAATTACTATAATACTGCTCCTATGTACAAAAATATAACAACTATAATACTGCCCCAATATACAAGAATATAACCACTATAACATGGCCCTCTATGTACAAGAATATAACTACTGTAATACAATTCTTTCTCTATGTATATTAATATAGCAACTCTAATACTGCTCTCTATGTACTAGAATATAACTATAATAATACTGCCTCCTATATACAAGACTATACTGTAACTATTATAATGTTACCTCCAATGTACAAGAATATAACTACTATAATACAGCTTCCTATGTACAAGAATATAACTACTATAATACTGCTCCTATGTACAAGAATATAACTACTATAATACTGCCTCCTATGTACAAGAATATAACTACTATAATACTATGCACCAAGAATTTAACTACTATAATACTATGTACCAAGAATATAACTACTATAATACAGCTCCTATGTACAAGAATATAACTACTACAATACTGCTCCTATGTACAAGAATATAACTACTATAATACTGCCCCAATATACAAGAATATAACCACTATAACATGGCCCTCTATGTACAAGAATATAACTACTGTAATACAATTCTTTCTCTATGTATATTAATATAGCAACTCTAATACTGCTCTCTATGTACTAGAATATAACTATAATAATACTGCCTCCTATATACAAGACTATACTGTAACTATTATAATGTTACCTCCAATGTACAAGAATATAACTACTATAATACTGCTCCTATGTACAAGAATATAACTACTATAATACTGCTCTTTGTATAAGACCATAACTACTATAATACTGCTCCTATGTACAAGAATATAACTACTATAATACTGCCTCCTATGTACAAGAATATAACTACTATAATACTATGCACCAAGAATATAACTACTATAATACTATGTACCAAGAATATAACTACTATAATACAGCTCCTATGTACAAGAATATAAACTACTATAATACTGCCTCCTATGTACAAGAATATAACTACTATAATACCACTTCTATGTGCAACAATATAACTACTATAATACTGCTCCTATGTACAAGAATATAACTACTACAATACTGCCTCCTATGTACAAGAATATAACTACTATAATACTGCTCCTATGTACAAGAATGTAACTACTATAATACTGCCTCCTATATAAACTTATATATACAAGGTTCAACACTATTTTAATGACGTGCACTAGTTTATGTTTTTCTTTCTACGTTTGCTTTCTTGCAGTGATGTACCCTGATGTACTGATGTGTGCCAACGTTACCACTTTTTCCTATTCCAAATGTCAGGAATTCTATCATGGTATAACTGAGAACATGCTTTGCGCTGGAGTTCCTGAAGGCGGCATAGATTCCTTCCAGGTAAAATTTCATTTTTGAAAATATATTGTGTGCCCCCTTTCCTCTTAAATGTCTCTAGAGCAGATTGTTGTCAGTTATCAGTGACGGAGCTGGAAATGTGCAAATAGATTATAAACTAAACGTATGTCTTGCGAATTTCACAAAAATTTTTCAGCCTTAAGCATTTTAAATTTTGGTGCTTTAACCACTTAAGCCCCCCTAGCTTAAACACCCTTAATGACCAGGCCACTTTTTACAATTCCGCACTACACTACTTTCACCGTTTATTGCTCCGTCATACAACTTACCACCCAAATGAATTTTACCTCCTTTTCTTCTCACTAATAGAGCTTTCATTTGGTGGTATTTCATTGCTGCTGACATTTTTACTTTTTTTGCTATTAATCAAAAATGACCGACATTTTTGCAAAAAAATGACATTTTTCACTTTCTGTTGTAAATTTTTTTAAAAAACTACATTTCTATATAAATTTTTCTCTAAATTTATTGTTCTACATGTCTTTAATAAAAAAAAGTCCGATAAGTGTATATTTATTGGTTTGGGTAAAAGTTATAGCGTTTACAAACTATGGTGCAAAAAAGTGAATTTCGGCATTTTGAAGCAGCTCTGACTTTCTGAGCGCCTGTCATGTTTCTTCAGGTGCTAGAATGTCAGGATAGTATAAATACCCCCCAAATGACACCATTTTAGAAAGAAGACACCCCAAAGTATTCACGGAGGGGCATGGTGAGTTCATGTATCATTTCATTTTTTTTCACAAGTTAGCGGAAAATGACACTTTCTGAGAAAAAAAAAAAAAAAAAAAAGTTTCAATTTCTGCTAACTTCTGGCAAAAAAAAATAGAAATCTCAGACGGACTCACTATGCCCCTCAGTGATTACCTCGGGGTGTCTACTTTCCGAAATGGGGTCATTTGTGGGGTGTGTTTACTGTTCTGGCATTTTGGGCGGGGCTAAATTGTGAGCCGCCATGTAAAACCTAAAGGTACTCATTGGAATTTGGGCCCCTTTGCGCACCCAGGCTGCAAAAAAGTGTCACTCATGTGGTATCGCCGTACTCAGGAGAAGTAGGGCAATGTGTTTTGGGGTGTATTTTTACATATACCCATGTTGGGTGAGAGAAATATCTCTGTAAATTGTCAACTTTGTATAAAATTTTTTAAAAGTTGTCGTTTACAGAGATATTTTTCACACAAAGTATGGGTATATATAAAATACACCCTAAAACACATTGCCCTACTTCTCCTGAGTACGGCGATACTACATGTGTGCCACTTTTGCAGCCTGGGTGCGCAAAGGGCCCTAAAACCAATGAGTACCTTTAGGATTTCACAGGGCATTTTTACGCATTTGGATTCCAGAGTTCTTCTCACGCTTTAGGGGCCCCTAAAATGCCAGGACAGTATAAATACCCCACATGTGACCCCATTTTGGAAAGAAGACACCCTAAGGTATTCCGTGAGGGGTATGGTGAGTTCATGTAAAATTTTATTTTTTGTCACAAGTTAGTGGAATATGAGACTTTGTAAAAAACAAAATTAAAAAAAAAAAAAATCAATTTCCGCTAACTTGTGCCAAAAAATAAAAATTCTGTGAACTCGCATTGCCCCTCAAAGAATACCTTGGGGTGTCTTTTTTCCAAAATGGGGTCACATGTGGGGTATTTATACTGACCTGGCATTTTAGGGGCCCCTAAAGCGTGAGAATCCAAATGCGTAAAAATGGCCTGTGAAATCCTAAAGGTACTCATTGGTTTTAGGGCCCCTTTGCGCACCTTGGCTGCAAAAAAGTGTCACTCATGTGGTATCGACGTACTCAGGAGAAGTAGGGCAATGTGTTTTGGGGTGTATTTTTACATATACCCATGCTGGGTGAGAGAAATATCGCTGTATACGACAACTTTTTACATTTTTTTATTCAAAGTTGTCAATTTACAGAGATATTTCTTTCACCCAACATGGGTATATGTAAAAATACACCCCAAAACACATTGCCCCACTTCTCCTGAGTACGGCGATACCACATGAGTGACACTTTTTTGCAGCCAAGATGCGCAAAGGGGCCCTAAAACCAATGAGTACCTTTTAGGAGGGCATTTTTACGCAATTTTCTTCTCACGCTTTAGGGCCCCTAAATTGCCAGGGCAGTATAAATACCCCACATGTGACCCCATTTTGGAAAGAAGACACCCCAAGGTATTCTGTGAGGGACATGGCGAGTTCATAGAAGATTTTTTTTTTGGCACAAGTTAGCGGAAATAGATTTTTTATTGTTTTTTCTCATAAAGTCTCCCTTTCTGCTAACTTTTGACAAAAAGTTAAATTTTTCATGGACTCACTATGCCCCTCAGCGAATACCTTGGGGTGTCTTCTTTCCAAAATGGGGTCATTTGTGGGGTGTTTGTACTGTTCTGGCATTTTGGACGGGGCTAAATTGTGAGCAGCCATTTAAAACCTAAAGGTACTCGTTGGAATTTGGGCCCCTTTGCGCACCCAGGCTGCAAAAAAGTGTCACTCATGTGGTATCGCCGTACTCAGGAGAAGTAGGGCAATGTGTTTTGGGGTGTATTTTTACATATACCCATGCTGGGTGAGAGAAATATCTCTGTAAATTGACAAGTTTGAATAAAAAAATTTAAAAAGTTGTCGTTTACAGTGATATTTCTCACACAAAGTATGGGTATATATAAAAATACACCCCAAAACACATTGCCCTACTTCTCCTGAGTACGGCGATACCACATGAGTGACACTTTTTTGCAGCCAAGATGCGCAAAGGGGCCCTAAAACCAATGAGTACCTTTAGGATTTCACAGGCCATTTTTACGCATTTGGATTCTCACGCTTTAGGACCCCTAAAATGCCAGGACAGTATAAAAACCCCACATGTGACCCCATTGTGGAAAGAAGACACCCCTAGGTATTCTGTGAGGGGTATGGCGAGTTCACAGAAAAAAAAAAAAATTGGCACAAATTAGCGGAAATAGATTTTTTTTTTTTTTTTTTTTACAGTCTCATATTCCACTAACTTGTGACAAAAAATAATATTTTACATGAACTCACCATACCCCTCACGGAATACCTTGGGGTACCTTCTTTCTAAAATGGGGTCACATGTGAGGTGTTTGTACTGCCCTGGCATTTGAGGGTCTCCGCAATCATTACACGTATGGCCAGCATTAGGAGTTTCTGCGATTCTCCGTATATTGAGCATACGGGTAATGAGATTTTTTTTCCCGTTCAGCCTCTGGGCTGAAAAAAATAAAAAAAAAATGAACGGCACAGATTTCCTCATTCGCATCGATCAATGTGGATGAAAAAATCTCTGCCCAAAAATGTGCAAAAAAAAAAAAAACGGCACAGATTTCCTCATTCGCATCGATCAATGTGGATGAATAAATCTCTGCCAAAAAATGTGCAAAGAAAAAAGTAGTAAGGCCCCATTCACACGTCCGCAAAAATGTCAGCATCTATTCCGCAATTCTGCGGAATAGATGCGGACCCATTCAGTGTGAATGGTGCTGGCGGTGATGCAGAGAGCACACTATGCTCTCGCCGCATCAGCATTTGCGGAGCTGCGGCCACAAACTTCCGGGTTTCGGCCACCAAACATCCGGCCGCAGCTCCGCAAAAGATAGAGCATGTCCTATTCTTGTCCGCAATTGCGGACAAGAAAAGGCATTTTCTATATAGTTCTGGCAATGTGCGGATCCGCAAAATGCGGAAAGCACATTGCTGGTGTCCGTGTTTTGCGGATCCGCGGATCCATGGATCCGCAAAACACATACGGACATCTGAATGAGCCTTACAGGGGGGTAATTAGTGTCAGGGGGGTGACATGGGGTGATCGGGGGTTAATCAGGGGTTAATCAGGGGTTAATCAGTGACTGGGGTGGGGGGATGGGGGGTCTGTGTGGTGATTGGTGCACTTATAAAAGTTTCCTTTGGTGGTCCCAAGCAAAAGGGACCACCAAAGGAACGATCAGCAGCATATCAGACGCTGTTAACAAAACAGCGTCTGATATGCCATGTTTTTATCTTCTACAGCCTGCCAGCGCACGATCAGCGCTGGCAGGCTGTAGTTTACCTTGTCCTCGACGTGATCCTAGGAACGCGCGCACACGTGTGCGCGCGTTCACAGGAAATCTCGCCTCTCGCGAGATGACGCGCCCGCGCGTCAGAGAGGAATAGACCGACCGCCTGCAGGACGCAATACTGCGTTAGGCGGTCGGTAAGCGGTTAATTAGGATGAATTTCGCAAAACAATGCCCGCCATTTTACTGTTAAAATGCAAGGAAAACAGGACAGGGATGATGAAGACTGAGGATCACATGACCCGGGGAGGGAATAGGGCTTGCCCACAGCCACCCTGATTGGTTCACAGCCTGACAGCCAATGAGGGCTGGATGTTGGCTAATCCTTCAGGCTCCTGGCTAGCTCAGAAGCACAGATGCCATTGTAAGCTCAGCCAACGATGTGATCAAAACGTGAAAAAAATGAAAGGGTCTGAAGACTTTCCAAATTCATTATGAGTGTTTTATAGGCATATTCCCAGCACCTCCAGCACCATACATTTAGCTGGAAAACTTGTGCAACTGTACTCTTTTTTCCTAAAACCATTAATAATATTGCCACCGTTTAAAATTGCAGTTTAACAAATTTTAATTCAACACATTGTACTGCCTTAACATACCAGTTTAATTTAACACATTTTACTGCATCAATATACCAGTTTAATTAAAGGCATTTTACTGCATTAAATACTTTTTTCCTAAGACGAAGCGACAACACCCCATGTGCTATGGAAATTACTGAAGTCTTGCTGTTAATGACTCGTGTGAGAAGTGTCAGTGTTTGGTCTCCACAAGGAGGAGGTTCTGGTGGAGGCAGGAGACAAGAAGCCCACAATGGCATATTACAATCTGATAAAAGTGGAGGTGAGGGTTAGGACTATGATGATAATTGTGTATTAGATAGGACCTGGAAGCTGGATCAGGAAGCTGAGGAGGAGGCGACATCAGATGAGGAGGGGGTAACAACAATGTCAGAGGCAGTGTACAGACAAAATAAAATAAAAAAACTACCCGGACCACGTCTGCTTCTATTGTGGTGCTGATACCATTAGTGAAGGTTCAAAAGGCCAAGCTCAGCTGCTGCTAGCTGTGTGACTATTTCCCACATAGCAGTTTTTTCCCACACAGGCTGGCACACAACCACAGCCGCGTGTAAGATCTGCAGGATGAAAATAAGACTTGAACGTTCAAGCACAAACATATGTAGATACCAAAGCCAGGATACCAGGAAAATAAAACTGTCATGCTTTTCTAATCAGAACAAGTCTATCCTCCTTCTCCTGGTCTTGTTCATGGCAACAATGCCACATCCTCAAGTAGTACAGTATCCTTGTCACCATCATCATCAACTTCTTCATCAGACTCCTCCTTATTCTCCTTATACTCCATCATGAGACATCCATAATAAAATATGTGGCTATGAGAAAGCTATTATTGACCAGCAATTAGCTTGTGCCAAGCAGAACTCCCACCTGGTCAAGTTACTGGTGGTGTAGTTGCTGCCATAGTTGTGGTAATTATCCAAATGTCATGCAGTTCTGCTCCTTCTAAAAATGTAATTCTGTTGTATGATATTTGTACCTTTGCCCAGCTGTCAGTTTTTTAAAAATTGTTTAAGATTGTCTCATTTTTAAAATGACTGTGCCCTTTCGCCCAGACATTACCTGTACCCTGACCCCATAGAATTCTGGGGAGGAGGATTCGAACAGTGGGTGGAACTGGCCCGACTTGCTATCAATGTAATATCTCAGAGAGGGTTTTTAATGCATCACGTGGCATCTTTACACACAAGTGGGCAAAAGTGACCTGCGCCAGTGTCCAAATCATTATATTTGTCAAAAATAATCAGCCACTTGGATCTGTATGGATTTTCACACATCTGTGCCTAATGAAAACAAATACATTTGCCGTTGCCGACAGTGGCTATTTATCTGCAGCTCAATAATTTAACTTCTGCAGTGTGCCTGTTCATCATGTTCTATGCTATACTGATGTTGTACCCCTACTGCCACTACTTATACTCCTAAATGGCAGCACATCTCCTGCCTTGTCCTTGAGGTTCCACACTGTACTGCTGCTGCTCCTAAAGAAAAAGAGGATGTTTTTGGATGATTGTTCTAAACAAGCTGCTGCTTTTTTCAATACTGCCGTGTGTATAAACATTAACAAGCATCTGTCCCCAATAAGGAAGAATTGATGGAATGGTTTTTAATATTAAAAAAGCCTAACAGATGTAATGGTGCAGTGTGTTTTAAAACAAACTGTTTGTTAACACCATCAACCATGCGTTTACCCATAGCTATGTATGTTAGAGTCACTCTGACATTATTTACTGTTGCTGATTGCATTAAAGAGCTTGAAAGCAGAGAGAAATAGATAGAAAACAATCTAAAAAAAAAGCAAGAGAGAAAGACCCAGGAGACTTGCCATACACCAATACAAATTTCAAGAAATTTGCTCATTTCTAGACAGAATATAATTAGTCTGTGTAAATAACCATACTATATCTTCTCACATACAGGGAAACTCTGGGGGTCCTTTGGTTTGTGGGTCACAAATATGTGGGATCAAATCATGGGGAAATCCAATCCGTGAACCGAATAAACGGAATAAACGGAATGAACGGAATGAATGGAATAAACCAGGAGTCTTCACCAGCATTTTGACCTATGTGACCTGGATTAAACTTGTGATAGAAACTTAAGATTCAAATCTATTCATGGACGCCTAAGGGAATAGTCCTCTCCAAGAACCTAGACCATAAAGCTGTACTGCAGATGTCTAATATATAAGGATGTGTGTTACTGATGTCTGTTTCTGATGATTATATGTAAAAATAAAACTAACATGTATGAAGGCATTTTATCTATTTATCTATAAGTGTTATATTAGTTATACTCTTGTACTTGTGTACATGGGAGCAGTATTATAGCAAAAAAAAAGTATGAGGAGCACAGAGTTCAAATAGATACAGAGTGCCAGTGGCTAAAGAGGCGATCCACCAACTAAAGTAATAGCAGGACAAATTCCACGGCACTTCCAGATAGAGTAAATTAAAATAACTGTTCTTTAATCACCAGACAGTGACTTTTCAGTTCTCTTACTGGGACCTTTCTCAAGCAGTGACATAGCAGTATTATAGTAGTTATATTTTTGTATATAGGGGTCGTATTATAGTACAAACCGGATTCCAAAAAAGTTGGGACACTATACAAATCGTGAATAAAAACGTAATGCAATGATGTGGAGGTGCCAACTTCTAATATTTTATTCAGAATAGAACATAAATCACGGAACAAAAGTTTAAACTGAGAAAATGTACCATTTTAAGGGAAAAATATGTTGATTCAGAAATTCATGGTGTCAACAAATCCCCCAAAAGTTGGGACAAGGCCATTTTCACCACTGTGTGGCATCTACAACACTCAACAGACGTCTGGGGACCGAGGAGACCAGTTTCTCAAGTTTAGAAATAGGAATGCTCTCCCATTCTTGTCTAATACAGGCCTCTAACTGTTCAATCGTCTTGGGCCTTCTTTGTTGCACCTTCCTCTTTATGATGCGCCAAATGTTCTCTATAGGTGAAAGATCTGGACTGCAGACTGGCCATTTCAGTACCCGGATCCTTCTCCTACGCAGCCATGATGTTGTGATTGATGCAGAATTTGGTCTGGCATTATCTTGTTGAAAAATGCAGGGTCTTTCCTGAAAGAGATGACGTCTGGATGGGAGCATATGTTGTTCTAGAACCTGAATATATTTTTCTGCATTGATGGTGCCATTCCAGACATGCCAGCTGCCCATGCCACACGCACTCATGCAACCCCATACCATCAGAGATGCAGGCTTCTGAACTGAGCGTTGATAACAACTTGCGTTGTCCATGTCCTCTTTGGTCCGGATGACATGGCGTCCCAGATTTCCAAAAAGAACTTCGAATCGTGACTCGTCTGACCACAGAACAGTCTTCCATTTTGCCACACTCCATTTTAAATGATCCCTGGCCCAGTGAAAACGCCTGAGCTTGTGGATCTTGCTTAGAAATGGCTTCTTCTTTGCACTGTAGAGTTTCAGCTGGCGATTCAGGAAGAGATGTCGGAGGCAGCATGTCCGTTTGAAAAATCCCTTTATTTGGGAACTGCTCACATGAAAAACGTGAATATAAAAAGTTGCTACGTTTCGGCTATCACATAGCCTTTGTCAAGCTATGTGATAGCCGAAACGTAGCAACTCTTTATATTCACGTTTTTTATGTGAGCAGTTCCCAAAATAAAGGGATTTTTCAACCGACATGCTGCCTCCGACATCTCTTCCTGAATCGTTTACATAGGAGCCTGTATGGATCTGGGGCTCCAGGCTGGCTGTTGCATTCCGGTGGACCATAAGATCTGGCGAGTGCGGTTCCACATTGATTGATTGTACGAGTTTCAGCTGGCAACGGCGGATGGCACGGTGGATTGTGTTCACTGACAATGGTTTCTGGAAGTATTCCTGAGCCCATTCTGTGATTTCCTTTACAGTAGCATTCCTGTTTGTGGTGCAGTGTCGTTTAAGTGCCCGGAGATCACGGGCATCCAGTATGGTTTTACGGCCTTGACCCTTATGCACAGAGATTGTTCCAGATTCTCTGAATCTTCGGATGATGTTATGCACAGTTGATGATGGTAGATGCAAAGTCTTTGCAATTTTTCGCTGGGTAACACCTTTCTGATATTGCTCCACTATCTTTCTGCGCAACATTGTGGGAATTGGTGATCCTCTACCCATCTTGGCTTCTGAGAGACACCCCCACTCTGAGAAGCTCTTTTTATACCCAATCATGTTGCCAATTGACCTAATTAGTGTTAATTGGTCTTCCAGCTCTTCGTTATGCTCAAATTTACTTTTTCCAGCCTCTTATTGCTACTTGTCCCAACTTTTTTGGGATTTGTTGACAACGTGAAATTTTGAATCAACATATGTTTCCTTTAAAATGATACATTTACTCGGATTAAACGTTTGATCTGTCATCTACAAATTCTTACATCTTACAAATAACATATTGACATTTGCATACTGAGACGTATCAAGGCAATTGCGACAATGACAAAGTAATGATGCAAATCGCAATAATTATCAAAGAAAAGTGCAGGCATAACTGGCATAGAACCATAACAGTAAAGTCAACGGACAATATGGAAAAAACACATATCTATTGTAACTAGACATTCCCTCCATCGTACTAAGCCAATACGCGATCCAACTGATGGTGTCAGCGCGATGAGACTCCGCCAACCAGTCAGACCTAAATAGCATATAAGATCCCAGGGGGACCAGCCTCAGAATTATATGAGGTGAAGGAGAGAGGAAAAGGAAGGACAGAGATGGACAAGGACAAGACAAGGACGGGGGGGGGGGGTAATACTGGTAAGGGGAAAAGAGGGAGGGGGGGGGATATGATCCAAGCGATCAACCGAGATCTCTGTGAAGTTTCCAGGGCTTCCACATAGCAAGAAATTTCTCCCTAGAATTTAGTTCCCACGCTAAAAGTTCCTCCAGTCGCATCAACTGGTCTACCTTGTCTACCCATTCTTTAATTGCAGGCGGTTTGGTAGACTTCCACTTCAAAGTGTAGTTATATTCTTGTACATAGGGAGCAGTATTATAGTAGTTATATTCTTGTACATAGGAGCAGTATTATAGTAGTTATATTCTTGTACATAGGAGGCAGTATTATAGTAGTTATATTCTTGTACATAGGAGGCAGTATTATAGTAGTTATATTCTTGTACATAGGAGCAGTATTATAGTAGTTATATTCTTGTACATAGGAGGCAGTATTATAGTTGTTATATTCTTGTACATAGTAACAGTATTATAGTAGTTATATTCTTGTACATAGGAGGCAGTATTATAGTAGTTATATTCTTGTACATAGGAGGCAGTATTATAGTAGTTATATTCTTGTACATAGGAGCAGTATTATATTAGTTATATTCTTGTACATAGGAGGCAGTATTATAGTAGTTATATTCTTGTACATAGGAGCAGTATTATAGTAGTTATATTCTTTAACATAGGAGCAGTATTATAGTAGTTATATTCTTGTACATAGGAGCAGTATTATCGTAGTTATATTCTTGAACATAGGAGCAGTATTATAGTAGTTATATTCTTGTACATAGGAGCAGTATTATAGTAGTTATATTCTTGTACATAGGAGCAGTATTATAGTAGTTATATTCTTGTACATAGGAGGCAGTATTATAGTAGTTATATTCTTGTACATAGAAGGCAGTATTATAGTAGTTATATTCTTGTACATAGGAGTAGTATTATAGTAGTTATATTCTTGTACATAGGAGCAGTATTATAGTAGTTACATTCTTGTACATAGGAGGCAGTATTATAGTAGTTATATTCTTGTACATAGAAGGCAGTATTATAGTAGTTATATTCTTGTACATAGGAGTAGTATTATAGTAGTTATATTCTTGTAATATAGAATCACAAAATAACGTGGCTTAAATGGGTGGGACTGCTCAGATCTCAAACACTGTGGCGTAGTTTCTAACTGGGGGCAGAACTGCCCCCAGTTAGAAACACGCCACAGTGTTTGGGGTCTGGAGCAGTCCCACCCATTTAGGCCACGCTTATTTTTGTGATTCTTGTTTTATATGTATTGAATGTGCCATTGCATATGGCTTGTAAACATTCTGTTGCACCTGGAAGCCGGTGTCACATGGTCTGTTGTAGGTGTAGCTTGCGGCCTCATGTGTTCCCCATTGCATTGTTGGTCCTGCAGTGCAGGTGAGTGGGATGGGGCTGTAGGCTACTTAATACCTGTTCAGACCTTGTTCACACACCATAGGTAGTCTAGTGGTAGGACCCCATGTCATGCTGAGATACCGTGTAGTGGTGCCTAAAGGGGCTCCGATATGTTCCTGATTGGAAATATTGGCGAATCTCTCAGCTTTTAACACCAGAGTGAGGGATTAGCCAGTGTTGTCAGTTGCTTATCCATGTGGTGCATCTTTTTTCTGTGAGTTATATTCTTGTACATAGGAGCAGTATTATAGTAGTTACATTCTTGTACATAGGAGCAGTATTATAGTAGTTATATTCTTGTACATAAGAGGCAGTATTATAGTAGTTATATTCTTGTACATAGGAACAGTATTATAGTAGTTATATTCTGGTACATAGGAGGCAGTATTATAGTAGTTACATTCTTGTACATAGGAGGCAGTATTATAGTAGTTATATTCTTATACATAGGAGGCAGTATTATAGTAGTTATATTCTTGTACATAGGAGCAGCATTATAGTAGATATATTCTTGTACATAGGAGCAGTATTATAGTAGTTATATTCTTGTACATAAGAGGCAGTATTATAGTAGTTATATTCTTGTACATAGGAGCAGTATTATAGCAGTTATATTCTTGTACATAGGAGCCGTATTATAGTAGTTATATTCTTGTCCATAGGAGAGGATAGACGTGTGCTGCCGAGCTCCCTGCAGGGAGGGGGCATGGCTTCTGACCCAGGTGGAGGGGGGGGGGGAGCTGGGCTGTTGATCCTGGGAAAGCCCAGAGCTTGGAGTGCGGTCTGCAGCATGGAGATGGTGAAAGCGATAATCTGGAAATGGTGGCTGGTGAGTTTACTGAAACTTGTAGTGCTTCTGGATTGAGTACAACTGTGACAAAGAAAAGTTTATTTAAATTGGAAAGGCGCATTTCTAAGTTAAGAGATGAGATTAAGACAGAGACTGATGCAAAGAAAAAGCTGATTAAGTATGAATGCCTGGATGATTGCACACATGAACTTGATATGTTACCCTGGAGGGTCACTGCTTTCAGGGTCTCTATGTATGGGGTCCGAGCAGTCAGTCTCTGAAAATGCTGGGAATACTATGGAGCAAAGTGTGTCATCTAGCAAGGGGTTAATTGCAGTGGACTCAGCTTGCAACTCTGATGAAGTTAATGCGAGCAGCAATCCTGTGTATGAACAGGAGAGTGCTTCATGTGCGGACATTGTGGATGAGACCCCGCTCAGTGCTGTGGGTGGGACCCCGAACAGTGTTGTGGATGAGACCCCACTCAGTGCTGTGAACGAGACCCCGCTCAGTGCTGTGAGTGAGACCCCACTGAGTGTTGTGGGTGAGACCCCGCTCAGTGCTTTGATTGAAACTCGGCTCTCAGAGGAGACAACTATACAGACTGGAGCAGACATGGAGGTCAGTATACAGGACCCTCAGCCGTCCGCAGTGTCAGGTGCACAGCAGTCTGGAGCAGACATGGACCCCCAGCCATCTGCAGTGTCAGGTGCGCAGCAGTCTGGAGCAGACATGGACCCTCAGCCATCTGCAGTGTCAGGTGCACAGCAGTCTGGAGCAGACATGGACCCTCAGCCGTCTGCAGTGTCAGGTGCACAGCAGTCTGGAGCAGACATGGACCCTCAGCTGTCCACAGTGTCAGGTGCACAGCAGTCTGGAGCAGACATGAACCCTCAGCGGTCCGCAGTGTCAGGTGCACAGCAGTCTGGAGCAGACATGAACCCTCAGCGGTCCGCAGTGTCAGGTGCACAGCAGTCTGGAGCAGACATGGACCCTCAGCCATCTGCAGTGTCAGGTGCACAGCAGTCTGGAGCAGACATGGACCCTCAGCTGTCCACAGTGTCAGGTGCACAGCAGTCTGGAGCAGACATAGGTGGATCTGCAGGATGATCTGGAGTCAGTAAGCCTGTAGAGGAGAGGCCCAGCACTGATCCTCCTGCTGACCGTCCACAATTCAGGAGACTGTTCTCCAATGTCACAAGGTCGGCTAACCCTCCACCTCAGAGAAAGAACGCTGTTAGGATTAAGTATACGGGTCCAGAGGAAAACCTCCCCTCCAGACTGTACATAGGGAAAGCACTTCTGAAGGACTTCATGAAGTTTAAGGCATCTGAGGTGTACGCCCTGATCCATATCCCCTCCAGCAGGATCTATGACATCAGCTTTAGGCCTCATGCACACGGCCGTTGTTCGGGTCCGCGTCCGAGCCGCATATTTCGCGGCTCGGCCGCGGACCCATTCATTTCAATGGGGCCGCAAAAGATGCAGACAGCACTCCGTGTGCTGTCCGCATCTGTTGCTCCGTTCCGTGCCCCCGCAAAAAAAATATAGCATGTCCTATTCTTGTCCGTTTTGCGGACAAGAATAGGCATTTCTATAATGGGCTGCGTTCCGTTCCGCAAAATGCGGAACAGAACACGGAACAGCTTCCGTGTTTTGCGGATCCGCGATTTGCGGACCGCAAAACACCAACGGTCGTGTGCATGTAGCCTTAAGCTGCAGTATGATCTGGACTTATTCTGGAATATATACAATGACACGAAGGAACAGTCAATCTGGGAGCATCTACAGGTGATCCAGCTGTCCAAGCCTCAGCTAGTGAGGGCCACCATCTTGTTCCAGTCTGAGGTGGTGGCGCTGGCAGATCTGGAGCACTGGCTGAGCAGACAGTGTCTGTTAAAGAGTCATCTGGAAAAAATCTATGATGAGGAAGACATCTGAAATGGCGGATACACCGTGAGGATACAGCTAGAGCAATACAATGGTGTGACCAGACATCTGCCGCACTCCTTCTACCTGGGCTCAGAGAGAGGGATATGCTACTACCCCGGTCAGCCGTGGCTGTGTCACAGATGTGGGGGCAGGCACCTCGCCATCAACTGCTCCCGTATTAAGTGATCATTTTGTGGACAGTTTGGACATTCAAAGGACTGTACAGGTCCAGTCATCTGTAATCTGTGTTTAGGAGCTGGTCATACGTTCCGGGACTGTCCGCATGCGGATCATAATAACATCAGTGATGAGATCTTCTTAGAGGCCATGGAGGAAGGTCAAGAAGAAGTCACTGCAAGAGCAGATACATCCCCAGAAGCTGACAGTCCTCATACTGAAGTAATGCAAAGTGCTAGTGACCCTCTTGTACAGAGCGATAGCCCTCCTGATGCACTACAAGTACCAGCAGTGTTAGAGACTGATATTCCATCTACTCCATTACAAGTACCAACATTTGCTGAACCACAAGTACCAGCCATTGAAAAGGCTTGAAAATCTAGAAATCCTGCTGTGGAAACTAAAGCACAACCTGTAGCACTACAAATACCAGCCACTGAAGAGAATTCTCATACGCAGAGTAAAGTGACCAGTAAACCAGTTGCCAAACCACCTAAAGAACTGCCCTCTACGTCTACAAAGCCTGATGGTCCGGCTGCAGGGCTCAGGAAGCTCAGGAAGCCCTCTGTGGATGAAGAGGGATTCCAGACTGTAAAAAGAAAGAACACCGCAGCAGATCCTTCTAAAAAAGTCACCGCAGGAAAGAAAACCCCGGATCCGCCAGTGCTGGCCATAACCTCCGGGCAGTACGGTGCGCTAGGGGAAGGAGAGTCAGAGGAAAAAGTAGATATGGAGTATGCTTCTTCACATAACCCTGATGGTGACCCCCAGGAAGATGAACCTGACCCTCCAGTGTCCACCAAAAGATGGGGCACCACAGGTCACAGCAGCGGAAGGAGGAAAAAGAGCAAGAAAACTAAGTGACCTGGATGAGGCTGAGAATCAGCTCTATAAATGTGAACAGTGTGAAGACTAAGAGCAGGCGGCAGGCGATGTACCAACGTCTGTCTCAGGAGAGATCTGACATCTTCTTCTTACAGGAGACTTATTTGAAGAACAATGCTTAGGTGTTTGAAGCCAAGAGAGACTGGAGACATGGAGCATCTTTCTGGTCCTTTGGTCTGGAGAGAAATGACGGTGTGGCCATTCTCTTCAGTAAGGTGGAGGTTGAGGTGGAGAGAGTCCTGGAGATCTGTCCGGGCCGCTGCCTGATGCTGGACTTTATACTGGACACTGTGTATTATAGAGCCATTAATATCTATGCTCCTCAGACTAGAAAGGAGAGGAGGGAATTATTTCAGCAGATGAAGCCATATTGTTTCACATCCAGGGTGTTTATAATGTGCGGGGATTTTAATAGTGTCTCCTGTAATGTGGATCGTTCCAGTAGTCATAAGTGCAGTATACGGGCACTTTAATACCCGTTTACTACCAATCTGTTATGTCCCTTTAAGTGGTTTCATATAATTGCCTGCAGTAATGTGAGGGTTGTGATGTAGGTCTTAGACCACTAGGGGAACTGTTGAGCAGGGTTGTATATATAGCTAGGCCAGGGCAGGCTAGTGTTAGTGCAGACCCTGGAGTCTGTGAAGGCCACATGTCTCGGGCCTAAGCAAGTCAGCAGAAGTCAAGCAGAGGCAATCCCTAGAGCAAGAGGTACTGAAATGTCAAGAGGAGGTACACTGTAAACTGGAGATTCAAGGATATAAGCCAGAAGTAGGGCATTGGGGCCTTGAAGAATAATTGCCAGTCAGGACAAGCCAGGAAGAAAGTAAGGTTCACCTGCAATTCAAAGTCCTGTTATTTTACCCTCTACTTTACCTTGCTGGATGTAAGCCTGCTGTAACTGCGACTGTACAAAAGTCTATTGTCTGCAACAAGAACTGTTTTAAGAGGTTGCCTTGTGTATTGCCACTGTTTCAGTAAAGTTGGAATTCTGTTTTCAAGCTACAAGTCTGCACCTCTATTATTCCTACTATAAATACGGTGTGCCACCGTTTACTGGCACTGGCGTCACGAAACATCAGGGACTTAGCCATAGGCACGTTAAACTACAACACCAAGGGCACCTCACATTGCACCTGGCTGTGTCCCTTCAGAACCCAGAGAGTGCCCCAGAGGAACAGCGTGCCGGCCTCTCCATCACTGGCATTCCCCAGGTTAGTCCCACACATTGCCCTGACTTGGGGATGCTACATTTTGGCGTCACGAACAGGATTCGCACGTTTTTACGGACTGTGAGCAAAAAGTGAACTTTGTGCCTTAACCAGTTTGCCAAGTGACAAAACGCCTGTTTATTTGAAGTAAACTTTGCGGACTTAAAACGTACAGAAAAGTGTCCCAAAAACCTCCAGAAAGCGCTGTGCAGTGTTGTGCTATCAAGAGGAAGAAAATCGCCACTTCAAAGTGTGTTTTTGTGGACTTTTTACAATCCTGCTTGCTGTCACTGAATAGCGGCATCATGGCGCCTAAGATGGCCGCCTGAACTGTGGACTTATCTACTGTGCCATCACTATTCCTTGCTGGCGGGAAAATTTAGCGCCAAACTTTGCAGCGTCACCGCCTTATTCAAATTTTCCAAGCTGGACTCCACCTACCTTGGGTCTGGAAGAACACAGACGCTGTTCCCCGTCGGAGTGAGTCCGAAACTCCGCCCCTCCGGCCCGACGTCCTCGCGGTAAGGGACGCTGCGCAAGGGATTCCCGAAGACGTCCTTCCGGATCTCGCGAGACTTGGACTGCCTGCACCGGAGTAAGTACAAACTCCTGGGTAAAATAATTCTACACCAGAGGGGGGTCACCTGGTTAGTAAGGCCCGAAAAGGGGACACCGGACTCTTTCCACCGATTGCACTCACCGGCCAGTAACCCCGCCAGCGCGACATCGGACCTGTCGCTACCTCTTAAAGGGACCGCACACCCAATTAATCTGCACCATGTCGGACTCAGAAGTAGCAGAGCAGCCTGCCCCCAGGGAGCCAGTGGCCACCAACAGTATTGCGCCTGCCAACATGATGCCGCTGACGATGCCATACTACTTTGGGGCCCCATGGTTTCCCCGCTACGCCGGGAGGCTCATAATTTAAAAGACTTCCAAGACAAACTACTGGCTCTGTTCGGCTCTATCCTATCAACCCGGAGCAACAAATGGAGATTCTGTTAGCCCAGTTGGAAGGAGCGGCCCGCCGAGAGGTCATGTCCTGGCCCAGTTCTGAGAGGAGTACCATAGAGCAGATCTTTGACCGCCTCAGCACTACCTTTGAAGTCAGGACTGTGTCTGAAATAAAGATGCGCTTCTTCAGTAAGAAACAAAAGCCTGGTGAGTCACTCCGTGATTTTGCTTTATCCCTCCAAGAGGCCTGGAGGGCAGTCATTCATATAGACCCTAGAGAGGTTGACACCCAGGATCAAACTCTGAGAGAACAATTTATTGCGGGTGTGAATAGCGAATCTTTAAAAACTCAATTGAAAATGTTGTCGGCTCAGCACCCTAGCAGTATTTTCCTGGACTTTAAAGAACTGGCCATTAGTATTCTGGGACAACATCTGCCAACGGAACCAGTGGCCCATCCCGAGCCTTCTGTCCGTAATCCTAAGCTGACGGATGCCAGCCTGCCAGGGGCCAGCCAAGCCGCCCAGACTCCAGTTCCTGATACAGTAGCTGCTCTGATGGAACAGGTCAATTACCTCACTAAGAGCCTGGAAAAAGTCTGCAGGAAACTGGAAGAGTGGGAGAAACCCTTAATGCTGGAAGATGAACTCCTTCTGCCTCAAAGCCTGGCCCCCTGCGTATCAAGAAGTTTATCCCAGAGATCCTGGAAGACGTTCAAGTGACCGGTTTAGGAACCGCAAGCGGCCTTCCTGTAACTACTGCAAGAAGTTGGGTCATACTGAATCTACTTGCTGGCAGTTAAGCGGGTCACCCTCGAGGCTGAGGACCGCCCCTCGGGAGGTAGAACAACAGGTCCAAGGGATCCAAACTGGATGCCCCGTTATGTGGGGTCCCGTCCCAAAATAAACGTCCGGATCAATGGAGTGCCTTTTGAAGCGTTGTTGGACACTGGATCTCAAGTCACCACTATTCAGCAGTCCACCTTTAATCAGTTCTGGAGTTCCAGCCTGCTTACCCAGCCACCTGAGTCCTGGCTGGAGATAATTGCAAGCAATGGTAAGCCCATAAAAGTCCATGGATACTGGGAACCCACTCTCCAGGTGGGAGAAGCCACTTTACCACAGCAAGGAGTGATCGTGGTACAAACCGGGGATAAAGGGGGTCACCCTGTGATTGTTGGGACTAATGTTTTCAAAAATTGCTACCCTGAGGTACTTGAAGCTCTCCATCAGTCCCTGCCTGCAGCTTCCTCTGCCTCCAAGAAGGTCCTCCAAAAGACTATCAGCGTATTGTGTGCTCAGCAGAGGTTTGCAAATGAAAAAGGAGAGATCTGCACCGCCAGGATCCGTGATAATAGGCCAGTGACTCTACCTCCAAACTCCCAAACCCTCCTGTGGTGCCGTGCTGTCCTGGGAGTCCAGGGCCAAGACTATCCGGCCCTGGTGGAACCTGTCCAGATGGAGAACTACCCATATGTGAGAGCTGCCAAGTGCCTGGCGACCGTCTCCCAAGGTAAAGTACCTGTCCGTCTGATTAACCTCAGCGATCATCCTGCTGTGCTTACTAAGCACTGTCCTGTTGCCCAGCTTTCCCAGGTATCCTTCCAGGATGTCATCCGCCTGCCTGTCACCGAGAAGCCACCAGCTGCCACTCGAGGACCTCTTCCTGCGGACGACTCTCCAGTGCCCTGGTGGAAGGAACTCCATGTCGGGGACGAAGCTACCCCGCAACATCAACTAGAGGGACTCCTGAACCTAGTAAAGCAACACCATCAAGCCTTCAGTAAGCATGCAACGGACTATGGAGAGGTCAGTGTCATCCAACACACCATACCCACTGGCTCTCATCCTCCCATTAAAGAGAGGTATAGACCCATACCACCAACTTCATACCAAACTGTTAAAGAGATGATCCAAGAAATGAAAGACTCAAACGTAATCCGGGACAGTCGTAGTCCCTGGGCTGCCCCCTGGTTTTAGTAAAAAGAAAGATGGTGGCATCCGGTTTTGTGTAGACTATAGAAAGATAAATCAGATCACTCACAAAGATGCTTATCCATTGCCACGTATTGAGGAGTCTCTAACTGCTCTAGGCTCCTCCGCCTATTTCTCCACCTTAGATTTAACCAGCGGATATTGGCAAGTGCCCATGGCCCCTGAGGATAGGGAAAAGACTGCTTTCACCACCCCTATGGGCCTGTTTGAATTTAATTGCATGCCATTTGGACTGTGTAATGCCCCGGGACCTTTCAAAGATTAATGGAGCGGTGCTTAGGCCATAAGAACTTTGAGACGGTGCTGTTGTACCTGGATGACGTTATCATCTATTCTAAAACGTATGAGGACCATTTAAAGCATTTAGCTGAGGTGTTTGAAATCCTTATTAAATACGGCCTCAAGATTAAACCGTCCAAATGTCACCTGCTGAAACCTGCTGTAAAATACCTGGGACATGTTGTAAGCGCAGAGGGGTTCAGCCTGATCCTGATAAGCTGGCTGCTGTCCGAAATTGGCCGGTCCCCACTACAGTGAAGGAAGTGAGGAGTTTCCTTAGCTTCGCTGGCTACTACCGGCGCTTTATCCCCCACTTCGCTCAAATAGCGGATCCAATCCAGGAACTCCTGAGGGGACAACCAAAAAGAGCCCAAAGACTCCTGTCCCCATTGAGTGGAATGAAGAGAGGGAGATTGCATTTCAGTTGTTAAAGAAAAGTTGACTGAACCTCCTGTGCTGGGGTACCCAGATTACAGTAAGCCATTTCACCTTTACACAGATGCCAGTAAGAAAGGCCTGGGAGCAGTGCTAGCTCAAATACAAGAGGGGAAAGAGAGAGTGATAGCTTACGCCAGCCGGTCCTTAAAGGGAGCTGAAAAGAATGATCAGAATTATAGCTCTTTCAAATTAGAGTTTCTGGCCTTAGTGTGGGCGGTAACAGAAAAATTCAAAGACTATTTGGCTGCCACTCCATTTATTGCATTCACTGATAACAATCCTCTGGCTCACCTGAATACCGCTAAACTGGGGGCCTTAGAACAGAGATGGGCCTCCCGCCTTGCTAATTACGACTTCACTGTAAAATACCGGGCTGGCCGTTCAAACGATAATGCTGATGCCCTGTCAAGGCTCCCCACTGAAATAGCACCAGATGACATACGGGATGCCTGGGAAGATGTAGAGATGCCAGCATTTTATAACCGGTTTGCTCAACAGGACCAAGCTCAAGCTGCCAACAGTGGAACCTCTGACCCTCCATCCTTTGATAAGCCTGCATCCAGAGAGGAAAAGTGGATTAAGTTGCAATCAGAGAGTAGAGTTCTCGGTGAACTGCTGGACTTCTTCATCAGTGGCAGAACCCCTGAAAGAATTCGGCGAAAGACCGCAGACCCAGAACTCATCAAATTGTGGAGGCAACGTCAACAACTTTTCCTTCAAAAAGGCCTGTTGCTGCGACGAAGCCTGGATCCAGTGTCAAATGACAGAGTGCACCAGATCCTCATCCCACGTCGTGATGCAGGTATGGTTTTAGAAATGTATCATGACAGGTCTGGACATTTTGGGGTTCAAAAGACTGAGGCCACTGTCCGTAGGCGGTTCTACTGGGTTGGAATCAGAGAGGACATTGAGAAGTGGTGTCGGGAATGTACAGCCTGTGCCCTAAAAAGAGGTGAACACCATGATCAGAGAGCACCGCTGCACCCTATAATAAGTACCGCCCCTCTTGAGCTGGTTGCTATTGATCACGTAAAGTTAGAGCCCAGTCACTCAGGGTATACCTATGCTATGACTATTATTGACCATTTCACTAAGTTTGCCGTAGCAGTGCCTGTGAAGGACCTGACAGCCAAGACGACCGCGGAATTGTTCTGGAAACACTTCCTCCTGCCTTACGGTTGCCCAGAAAAGATCCTCACCGACCAGGGGTCTGCGTTTGAGTCTCATCTGTTCCAGGAGCTGTGCCGACTACACAATTGCCAAAAGGTCCGGACCACGGCCTATCATCCACAAGGTAATGGACTCTGTGAAAAGATGAATCAGACCTTGATTGAAATGTTGAGAGCCGTGCCTCCTGAGACCAGAGGAGATTGGCCTAACTTGCTACCACAGCTCATGTATACGTACAATAATACTATCCATTGTTCCACTGGATACACTCCTTTCTACCTGTTGTTTGGGCGTCAGGGTAAATTGCCTGCAGACCATTCCCTGGATGTACAAGTGCTGGATGACATTAATCCCCTGCCTAAAACTGACTGGGTAACGGAACATCAAAGGCACTTGCTTAATGCCAAAGAAATTGTCCAGGAGCGGATGGAAGGTGCCCGGGAGCGACAACAAAAAGACTATGATTTGGCGGCCCATGCAGAGCCCTTGGCTGTGGGGGACACCGTGTGGTTAAAGAACAATCACCGCACCAGTAAGCTGGACAGTAAATGGGAGAGAACTCCCTATCTTGTGTCTGCCATCCCTAATGCTGAAACTCATACCTATGAGGTCACCAGAGAGGGTAAGGGTCCCCAAATTGTTCACAGAAACCGGCTTAAATTCTGCAGTGACAAGGAGGCTGTCGTTGGAGATTCCGGATCCGAGTCTTCTGAGTCAGATTCCATTGCTCGGCCTGCTGAACCTATGCAGGCTATAGCGGATTTGCTGAATGATCCTGAGCCGCTCCACTGGTTCCTTACACCCTGGTTAAACTTTGGGGTGCCTGTCCCGGCACCTGCTGAACCTGCAATCGTAGCAGGCCCCGCTCAGGGTGCTACTGAAAGGGGTCCCACTGACGTGGATCCTTCTTGTCCCCCTGTGCCCGGACGAGAGGAGACCTTGGCTCTAAGGAGGTCTACCCGGTCTACTAGGGGGCGCTTACCAGTACGTTTTGAAAACTATGACTGTACTGGAAGTGTTTCCCGACAGGAAACCTCTGTGTGAGCATCATCCTTTTTAAGTTTGTGCCCAGAGATGGACTCCCTGTGTGCGAGCCTCTGTGATATATGTTCTTATTATAGACTTATGCATTTTCATATGGACTATGTGATGTTTTATTATGTTCTTATTATGGACTCTGGCATTCTCTTATGGACTATCCTGGTGTTAACCATTGATTTGCTGTACCAGGTCAGCATCACAGCTCTGCATTAACAGCCTGCAAGCAGAGGACGTCGCCCCTTGTCACCGCGCTCCACCTTTTCCAGCTGGACCTGATATGATTACTTATGCAGATGTCATTCATTTGTGTTTGTATATGCCTGCATGTGTTTTGTGTCTTTCAGGAGAAGAATCCAGCTGGGTGGGCCCCTGTGGGAGTACGAGGTCGTACTCAGTTTAAAGTCGTGGGGTATGCAGTATACGGGCACTTTAATACCCGTTTACTACCAATCTGTTATGTCCCTTTAAGTGGTTTCATATAATTGCCTGCAGTAATGTGAGGGTTGTGATGTAGGTGTTAGACCACTAGGGGAACTGTTGAGCAGGGTTGTATATATAGCTAGGGCAGGGCAGGCGAGTGTTAGTGCAGACCCTGGAGTCTGTGAAGGCCACATGTCTCGGGCCTAAGCAAGTCAGCAGAAGTCAAGCAGAGGCAATCCCTAGAGCAAGAGGTACTGAAATGTCAAGAGGAGGTACACTGTAAACTGGAGATTCAAGGATATAAGCCAGAAGTAGGGCATTGGGGCCTTGAAGAATAATTGCCAGTCAGGACAAGCCAGGAAGAAAGTAAGGTTCACCTGCATTTCAAAGTCCTGTTATTTTACCCTCTATTTTACCTTGCTGGATGTAAGCCTGCTGTAACTGAGACTGTACAAAAGTCTATTGTCTGCAACAAGAACTGTTTTAAGAGGTTGCCTTGTGTATTGCCACTGTTTCAGTAAAGTTGGAATTCTGTTTTCAAGCTACAAGTCTGCACCTCTATTATTCCTACTATAAATACGGTGTGCCACCGTTTACTGGCACTGGCGTCACGAAACATCAGGGACTTAGCCATAGGCACGTTAAACTACAACACCAAGGGCACCTCACATTGCACCTGGCTGTGTCCCTTCAGAACCCAGAGAGTGCCCCAGAGGAACAGCGTGCCGGCCTCTCCATCACTGGCATTCCCCAGGTTAGTCCCACACATTGCCCTGACTTGGGGATGCTACATAAGCAACTGAGATATGATGAGAACTTCCTTAACAATATAGTCCAGCAGGCTCATTTAGTGGATCCCTATGTTGTACATAGCTCCGGTAGAGCCTACACTTACCATAAGGCCGGTAACACCAGTAGAATAGACCGGGTGTATATAAAACGTGAAATGAGGAGCTCTGATTACAGGACGAGCCCCATAGAGTTCTCTGACCATTGTATGGTGAGTGTCACGCTGGATCTGGCCGGGGCCGTGGTCTGTGGTAGGGGCTACTGGAAGGTGAACAGCTCGGTGCTGCAAGATCCAAAGTTCAGGGATGTTTTTATCACCTTCTACAATGAGCGGAGGACCACCCAGTGTATGTGTGATGACACAGCGGAGTGGTGGGAGGGTATGAAGGGTGATATCAAGCAGTTTCTCATACGTGCTGCGAGGAGGCATAGTAATGTGGAGTATATGAAGTATTCAGCGCTGAGGCTGCAGCTGAGCCGGGTATACGGTAAGATCAATAGTGGTGAGAAGATAGATGGTAAGTACGTCACCCAGATAAAGCAGAAGATGCGAGAGCTGCAGTATGACCGCCTCAAGTCTCTCAAAGCAGAGGGGCAGTTTGATAATTGGGGGTTCACAACCCAGACCCCTATATTGCCTGTAAGAACAGGGTCAGCAGGAAGCTCATGACCAGCCTGTTAGATGAACATGGGGTGGAGCAATCAGATCAGAGGAAACTCCACAAAATTATTGGAGATTATTACAAAAATCTGTTTAAAGGCAGTCAGATAAGTGGTGACAGCATCAGAACTTACCTGAAAGGCGTCAAAATCCCAAAACTAGATCAAGCAGAAGCAGACGGCTTGGCCGAGCCCATAACTAAGGAGGAGGTGAAGAGGAGCATTGACTCCTTAAAAACCAAGAGGAGCCCGGGCCTGGACGGTCTGACCAGTGAATCCTATAAGGAGTTCAGAGATGTATTAGCCCCAGACCTGGTGCAGGTCTATAATGATTGCCTTTCTGCCAGGAAACTTCTACAGTCACAATATAAATCTGTTCTGGTTCTCCTGGCAAAGAAAGGAAATCTAAAAGACTTAAAAAACTGGCGTCCGTTGTCTTTACTGAACACCGATTATAAAGTTTTGGCCAAGATCTTGTATTATAGGATGAGTGTGGTGGCGGATGACCTGATCATCTCCAACCAGACGTGTGGTGTGAAAGGCAGGACTATAGAGGACCCATTGCTGCTGGTGAGGGAACGTGACGTACATCAGGCAGCACAATGTAGGAGCATATGTGGTGGGGTTAGACCAGAGCAGGGCCGTTTCTACAGGCGGGCGAGGGGTGCGACCGCACGGGGCGCATCACTAAGGACAGAAGAGGGGGGCGCTGTCAGCAGGTTCCAGCGCCGGAGGGGGGCCCTTTATGTCCGGAGGCAGCAGGAGTGGAGATGAGCGCTTCCTCTGTGGAAGCGTTCATCTCCATATTCATCTGTATCGCCGTCCTCAGAACTAGTATTTTCAGGGGGTTTATCAGTTTATGCAGTATCGTTTTGGGGGTGCATGATGGGATGTTGAGAAGGTGGGAGGATGATGGAAAAGTAGGAAACTAAGATGTCTGTCAAACTCTGCAGAGAGAAGAGATGGCTGAAAGAAATCATCATGGCGGTCTGATCTGAATGGAGAAGATAGAGAAAGAGAACATCTACATCACAGGAGACGTCACTGGATGTAAGAGGTATGTCGTGGAGCTGCATTAGGTTACTTTCACAACTGCGTTAGTGATTCTGGCAGGCTGTTCCGGCAGAGAACAGCCTGCCAGAATTCACTGGATCCAGCACTGCTGGATGCAGACTGAATGCCCGCCGCCCCAATCAACTACAATGGGGTACGGCAGAGATCCGGCCACAATCTGGAAGGGGGGGGGGGCGCTTTTTTGATTCTCACCCGTTGGTAAATTTCCCTAGAAACTGCGCTGAACCAGAGCAAGGCTTTTGATAGAGTCCATCATGACTACCTGTACCAGGTGTTGTTGGAGTACGGACTTCCTGCACGCTTCGTACAATGACTGCAGGTTCTCTATAAGGAGGCAGTAAGCCAGCCTCTGATTAATGGTCGCTTGGCAGAACCCTTCAGGACCATGTCTGGTGTAAGGCAGGGCTGCCCTCTAAGCCCATTATTATACGTCTTCAGTCTGGATCCTTTTTTTAAGAAAGTTGCAGGATAATAGAAATCTCTTGGGGTTGAAATGTCACGTACAGAGTAAAATAGTGGACGCAAAGTTCTGTGCTTATGTGGATGATGTGACGGTTCTGGTGTCGTCTAGTGATGATTGTGTGGCCCTACAACAGGAGATAGCAGCTTTCTCTCGAGTGTCTAATTCTGCTGTGAATATGGATAAGAGCGAGGCGTTGTGGCTGGGGGGTGACCGCGGTGTCTTCTCAGTGCCCTTCAGAACAGTGCAGGACAAGATAAAGATTTTGGGAATTAAGTTTGGAACTGTAGATGATGGGAAGGTGAACTGGGAGGAGAAGCTGGCGGTGTGTGAGCAGAAGGTGCAGGGCTGGCGGCACTGGAAGCTGACTTATCAGGAGAAGATCCGCCTGCTGAAAAGCTTCCTGCTCCCGCTATTCCTCTATGTCAGTGTGGTGATAGATGTCAATCGCTTGCAAGTTCAGAATGAACGGTAACGCTTCCAGGGAAGCCACATCTTAACAAAGAGAGCTCTAGAGTACGTTTCCCAGTGTGCAAGCTCTTCAAACCGGTACAGCTGGTCAACCTTCTCGGTCCACATCGAGATGGATGGAGGGGAGTCGTTTTTCCATAGCAGCGGGATCAGTAGGCGGGGTGCTGTTATGAGCATAACAGTTGTATATCACATAAAGAAAGGCCTCATTCACATGGTGCTACAATTGTTCAGGTACACTGCTACACTCATAAAGACTAAGCACTAAGTCAAAGGGCTGGCAAAAATTACAAGGAACCGGCACTCCAATACACTCTTTATTACACATAAAGGAGAGCATCATTCACAAATTATCATTGATGGCCTGCTGGTGACCCTCAAAAACATTTAGAGCAATGGCCTGCTGCTTACCCTCTAAAACATTATAGTTGAGGGCCTGAAGGTGAGCGGACCCTATAAAAAATTGTAGTGAGGGCCTGGAGGTTAGCAAACCTCATAAAAACTTGCAGTGATGGCCTAAAGGTGAGCAGACCATATAAAACATTAGAGGTGAGGGCATGAAGCAGAGCAAACCCCATAAAACATTGCAGGGGTGGCGTACAGCTGAGCAGTCTATATAAAGCATTGGAGGTGAGGGCCTGAAGGTGAGCGAACCCCATACAACATTGCAGTAATGGCCTATAGGTGAGCAGTCCATATAAAGCATTGGAGGTGAGGGCCTGAAGCCGAGGGAACCCCATAAATCATTGCAGTGATGGCTTACAGGTAAGCAGACCGTATAAAATATTAGAGGTGAGGGCCTGGAGCAGAGCGAACCCCATAAAACATTGCAGGGATGGCTTACAGGTGAGCAGACCGTAGAAAACATTGGAGATGAGGGCCTGAAGCCGAGGGAACCCCATAAAACATTGCAGTGAGGGCCTACAGGTAAGCAGACCGCATAAAGCATTGGAGATTTGGGCCTGAAGGTGAGCAAACCCGATAAAACATTGCAGTGATGGCCTACAGGTGAGAAGACCATATAAAACATTAGAGGTGAGGGCCTGAAGCAGAGAGAACCCCATAAAACATTGCAGTGATGGCCTACAGGTGAGCAGACCGTATAAAACATTGGAGGTGAGGGCCTGAAGCCGAGTGAACCCCATAAAACATTGTAGTGAGGGCATATATATTCTGTATGGAAGAGGAGGTGGAGAAGGAGGCGGTTGAGAAAAGAAGATTCAAACCTATCCCTTTTTTTTTGCTGTGAAAAGGGTGCATCTAAATCTTGTGGATTGAGTACATTATAAAGCATACATTCAAATTGCGTTTTTTTTCCTCACTAGCTCAGCTTTCCTCTGTTGGAGTGGAGAAGTCAGGAGCAATCCACGCCTTGTTCATTTTTATCTGAGTCAACCTGTCAGCATTGCCAGTGGAGAAGCGGATATGCTTATCTGTTATAATGCCACCAGCAGCACTAAATACCCGCTCAGACAATACGCTGGCGGCAGGCCAGCACCTCCAAGGCATAGAGCGCAAGTTCGTGCCACGTGTCCAGCTTGGACACCCAGTAGTTGTAAGGCACTGAGGGATCATTTAGGACACTGACACGGTCTGCAATGTATTCCTTCACCATCTTCCAAAACTTTTCCCTCCTTGTAGCTCTAGGCAGCGTTTCAGGGTGAGGTTGCTGACGGGGTGTCATAAAAGTGTCCCATGCCTTGGAGAGTGTTGCCCTGCCTCTGATGGAACTAATGTGTGTTCCCCTTGTCTCCCTTCCTTGGTTGCCTAAGGAAGTACGGACTCTGGCAGCCGCATTGTCGGATGGAAAATTTTGGAGCAATCTGTCAACAAGTACCTTCTGGTATTGCACGGTTTTACTGGTCCTCTCCACCAAAGGAATGGGAGATGAGAAGTTCTCTTTGTAGCGGGTGTCGAGAAGGGTGAACACCCAGTAATCTGTGTCACCTAAAATGCGTATAACACGGGAAAGGCAGCCTAACATGAATCAGCCATGTGTGCCAGAGAACCAACGGGCAAGACGTCGATGTCAACTTCAGGATGACTCTCCATACCCTCATCATCCTCCTCCTCCTCCTCTTCTGCCCATCCACACTGAACAGATGGAATTAAAGTTCCATGAGTACTACCCTCTGTAGCTGCCTCCAGCTCCTCCTCTTCATGGCTAGCGTTGAGCGCGAATATTCGAATAACGAATTTTTTAGGGACTATCGGCACTTCGATAATTCGCAAATATTTCAAATATAGCTCTATCTATTCGCTATTTCGAATATTCCTTTTTTTTTTTTTAGGTTCATGTTGCTCTCTTGTTGTCTTCCCACTTCCCAAAAGCTGTTCTTACCTGTCCTGAGGATTCCTGGCTCCCTTCCCGCTCCAGTTAATGCCCGTTGTCGCTTCTGCCGACTTCCCGTGTGCATGGAGTGTCCCCATCCCAATGCTAAAATGTACTGTCGGATGTGAGAATCACGATCTCACAAATTTGACTAAGTTGTATTCGCAATGCGATTTAATATAACCTGTATTACTCGCATTGCGAATTCAACTTAGAGCTGAGTTCCTAATGGTTGGCTTGCTAGAATATGACGAAGATTGAGAATATAGTGCTATATTCGATATCTTTGTTGATTCTAGTAAGCTAATCCAATAGAAAATTTGCCTGTATACACTGTTCCAAGTTCAAATCGCAATACGCGATTATAAATTCACGTAACATTCGCAATATATAGAACAATGATGAATATTCGATTTTGACGAATATATGACGAATATTCAATCGAATATTCGCGAAATATTACGAAATCGAATATGGCACCTCCCGCTCAACACTATTCATGGCCCAATTCACGCTTAAAAGACAACTGGGTAAGGTGGATTGTTTTGTTTTTTCTGGTGCACTGGCATCAGGCACGGTTTCATTGCGCCCAGGGCCACGGCCTCTGCTTGCACCATCATCATCACGCCCAGAGCCACGACTCTGCTTGCTCCATCAGCATCACGCCTACTTCCCCCTCCCTTTGTGCTCGCCTTCTTCATATTAATGGTTTTGTCTGTAGATGTGGTGCAGATTGTTTTACTGTCCGCTAAAGACACAGTTTTCTGATGCAGGATGGTACTGGATACAGAAAAATACAGATTTTGGGCACTACAGTAGGCCAGAGATAATGTAATTTTGACAATACACACTGTATTCGGATATAATTCTATATGGATACAAATGTGTCCCAAATAAAATGTATTCTCTGCGGGAATACTATATATACGGTTGCGGCCTAAAAGCACATAGAGATGTGCCCAAAACTAGTTAATTATGGCCAAAATATAAATCACTCTGCTGGAGTAATTAATATACAGGTTGCGGATTGAACACACACAGATGTGGCCCAAGTTAGGTTAATTTCCCCAGGAAAAAAATAATTCTCTGATGGTGCAGTGTATATCTCAGTAGCAGGCACACTGTAGTGAATAAGCCCCTTTTTATAATGTCTGCCCAACACACTGCTTTATGATGGTGAAGTAACATAGTATATAAGACCGAAAAAAGACATTCGTCCATCCAGTTCGGCCTGTTTCCTACAAGTTGATCCAGAGAAAGGCAAAAAACCCCTGTGAGGCAGAAGCCAATTTCCCCACTTAAGGGGAAAAAAATTCCTTCACGACTCCAGTCAGGCAATCAGAATAACTCCCTGGATCAACGACCCCTCTCTAGTAGCTATAGCCTGTAATATTATTACACTCCAGAAATACATCCAGGCCCCTCTTGAATTCCTTTATTGTACTCACCATCACCACCTCCTCAGGCAGAGAGTTCCATAGTCTCACTGCTCTTACCGTGAAGAATCCTTTTCTATGTTTGTGTACAAACCTTCTTTCCTCCAGACGCAGAGGATGTCCCCTCGTCACAGTCCTGGGGATAAATAGATGATAGGACAGATCTCTGTACCGACCTCTGATATATTTATACATAGTTATTAGATCTCCCCTCAGTCGTCCTTTTTCTAAAGTGAATAACCCTTATTTTGATAACCTTTCAGGGTACTGTAGTTGCCCCATTCCAGTTATTACTTTAGTTGCCCTCCTCTGAACCCTCTCCAGCTCTGCTATGTCTGCCTTGTTCGCAGGAGCCCAGAACTGTACACTGTACTCCATGTGTGGTCTGACTAGTGATGTGTACAGTGGTAGGACTATGTTCTCATCACTGGCATCTATGCCACTTTTGATGCAACCCATTTTCATATTGGCCTTGGCAGTAGCTGCCTGACACTGGTTTTTGCAGCTTAATTTGCTGTTTATTAAAATTCCTAGATCCTTTTCCATGTCAGTGTTACCGAGTGTTTTACCATTTAGTATGTACGGGTGACTTGCATTATTCCTTCCCATGTGCATAACTTTACATTTGGCAGTGTTAAACCTCATCTGCCATTTCTCTGCCCAAGCCTCCAATCTATCCAGATCCCTCTGTAGCAGAAAACAGTCCTCTTTTGTGTTAATTACTTTACACAGTTTAGTGTCATCTGCAAAAATAGATATTTTACTGTGCAAGCCTTCTACAAGATCATTAATAAATATATTGAAGAGAATAGGGCTCAGTACTGACCCCTGAGGTACCCCACTAGTGACAGTGACCCGTCCAGTACTGACCCCTGAGGTACCCCACTAGTGACAGTGACCCCTTCAGTACTGACCCCTGAGGTACCCCACTAGTGACAGTTGCCCAATCTGAGTGTGTACCGTTAATAACCACCCTCTGTTTTCTGTCACTCAGCCAGTTACTTACCCACATACAGACATTTTCTCCCAGTCCGAACATCCTCATTTTATATACTAACCTTTTATGTGGTACAGTGTCAAATGCTTTGGAGAAGTCCAGATATACAACATCCATTAATTCCCCGCTGTCAAGTCTAGAACTTACCTCCTCATAGAAGCTGATTAAATTCGTTTGGCATGACCGATCCCTCATGAAGCCATGCTGATATGGCGTTATTTGCTTATTTTCATTGAGATACTCCAATGAATGAATTGAGAAACCCTTCAAAGCTTCCCCACAATGGATGTTAAACTTACCGGCCTATAATTTCCGGACTCTGTTTTTGGACCCTTTTTGAATATTGGCACCACATTTGCTATGCGCCAATCCTGTGGAACACTCCCTGTCAGTATAGAGTTCGTAAATATCAGAAATAAAGGTCTGGCTATGACATCACTTAATTCCTTTAAGATACGGGGGTGTATGCCATCCGTTCCTGGCGATTTGTCTATTTTAATATTTTTAAGTCGCTGTTGTACTTCTTCCTGGGTCAGACAGGACACTTTTAATGGGGAATTTACTTTTACATTCTGCATTTCATCTGACAGTTTATTTTCCTCAGTGAATACAGTGGAGAAAAAAATATTTAATAGTTTTGCTTTATCCTCGCAGTGGCAGATCCAGAGCCTGATCTCGGGAGGGGCACTTCCCCGGGCAATAGAAGATTATGGGGCCCCTGTTTCCCTGCCCACCATTAAGCCACACCCACACACAGCCCCACCCATATATTGCGCCCGTACCGTTTACATCCAGGGATGTCTCCTTTGATGTAGATGTTCTCTTCTCATCTTCTCCTTGCAGACCTTCAGACCAGACGAACATTTTTCTGATGTTTTTCATCTCTGCAGTTTGAAAAAAAAAAAATCTTAGTTTACAACTTTTCCGTCATCCTCCCATCTTCTGGACAAAACATCCTATTACCCCCAATACTGTGCCGCTGTGGTCCCCAATAGTGCCCCTAATAATGTGCCAGTAATAAGTGCTCCCAGAGATGCCCCCCCATCATGTGCCAGCAATTAGTGCCCCCAGAGATTCCCCCCATCATGTGCCAGTAACAAGTGCCAACCCCCCCATGTGTCAGTATCAAGTGCCAACCCCCCCATGTGTCAATATCTAGTGCCAAATGCCCCCATGTGCCAGTATTAAGTGCCAACCACCCCCCCATGTGCCATTATCAAGTTCAACCCCCCCCCCCCATGTTCCAGTATCGAGCGCCTCCCTGTTGGTCAGTATAATGTAACTCTTTATGCTGCTGGGCACACTGCCGCTCTCATGCTGACACTTATCGGTGCACAGCAGGCAGCAGCTCGGGGGAGGCAGGATCTTCTCTTCCTCCGTGTGCCACCCAGACAGGACCACTCTCTCCTCCCTCTCTCTCTTCCTGTCTGCACCCTTCATGCGTCTGTACGCACGGCTCTGCTTTGCCTCCGCTCCAGACTGGCTCCGCCCCCCGCCTCATGGTGTGTGAAGTGAACCGCGGGCCGCCGCCGCAGGTTACAGGAGGTAGTAATTTAAAGTTTAGCATTAGTTAGTGCGGGCAGCACTCGGCCAGGGTATATGGGAACTAAGTGTATTCCTGGATTCTCGGGCGCAATTGCCCAGTTGCCCCCCTGGATCCGCCAATGTATCCTCGTCGCTCTCTGCAACACCCCCCTCATTGCTATGTAGAGGGCCGACTCCTTCAGATTTATATTTTTTACTATTTTTATAATTGAAGAACATTTTAGGGTTAGTTTTACTCTGTTTGGCAATTAATCTCTCGGTCTCTAGTTTGGCAAATTTTATTAGTTTTTTACATATTCTATTTTTTTCCTTATAGTTTATCAGTGCTTCCTGACTCCCCTCCTGTTTTAGTGATTTATATGCTTTCTTTTTGTCATTTATTGCTTTCTTTACAGTTCTATTTATAAACATTGGTTTCTTATTGTTCCTTAGCCTTTTATTCCTATAAGGTATGTACCTCTCACAATTTGATGTTACAATGCTTTTAACAATCTCCCATTTTATGGTTGTATTTTTATTTTTGAGGACTTTGTCCCAGTTAGTTAGGCCTATGGCCTCGCTTAGTTGGCAAAATTTTGCTTTTTTGAAGTTTGGTATTTTTGTTCCTCCCTGAAGAAATGCTCTTTTGTATGATAATTGGAAGGTTATTACTTTATGGTCACTGTTTCCTAGGTGTCCCCAACCTGCACATCTGTTGTTCTGTCAGGTCTATTGGTTAATACTAAGTCCAGTATGGCCGTCCCTCTAGTGGGGTCCTGAACCAGTTGGGAAAGGAAATTGTCTTTGGATATTGCCAAGAACCTGTTTCCTTTATGGGATGTACAGCTTTCAGTTTCCCAGTCTATATCTGGGTAGTTGAAGTCCCCCATAATAACCACCTCATTATGATTTGCCGCCGCGTCTATCTCGTTTACTAATAGATTTTCTGTGGAGTCTGGTATATTAGGTGGTTTATAATACACTCCTATTAGTATTTTATTATTGTTTTTTGCTCCATGTATTTCTACCCACAGTGACTCCACATGTTCATGTCCCTCAGAGATGTATTCTCGAATTACGGGATTTAGACAGGACTTCACATAAAGGCAGACCCCTCCACCTCTCCACAGGACTTTACAAAAAGGCAGACCCCTCCACCTCTCCGGTTTTGACGATCCTTTCTAAACAGATTGTAACCTTTTATATTAACTGCTCAGTCATAGCTATCATCCAGCCATGTCTCAGTTATGCGTATATCTCTCAGCCATGTCTCAGTTATGCGTATATCTCTCAGCCATGTCTCAGTGTATATCTCACTAGAAGGCACACTGTAGTGAATAAGCCCCTCTTTATAATATCTGCCCAACACACTGCTTTATGATGGTGAATTGTAGATGTCACTAATCTGAAATCTTTCTGTCTTTTAGAAGTAATAAAAGCGATTTTCAAGCCCTGCACCTTCCTTGTGATGCCTGTCCCTGATAGTGCTGAATTAACCCCCCTTCTTAAAAAAAAAAAAAAAAAAAAAAAAAAAGTGCTGCATTGCTGTCAAACACACACTCTAGTCCTTAAAAGGACTGTTGGGTCTTTCAATAAGCTTTTTGGAGTAAAATCAGTAATTTTAGAGCAAAACGCTATCTGTCCCTGCCTACTGTCTGCTCTCCCTGACGCTGAATGAGCCGAGTGCTGGACCTCAGCTACTACATGAAATGGTATCACGTGTTCCGGCCAGCCAATCAGTGTAACGCTTACAGCTAACATAGAGACCCCAGACATAATAACATTGAGGAGTTTAAGATGCCACCACTTTTTTCATATAAAAGATCAAAAAACCTAAAGGACACACTGGTACACACAGATGTGGGTCCACAGAAGATAATAGGTCAGAGGTTTTTACGTCGACAGAAACAGGGATGTTTTCCTTGTCTTAGCTGTATCAACTGTCGATACATCCATAAAGACGGTCGATTTATTCACCCTAACACACATATGGAATATCCCATTAAACATTTCCTGACCTGTGAATCGTCCTTTGTAATATATGTTTTATGGTGCCCGTGCAATTTGTTATATGTGAGTGAAACATCTTTGGATTTCCAAACCCGCATACACTATCATCGGTATATAATTAGGAAAAAGCAAAATGATCTCCCAGCATCAAAAGATTTACGTATCTGGGTCACACTGAGAGTGATGTGAGATACATGTTGATGGACCATGTTCCCATTTTACGTAGGGGTGGTAATAGAATCTTGCTATTAAGGAGACGTGAATTGCAGTGGATAGTGACTTTGAATTCTTTAAGACCTAACGGACTTAATGTAGACTTCAAACCAGCTCTCTTAATATAATTTCTTTGTTTGAAATTTGGTATTCTATTTGGTCTTCTTTTGCAAATTGTGCTTTGTACTAATTACCTTTTTTTTTTTTTTCAGTGATGGAGGAGTGAAGGTGGAGGAACTTGCCTAAATTGAACAACACTAGACCCTTGAGAGGAAGGCTTTGCACTGTTTTTAGAATTTTTGGCGATTGATGGCTCTTTGAGACTCTTCTTATATATATGTATGTGGAGATTAAAAATGGAGAATAAGGGATGGGATAAGGAATTTTTTGATAAACATGTTGCTATATTGTCCCAGTATGGGGTGCACTGATATTCACTTTTTTACCTGGTCTGTTTGCCTGGTTTCTACCTGGTTCACTTACCTGGTTTAATTTTTTTTGTTGGTGTCATTTTTGGTTTATTATTAATAAAATTCTTTTTCATTTCTTTTTTTATGTTACACAATGGTCGCTAAAATACATCCGTGATAATGTTGGCTCTGTAGCTGCTAATCCGGTGGAAGCCTTCCTTTGCGGTGTATCTACATTGGTTCCTGATGTACAACTAGTGGTATATGGGGGTCCATGGGTGTGACCAGATAATTTAAGAAGTTATTTATGTACATTTGGCAGTGAGTTGATTTTCTCTTTTCTGTACAAAGAGCGGGAATCTACACCCTTCAAGTTGAGACATTGGTCCCTTTGGTGTATAGAAACATAGAAACATAGAAACATAGAATGTGTCGGCAGATAAGAACCATTTGGCCCATCTAGTCTGCCCAATATGCTGAATACTATGGATAGCCCCAGGCCCTATCTTATATGAAGGATGGCCTTATGCCTATCCCATGCATGCTTAAACTCCTTCACTGTATTTGCAGCTACCACTTCTGCAGGAAGGCTATTCCATGCGTCCACTACTCTCTCAGTAAAGTAATACCTCCTGATATTACTTTTAAACCTTTGCCCCTCTAATTTAAAACTATGTCCTCTTGTAGCAGTTTGTCTTCTTTTAAATATTCTCTCCTCTTTTACCGTGATGATTCCCTTTATGTATTTAAAAGTTTCTATCATATCCCTCTGTCTCTTCTTACTTCCAAGCTATACATGTTAAGGTCCTTTAACCTTTCCTGGTAAGTTTTGTCCTGCAATCCATGTACTAATTTAGTAGCTCTTCTCTGAACTCTCTCCAAAGTTTCAATATCCTTCTGCAGATATGGTCTCCAGTACTGCACACAATACTCCAAATGAGGTCTCACTAGTGCTCTGTAGAGCGGCATGAGCACCTCCCTCTTTCTACTGTTAATGCCTCTCCCTATACACCCAAGCATTCTGCTGGCATTACCTGCTGCTCTATGACATTGTCTGCCCACCTTTAGGTCGTCTGATATAATGACCCCTAAATCCCTTTCCTCAGATACTGAGGTTAGTACTGTATCACTGATTTTATATTCTGCTCTTGGGTTTTACGCCCCAGGTGCATTATCTTGCACTTATCGACATTAAATTTTAGTTGCCAGATTTTTGACCATTCCTCTAGTTTTCCTAAATCCTTTTCCATTTGGTGTATCCCTCCAGGAACATCAACCCTGTTACAAATCTTTGTGTCATCAGCAAAAAGACACACCTTACCATTGAGGCCTTCTGCAATTTCGCTGATAAAGATATTAAACAATATGGGTCCCAGAACAGATCCCTGAGGTACCCCACTGGTAACAATACTATGGCCTGAATATACTCCATTGACTACAACCCTCTGTTTTCTGTCCTTCAGCCACTGCCTAATCCATTCAACAATATGTGAGCTCATGCTCAAAGACTGCAGTTTATTGATAAGCCTTCTATGTGGGACAGTATCAAATGCCTTACTAAAGTCCAGATAAGCGATGTCTACTGCACCTCCGCCATCTATTATTTTAGTCACCCAATCAAAAAAGTCAATAAGATTAGTTTGACATGATCTCCTGAAGTAAACCCATGCTGTTTTTTATCAATCAACCCATGGGTTTTTAGATGTTCCACAATCCTCTCCTTGAGTATGGTTTCCATTAATTTCCCCACTATTGATGTCAGGCTTACTGGCCTATAGTTGCTTGATTCCTCTCTACTACCTTTCTTGTGAATTGGCACAACGTTTGCTAATTTCCAATCTTCTGGGACGACACCTGTTACCAGTGATTGGCTAAATAAATCTGTTAATGGATTTGCTAGTACACCTCTAAGCTCTTTTAATAGCTTTGGGTGTATCCCATCAGGCCCCTGTGATTTATTTGTATTAATTTTGGACAGCTGACTTAGAACCTCTTCCTCTGTAAAGACACATGCATCAAAGGATTCATTAGTCTTCCTCCCTAACTGAGGTCCTTCTCCTTCATTTTCCTTTGTAAAAACTGAACAGAAGTATTCATTGAGGCAGTCAGCTAGTTCTTTATCCTCTTCCATATACCTTCCTTCTTTTGTTTTTAATTTGGTAATTCCTTGTTTTAATTTCCTTTTTTCATTTATGTATCTGAAGAATGTCTTATCACCTTTTTCACTGACTGAGCTAATTTCTCTTCTGCCTGAGCTTTAGAAGCTCTTATAACTTGCTTGGCCTCTCTCTGCCTCATCTTATAGATTTCCCGGTCGTCCTCGTTTTGGGTGTTTTTATACTTGCTAAATGCCATCTTTTTGTTTTTAATGATTTTGGCCACTTCTGCTGAGTACCACAGTGGTCTCTTCCTTTTTGCCTTTACTGACAAGCCTAATGCACTTTTCTGTTGCCTTCAGTAGTGCCAATTTTAAGTAGTTCCATTTCTCTTGGACTCCATTGAAATTGTTCCAGTCTGATAGGGACTCGTATACCACTGATCTCATTTTAGAAAAGTCTGTTTTCCGAAAATCTAAAACTTTTGTTTTAGTGTGGAGTGACTCAGTCACTGTACTTATAGTAAACCTCACTGACTGGTGATCACTGGATCCTAAGCTTTCCCCTACAGTGATATCAGATACCAAATTGCCATTTGTGAACACCAAATCTAAAATGGCCTCCTTCCGGGTTGGCTCCTCAACTACTTGCTGTAGAGATAATCCCAGTAGGGAATTTAGAATGTCTGTACTCCTGGCAGAACTAGCTATTTTGGTTTTCCAGTTTATATCAGGAAGATTAAAGTCTCCCATAATGACAACTTCACCTTTCAATGTCATTTTAGCCATTTCCTCAACTAGTAGATCATCCAAATCTTTGACTTGGCTTGGTGGTCTGTATATGACACCTACACGAGTTACCTTATGATTACCAAGCTGCAACGTAACCCAAACTGACTCTAAATTGGTTTCGCTGGCTTCTATTAGATTTGATTTTATGCTATTTTTCACATATAGGGCCACTCCACCCCCTTTCTTGCCTTCTCTGTCTTTCCTATATAGAGAGAACCCAGGTATTGTTATGTCCCAGTCATTACTTTCATTGAACCATGTCTCAGTAACAGCCACTAAATCTATATTCTCAGATGCCATTACAGACTCAAGTTCGTTGATCTTATTCCCTAAACTGCGAGCATTTGTAGACAAGACTCTCAGCTTGTCATTTCTTATCCTATCAGCTCCTGGCATCTTCTGGCATTGTTTTTCGGGGGCAGCTGAACTGATGGATTGTCTCTTTTGTGCCCCCTTTCCTAGTTTAAATGTTCCTTAGCAAAAACTTTGAACTGTTCATTGAGGACATTCGTTCCCTTGAGAGAAAGATGCAAACCATCTTTCTTGTACAGTTCTTTTCCATTCCAGCTAGAGCCAACATGAGCCACAAAGCCAAATCCCTGGTTCAAACACCATTCACCAAGCCATGCATTGAATTCCTTAATACGCAACTGCTTGTCATGCTGACGGTTATGCACAGGCAGAACTGCAGAGAATGAGACAGTCGATGCAATCTCCCGTATATCATTACCAAGTGTGTGAAAATCTTCCTTCACCTTTGAAACTTCATTGCAAGCCAGATCATTTGTCCCAATATGGACAATAACATCCACCTCCTTTTCCATTTTTGCTTGCTTAATAATGTTAAGGATACGTCGTCTGTCCCTGCTGGCAGTAGCACCAGGGAGACATCTCACAAAACCATTTTCATCAAACTTCACACCTCTTATGATAGAATCGCCCACCAATAGTTGCTTACTATTAGTACTCACTATATTCTTTTTGTCTTTGTCATGTGGGGTTCTGATGTTAAAGACCATATATTTTATTTTGTATATCTTATAGTTATTATTTGTTTATAGATTTTCATGGAAATTGGATTGATCAGTACATCCCGTTATGGAACTGGTGCTATTAGGACAAGATTATTATTATAATTATAATTATTATTATTTCTTAATCTTTTACATTTTTTCTCTTTTTCTTTCAATTTTTGGTTTTCCATATATGTTTTTTATATATATACATATACATGAATTTTATTATATTTTCTCACGAATTTGCAGAAGTGAAGATCAAGTGATCGATTCACCTAACAATCGCAAGGCAATTGTTAATATGGAGGGTGTTCACATGTTGCATCTAGACGTTTTTTGACTCTGATGTTTGGGCATAGCATGCAGTCAGATGATGACTGAAGGAAGTGGCTTTTTTAGCTTTTAATGTGATCCGGGTTTTCTGCTTTGTTTACGGGGCATCACTCGGGTTACTCAATACATATACATTTCCGGCGTTGTCTGTCTCCGGGCAACCAGCAATCAGGTGTTTGGATTTGATCACATAATCGCCTCTGTCTTCCGGGCAGGCGCTGTTGGTTGTGCGGGGCGCTGACACATGCAGGAGGCATTCATGCTGGTATCTGTGGTTCCTCTCCTTCCCCTCCCATCAATTGAGGTATTTTAATATTATAATAAGATGGCATATATGCACTTTATTGATCAATTATAACCAGGTATAGCACTATTGGATGTATGCATTTTGATCATGAATTGTGAAGAGATGCACTTTATTATGATATAATATGAAATTTACTTCCATGATATTTGATACTTTTTGGACTAGATAGTTGTACATTTCTGCACTTTGTTCTTAATAACATTCAATTATGTAAATTGCTAAGCCCTGATTGAGGGGCGTATTTATAGATGCACTGTTTGCACTGTTATATCACTGCTTGAGAAAGGTTCCATAGAGAGGACCGAAACGTTGCTATGGTGTAAATAAACACAAGACTCTTTTCATTTTATATTTAGTATTGGGATTGAGGATCAACCCTACATCAGCTGGCACTCCATCTCTTTTTAAGTGTAGTGCTGCTCATTCCTTTTTTTCCTTTTTTCTATCTATCTATCTATCTATCTATCTATCTATATATATATATATATATATACTTGTATTAGGTGCTGCGGCCTACGTATAGGAGATGACGATGACCATCCTGGAGCTTGGATGGACTGACCGGAGCGAGGACGGGGTAGGCCTGGAGGGGGAAATAAGTGAAGCGGAACTTGTAGGAAAGATGTATTGTGATCGTAAAAATCAAGGTGCCGGATGGAGGACGCTACAGACCAACTCAACACATATGACTGCTGCCATGATGACATCCGCTCTGGGACCTACTGCTCGATCCTGACCAAAGGCATGAGAAGTGACTGTCCTGCCTTGAAGAAGGGCACAAAATGACCACCGACGATAGTGTGTGATTTTTATTTTATTTTTTTACTGAGCTGTCGAGCTAAGCCGGTGGCAGAACTGGGCCCCATACCTGAACTTGATGAAGGACTGACTTACCTGAAGAATTCCACCTACCAGAACCAAAGACACGACCCAAACTGGCACGAACCAGTAGAAACCTCAAAGCAAATGGCGAGAAGGAATGGCCCGGTCATACCAAGCGGACAGCGGAAGGTACTGGCCAACAGGACGTGACCTGGCACACCAGTTAGACCACCAGACAAGGCAGTGTTGAAAGATGGCCTGAGAGTATTAGGAAGACAGCAGAGCAGAAAAAGAGAGACAAAACCGTCCCACATGATACCAAAAGAACATGACCTGAACGATTCAAGCGACTATACATAAATGATTCAAGACCTGAGCGATTCAGGCAACTATACATGAATGATTCATTGCTTGCACGATTCAGGTGACTGTACATGAGTCATACATGACCTGAGCGATTCAGGCAACTATACAAAATGATACATGACCCTAATGATTCAGGCAACTATACATAAATGATTCATGGCCTGAGCAATTCAGGCGACTGTACATGAGTGAAAGATGACCTGAGCGATTCAGGCAACAATACATGAATGGTTCATGGCCTGAATGACTCAGGCGGCTGCACATGTGTGATATATGGCCTGGGCGGTTCAGGCAACTGTACAGGAATGAAACATGACTCAAGTGATTAAGGCAACTATACAAGAATGATTCAAAACCTGAGCAACTCAGACAACTATACATTAATGATTCATGGCCCGAACGATTCAGGCAATTGTACATGGATGATACAAGACCTGAGCGATTTAGGCAACTATATATGAATGATTCAAGACCTGAGCGACTCAGGCAACAATACATGAATGATTCATGGCCCGAGCGACTCAAGCGACTGTGCATGAATGATACGTGACTCAGCGATTAAGGCAACCATACATGACTGATAAAGGACCTGAGCGATTCAGGGACCAACATACTGAAAGAAGCATGGCCTGAGTGATTCAGGCAACTAAACATGAAATGAAACAAGACCTGAGCGACTCAGGGACCAACATTATACTGAATGAAGTATGACCTGAGCGATTCAGGCAATTTATACAAGAATGAAATGTGACCTGAGCGACTCAGGCCATTTATGCATTAACCTGACCTAAGCGGTTCGAGGGCCAGCATTAACTGAATGATGCATGGCCTGAGCGATTCAGGCAATTAAACATGAATTATATATGACCTGAGCGATTCAGGTAACTATACATAAATGACTCATGACCCGAGCGATTCAGGCAACTATACAGAATGATTCAAAACCTGAGTGACTCAGGCAAATACATGGATGACGCATGGCCGGAGTGAATCAGGGACCCACATCAGCCTGAATGAAGCATAACCTGAGCAATATAGCCAACTATGCATGAATGATTCATGACATGAGCGACTCAGGCAACAACACCTGTGAGATTCAGGCAATTGTACATGAATGACTCATGACCCGAGTGACTCAGGCAACCATACATGAATAGTTCAAGACCTGAGCGCCTCAGGCAACTATACATGAACGAATCATGGCCCGAGCGATTCAGGCAACCGCACATGAATGAGTCAAGACCTGAGCGACTCAGGCAACTAAACATGAATGACTCATGGCCTGAGCGACTCAAGCAACTGTACCTGGATGATACGTGACCTGAGCGATTCAGGCAACAACAGGTGAACGAAGCATGACCTGAATGATTCAGGCAACTATACATGACTGAAAAAAGACCTGAGCGATTCAGGAACCAATGTACTGAAAGAGCATGGCCTGAGCGATTCAGGCAACTAAACATGAGAGGAAACAAGACCTGAGCGATTCAGGACCAACACAATACTGAATGACCTGAGTGATTCAGGCAATTTATACAAGAATGAAATGTGACCTAAGTGACTCAGGCCACGTATGCATTGAATGATACCTGACCTAAGCGGTTCCGGGGCCAGATTTAACTGAGAGAAGCATGGCCTGAGTGACTCAGGCAATCAAACATGAATGATATAAGACCTGAGCGATTCAGGCAACCATACATGAATGATACAGACCTGAGTGATCCAGGTAATAATACATGAATGATTTATGACCTGAGTGACTCAAGCAAACAAGGCTGACGCATGGCCTGAGTGAATCAGGGACCAACATCAACCTGAATGAAGCAGAACCTGAGCAATTCAGGCCACTATATGTGAACGACTCATGACACGGGCGATTCGGGCAGCTATAGATGAATGATACCTGACCTGAGCGATTCAGGAACCATCATTATGCTGAATGACGCATGACCTAAGTTAATCAGGCAATTATGCAGGAATGAAATGTGACCTGAGCGATTCAGGCGATTTATACATTAAATGAAACATGACCTACGTGATGCCGGGACCAACTTGTACTGAATGAAGCATGACCTGAGCGATTCCAGCGATTACACATGAATGAAAACGTAACCTGGACGATCCGGAGACCAAGATTATACTGAATTAAGCATGACCTGAGTGACTCAGGGAATATACATGAATGATACCTGACCTGAGCGATTCAGGCCACGACACAAGGATGATGCATGACCTGAACGAATCAGGCAGTTATACATTGCATGGTACATGACCCGAGTGACTCAGGGACCAACATTGCCCTGAATGAAGCATGACCCTAGTGATTCAGGGAATATATATGAATGATACCTGACCTGAGCGATTCAGGCAACAATACATGAATGATGCATGACCTGAGCGAATCAGGCAGTTATACAGTTACAACTCGACCTGATGAGTTTATGTCATCTCTGGAATGAGTTTATGTTTTCAGGTTTTTGTCATAATTGGGGTTAATGCCCTGGTGAGTATTAAATTTCACTTTTTTCCACATTTTGGCACGAGCACTTTGACCACCTTTTTTTCTCACTTACACAGTACACTTTTGTTTTTATTTTTATTTTTCTTGCATCACCTCACTTTTCACTAACTTATTGCCGTTTGTTTCACGATAAAACAATAAATCCAGCCAGGTTCTCAGATATTATTCCTGTATCCGCCGGCATTTGGGGTTGCGGTCATGTGACCGGATCATCGATCATGTGACCGTGACGCCAATGCAGCGTCACCAAAGGTCCTTGAATACAACTTGCAAGTAATCTGATATATTTAGATGTTTTTTGTAATGTCCGTGGCTTATAACTGAAATATTTGCGTAGACATATGCCCGAAGGTTATGAATGGGATTAAATTCTGTTGTTGGGATTCTGAAATTGTAATAATCGGGTTTTTATGGTCACGTGTTAGTGACGTTTACTCCCCTCCCTCCTGCATCCGGTGTCTCACATGAGCGGCGATTATGTGTGTATATAAGGTGGCGCCCTACCTGTGTCACCCATCTCCTGACGAAGCAGTGTGCGAAACGCGTCGAGGTGTGTGAGTGATACAGGAGGGGACGGGTGAGGTACATTATAGCCATGACCTAGTGATTCACCATTTGCAGCATGGGCAACTTGTTGTTCTAAACTTTGATTAGCTATAGGAACATGCACTGACTTTTTATATGCTGTTTACATTTGACGTGTACTAATTGTATATTACTTGCCTCTGTAGCTATATCAAAATATTGTTCTTAGGTGTGGGCTTTTTTGCTTGATCCATATTATGTATTATGCACTAGTAGCACTTTAATTATATTGAGGGGGCTCTTTTTGCCTCCCCTCCCTCCCCCCGATCCTCTCTTCCTGTGTACCACCTGATGTGTCCTTTTACCCATATGGATATATGATGATTGTGGAAAGTTGTACATGATTCGTATTTTTATTGTCAATTTTTTTTAATGTATTTGGACTAATAAACATTATGATGAATTCAGATATTATTTCTCTGTGATTGGTGTTTACTATTGTGGGTCAGAACACATGAACATTGAATAGGGGTTGTTGGTGGTAAGGTGTGACCCAATTAGGTCTTTTTTCTTTTGGTGTTAGTTGTGCTATACCTGTGGTTTTTGTGCTGTGGTACGGCACAAAACTGTTATATTCGAGTGTTTACTATTGTGGGTCAGAACACATGAACATTGAATAGGGGCTATGAATGACAACATGCCTGAGCGATTCAGGTGATTCTTCATGAATGACAACATGCCTGAGCAATTCAGGTGATATCCATTAACAATGCGTGAGCCCGAGCAATTCGGGACCCCTGCCGCCTTGAGAGAAGCGAAACCTGGTAGATTCCGAACCAGTGTACCTGGATTTCACGTGAACCTGAGGGATTCTGTCACCAATGTTACCCTTCACCTGAGAAATCCGGCCATGGTGGGTGGACTAGGCCTGAGAGATACGAGGCTCTGTGGACCGTATGATAAAGCGTGGATTGGAAGATTACACAGCAGCAATGGTGAAAACTAGACGAACCGATGGCCTGAGCCAGGGTGGCTAAACAACCATGAAATGGCGAGGCCAGCCTGAACAAGAAGGTGCCACCGGGAATACATTCTTTTTTTTTTTTTTTTCTTTAACCCCCCTTTTGAAATATTTAATTATTAATTTTTATTTATTTATTTTTTTTCAACACACTGGGGCCTTAGAGAACGGACAGCACGTGCACATGCACGGGGCTGTAATGACTGAACCTAGCCTGCTTCTTGACTTAATGCAACATCCAGCCGGCTGCTGGATGCCTAATCGCGCCCCTATGGAAGCGCAGCCCGCCCTAACTTAGACGCTCAACTGTCTGTGCGCCTAACAGCCCGGCCATTGCGGGAGAAGAGACGGGCGCCCCCTAGCGAAGGAACGAGGAAACAGACCCTGAACCTCGGCCAAGGTACAACTTACCACTAGTGACGTGCTGCACCGTGTGTGGGAGCCGAATGAAGGGAAGTGACATCACGCAAAGGAGCCGGCGGTAAGAGCGCAGCACGGCCGTTGTTCGTACCGAGGCTGGAGGAAATGGTGGGAAGGGAATAAGTAGTGGCCTATGCCCCTCCCACAAATATAGGCTGAACTTCTCAGCCTTCACTACATATATATATAGTTGATGAAACCGACTAAAGCAATACAAAAAGTAGCATGACTCAGTATCAACATCTCAGAAAAAACCACTTAAGGGACATGCATCATATCTCATAAAAAAATCTTTATTAGAAATATACTAACATACATTTTAAAATTATACAGAAATGACAGTAAATCAGTTGATAACCAACAAGATCAAAAAGCTCGTGTATCCTGGAGGTCATACACTAAATAAGAGCAGCCCATACGATCCAAACATAACCATAAGTACCAGAAGGTAAATGGTCCAGAGTTTTAATATATATAAAATTAGTCCTGACCAATAGGTCTGGTCCATATAAAGTACAAGGACCTGAAACCAAAAAAAAAAAGTACTAAGGTATAAGTGGCAACTAATAATGGGTACACAGATTATATATATCAATCATAGTCCCGACAAAAAGTCAGATACCTATAAAGTGCACACAAGTGGAACCAAAAATACCTGAGTCTGGGCAGTAGCAAATCAAATCAGTAAAGTGGGCCTCCCAGGAACACCGAACTCCCCCGACGTACGTTTCGCCCCTGCTTTCTCAAGGCCCCCTTCTATAGGGGATTATAATGGAGTATGTAAACTGACCTTGGCAACTGCATATATAATTATGTATACATGTACAAATGGAATTATGTCTGTGATAAATATCCTGAACACAAGATAAACAGATAATGCCGACTCATCATACCTTCGATTTTTTTATTTATGTGAGCACTATGTTATTTTCACCTTTGTGACTGTTATGTTATACCACTGATATTATCTATAGAATAGCTCGTACACGCCGACACCGGTTAATTTAATGATTGTAACTGTTTGAGAATTTTTTTGATGTTAATATATACTATTATCTTGTCATAGTGTCTGAAGAAGGCCTACTGGCCGAAAACGTTTACACGTACTGTCGCCCAAATTCTACGGAATTAATAAACTTTGAAAGCAACTCAACTCAACTGTGTTTTTTCAAGCATATATATATATATAAACATTTTTTTTTACAGGAAATATGTTAGTGATCCTATTTATTGTATGTATGTGTGTGTGTGTGTGTGTCTCTCCCTGTCTGTCACCATCACCATGCTGACAGTGTTCCTATGTCTTGATGCAGCTGCATCAGGACGTTCTGTGCGGGTTAAGAAGAAGAAGAGAAGACAGCGCCGCCAGCATGGAGTCCGTGGAAGAGACACATGGAGGCACACTAAGGGCGTAGGTAACACTACCACATGATCTACACTTTTGTTATCTGTGGTTTTATATAGGACTGCAGGTAACACTACCACATTATCAGCACTAGTGGTATCTGTGGTTTTACACAGGACTGCAGGTAACACTACTACATTATCAGCACTAGTGATATCTGTAGTTTTACATAGGACTGCAGGTAACACTATCACATTATTAGGACTAGTGTGATCTGTGGTTTTACATAGGACTGCAGGTAACACTAACACATTATCAGCACTAGTGTTATCTGTGGTTTTATATAGGACTGCAAATAACACTACTACATTTTCCGTAATCAGAGTGCCATCACTGTGTTATCTGTACGAATTTATGTATACATTTCTTTATTGACAAAAGGGAGTGTGGCAGGGGAGGAGCAAGGATAGGAGGTGGGATGGGCCAGGGGTGGGTAGTGGGTGGGGTTTGGGGGGCCCAATTCAGATACTTGCTATGGGGCCCAGTGATTTCTATATACGCCCCTGTGTGTGGATTCAAGAAAGTTTTTTAAAACCTCACATAGATCTGGCATCAATGCCCACTCCTCGCTTGTGAATAGTGGCAGTTGACTGGAAAGGCGACGACCATGTTGCAGCTGGTATTCCACAATAGTGATGTCGCGAACATAAAATTTTCCGTTCGCGAACAGCGAACGCGAACTTCCGCAAATGTTCGCGAACGGGCAAACCGGGCGAACCGCCATAGACTTTATTTGGCAGGCGAATTTTAAAACCCACAGGGACTCATTCTGGCCACAATAGTGATGGGAAAGTTGTTTCAAGGGGTCTAACACCTGGACTGTGGCATGCCGGAGGGGGATCCATGGCAAAACTCCCATGGAAAATTACGTAGTGGACGCAGAGTCGGGTTTTAATCCATAAAGGGCATAAATCAACTAACATTCCTAAATTGTTTGGAATAACATGCTTTAAAACATCCAGTGTATGTATACGATCAGGTATGATGTTGTATCGATCAGGTAGTGTAAGGGTTACGCCCACTCTACAGACATTGACAGACCAAACTCCCCTTTTAATCCACCGCAAACAACCGCAAACTCGCCATTTGCACAAGGTTGGATACCAAGATAGCCATGGCCCGGTGATGCCATTGAAGGTTTCTTCCTCCACCCAGCCACGTACAACACCAAGGGTCCCCGAAAGGTGAATTGAATTGATTTTTCGAATGGGGAGATGGTTAAAAAAACGCTGTCTCCCTCCCCTTTCTTTTTATCCACGGTGACTGCGTCTGCGCCGTGCAATTTACTGTCACACCCGATATGAGTGGTATTTTCTGTAGTACTATTCTCATCAGTTTAATCCCTCTAACGTCCCCAATCTGGGGGCCATTTATTGAATAGATTTTTCGAATGGGGAGATGGTTAAAAAAACGCTGGCTCCCTCCACTCTGTTTTAAACCACGGTGACTGCGTCTGCGCCGTGCAATTTACTGTCACACCCGATATGAGTGGTATTTTCTGTAGTACTATTCTCATCAGTTTAATCCCTGTTACATCCCATATCAGGGATTGCCTTTTGTGAAAAAAAATTCAGGCCGGGTACCTTCGACTGCCTTCACAGTGACAGACCAAACTCTCATACACCAAACTGAATTGATTTCAGGAACCGGGAGATGGAAAAAGCAGCTTGGTCGGTCCTCTTACTCCCAAATTGGGGCACTGCGCGTGCACAGAGCAATGTGCTGTGACACCCTATATGAGTGGTGTCTTAACTAGTACTATTCCTATCAGTTTAATCCCTGTTACGGACCCTATCCGGTCGAATTGATTAACCATTGTCGAATTAGCGAACCATTACGACATCATGAAATAATTTAGTTCTGAGCTCTGTACTTGCTTTGTATTGGAATTGATGGGGATTTTTTTAATGGTCTGCATCATTTCTAATAAACTATTAAGAGACTTTATTAAGATTTTTTATTTTATGTATTAAAAACCCATACAACATATAAAAAAAAGGTAAATTAATGTTTTTTCTATGAAATATTATCCAGCCGTCCGATCGCTTTTGGTCTGACCATAATGAAGCAACGGCCTTATCATCTGGGGTGTGGCAACATTGCCAACACACTCATAGAGGTGATGATTGCTTCATTGTGATACACAAGCCCCTTCACCACAACAAGGTAACGATCACGAAGGGGAATTGACACTTGTATGTGCCTTTTTTTTTTTGGTTTGTTTTTGCAGCCACAGTGCTGCACCATAGGACAGAAAAATTAGGCATGTACACATGCCTGAAAAATAATGGCATTGTTGCAGCCGCTATTGTAGCAGCGGCCGAAAAAAATGATGTTTTCCAGGCAGAAAAGTGACGAAAACATTGCGGCTTGAACCCTAGTTGGTGGTGGAGAATTCACGAAAGTCTTCCGGTATGCAGACATTAAATACAGCAGCGTGGGGACCATTTTAAAGCCAAGGCATGTATTCAGGCCTTTTGTTAGTCAAACGTATCCCCCACTGTCAGTCCCTTCGGTATCCATGCCTCATTCATCTTTATGAAGGTGAGGTAATCAACACTTTTTTGACCGAGGCGACTTCTCTTGTCAGTGACAATGCCTCCTGCTGCACTGAAGGTCCTTTCTGACAGGACACTTGAAGCAGGGCAGGCCAGAAGTTCTATCGCGAACAGGGATAGCTCAGGCCACAGGTCAAGCCTGCACACCCAGTAATGAAGGGGTTCATTGCTCCTCAGAGTGTCGATATCTGCTGTTAAGGCGAGGTACTCTGCTACCTGTCGGTCGAGTCGTTCTCTAAGGCTGGATCCCGAAGGGCTGTGGTGATGAGTAGGACTGAAAAAGCTCCGCATGTCCTCCATCAACAACACATCTGTAAATCGTCCAGTCCTTGCCGCCGTGGTAGGAGGAGGATTACACTCACCTCTTCCCCTGTTCGATTCCCGTTGTGCTGTGACATCCCCCTTATAAGCTGTGTAAAGCATATTTTTTAGTTTGGTTTTGAACTGCTGCATCCTTTCCGACTTTCGGTAATTTGGTAACATTTCTGCCACTTTCTGCTTATATCGGGGGTCTAGTAGCGTGGCCACCCAGTACAGGTCGTTCTCCTTCATCCTTTTTATACGTGGGTCCCTCAACAGACATGACAGCATGAAAGACCCCATTTGAACAAGGTTGGATGCAGAGCTACTCATTTCCCGTTCTCGTCCTCACTGATGTCATTGACGGTCTGTTCTTCCCCCAGCCACGTACAACACCATGGGTCCCAGATAGGTGACAACAACGAGCACCCTGGGGTGCCTGCTGTGGTTGGTCTTCCTCCTGCTCAAAGCCGCCACATTCCTCCTCTGACTCCTCTTCCTCATACTCCTCTTCCAGCGTTGCTGCAGGTCCGGCAAGCGATGATGACAAGGCTGTTTCTGGTGGTGATGGTGACCACAACTCTTCCTCTTCCTCTTCATGCTCATCTACAGCCTGATCCAGCACTCTTCGCAGGGCACGCTCCAGGAAGAAAACAAATGGGATGAGGTCGCTGATGGTGCCTTCGGTGCGACTGACTAGGTTTGTCACCTCCTCAAAAGGACGCATGAGCCTACAGGCATTGCGCATAAGTGTCCAGTAATGTGGCAAAAAGATTCCCAGCTCCGCAGAGGCTGTCCTAGCACCCCGGTCATACAAATACTCGTTGACGGCATTTTCTTGTTGGAGCAGGCGGTCGAACATTAGGAGTGTTGTTTCGCCGCTGAATATCGGAAAAATGCGCCATGGCCGTGTAGGAACGCCTGAAATGGCCACACACCTTCCTGGCCTGCTTGAGGACGTCCTGTAAGCCTGGGTACTTAGACACAAAACGTTGTACGATGAGATTCAACACATGTGCCATGCACGGCACATGTGACAACTTGCCCAAATTTAATGCCGCCAACAGATTGCTTCCATTGTCACACACCACTTTGCCGATCTCCAGTTGGTGCGGGGTCAGCCACTGATCCACCTGTGCGTTCAGGACGGACAGGAGTGCTGGTCCTGTGTGGCTCTCTGCTTTCAGGCAAGTCAACCCCAAGACAGCGTGACACTGTCGTATCCGGGATGTGGAATAACCCCTGGGGAGCTGAGGGGATTCAGTTGATGTGCAGCCAGATGCCGCAGCAGAAGAGGACTCAGCCGAGAAGGATATTGAAGAGGATGGAGTAGGAGTAGAGGAGGTGGCAGTAGATCTGCCTGCAAGTCGTGGTGGTGTCACCAACTCCGCTGCGGAGCCACGCATTCCATGCTTGTCAGCCGTCAGCAGGTTGACTCAATGCACAGTGTACGTGATATACCTGCTCTGACCGTGCTTTGCAGACCAGGTATCAGTGGTCAGATGGACCCTTGCCCCAACACTGTATGCCAGAGATGCCATGACTTCCTTTTCAATGACATGGTAGAGGTTGGGGATTGCCTTTTTTGAAAAAAACATTTCGTCCGGGTACCTTCCACTGTGGTGTCCCAATAGCGACAAATTTTTTGAAGGCCTCAGACTCCACCAGCTGGTATGGTAAAAGCTGGCGGGCTAAGAGTTCCGTCAAGCCAGCTGTCAGTCGCCGGGCAAGGGGGTGATTCTGTGACATTGGCTTTTTACGCTCAAACATGTCCTTGACAGACACCTGACTGTGGGCAGATGAGCAGGAACTGCTGAAGGTGAGAGGCGGAGTGGCGGGTGGTTGAGAGGGGGCAGGGAGGGCAGCAGTGGTACGTGGCTGAAGATGCTGGACCAGGAGAAGCATGGTGGCTTTGAGTTTGTGTGCTGCTTGTACTCATGTGTTGATCCCATAGGCGTTTGTGATGTGAGATCATGTGCCTTCGCAAAGCAGTTGTACCAAGGTGGGTGTTGGACTTCCCACGACTCAGTTTCTTTTGGCACAGGTTGCAAATGGCATTGCTGTTATCAGAGGCAGACACACAAAAAAAATGCCACACTGCTGAGCTTTGCAATGACGGCATTCTGGTGGTGGCAACAGCATGCGTTGACTGGCGTGCTGTCTGGCTGACCCCAGGTGCCGATACATGCTGTCTGACTGTGCCACTAACTCCTTGCGATTACCTCCCCTGCTTCCAACTCGTCTCCTCATTCTCTCTGTCTCCCTTCTGAACTTTCCCCTCTTATTCTCTTCGAGCAGGCACCCACGTGGCATCCGTGGACACATCGTCATCATCAACCGCTTCACTTGTATCTGACACCTCAGCAAAGGAAGCAGCAGCGGGTACAACATCATCATCATCATCATCACACTGTACGTCCATGTGTGTAATCCTGCCTGACTGAGACATATCCCTGTAATCTACATCATCTGGCAATAATGGTTGCGCATCACTAATTGCATCCAACTGATGTGTAAATAACTCCTCTGATGGATCAAGTGAAGCGGCTGTGGTGGCGGTGGTGGTGGTGGTGGTGGTGGCGGTGGGCGGGTGCGTGGTAACTTGAGAGCACGTGACCGAAGCTGAGCTGGAGGAGGATGGTGCGTCAAGGTTCTTAGCGGAAGCTGTTGAAGATTGGGTGTCCTGTCTAAGCCAGTCAACTATGTCCTCAGAATTTTTCGGGTTCAGGGTACGTGGCCTCTGAACACTGAGCATAATTCCAGGGACAGTGGAAATCACAGCACCACGACCACGACGGCCCCTGCGGGGTGGCCTGTCTCTGCCTGTCATTTTTTTTTAGATAAGTGGTACTACGCGTGCTAGGTACTGTGCCACCCGGTATCAGTGGTGGGCACTGGCAGTGGGCACACTACAGTCTGTGGAAGTGGGCCTGACACACACTGGCAGCAGGCAAGCAACTGAAATTAGACTGTGTAAAAATTAAATGCCTTATTTATCGGCAAGATACTGTGCCACCCGGTATCAGTGGTTGGCACTGGCAGTGGGCACACTACAGTCAGTGGAAGTGGGCCTGACACACACTGGCAGCAGGCAAGCAACTGAATTTAGACTACTGTCTAAAAATTAAATGCCTTATTTATCGGCAAGCTACTGTGCCACCCGGCATCAGTGGTTGGCACTGGCAGTGGGCACACTACAGTCTGTGGAAGTGGGCCTGACACACACTGGCAGCAGGCAATCAACTGAAATTAGACTAATGTCTAAAAATTAAATGCCTTATTTATCGGCAAGCTACTGTGCCACCCGGTATCAGTGGTTGGCACTGGCAGTGGGCACACTACAGTCAGTGGAAGCGGGCCTGACACATACTGGCAGCAGGCAAGCAACTGAATTTAGACTACTGTGTAAAAATGAAATGCCTTATTTATCGGCAAGCTACTGTGCCACCCGGTATCAGTGGTTGGCACTGGCATTGGGCACACTACAGTCAGTGGAAGTGGGCCTGACACACACTGGCAGCAGGCAAGCAACTGAAATTAGACTAATGTGTAAAAATGAAATGCCTTATTTATCGGCAAGCTACTGTGCCACCTGGTATCAGTGGTTGGCACTGGCAGTGGGCACACTACAGTCAGTGGAAGCGGGCCTGACACACACTGGCAGCAGGCAAGCAACTGAATTTAGACTACTGTCTAAAAATTATATGCCTTATTTATCGGCAAGCTACTGTGCCACCCGGTATCAGTGGTTGGCACTGGCAGTGGGCACACTACAGTCAGTGGAAGTCGGCCTGACACACACTAGCAGCAGGCAAGCAACTGAAATTACACTAAAGTGTAAAAATTAAATGCCTTTTTTATGCAAAGTCCTGTGCCAGCCGGTTTGAGTGGTGGGCACTGGCAGTGGGCACACTACAGTCAGTGGAAGTTAGCCTGACACACACTGGCAGGCAACTAACCTTAGATTAAAGTGTAAAAATTAAATGACTTTTTTTGATGCAAAGTCCTGTGCCACATGGGATGACAGGGGAGGGCACTGGCATTGGGCACACTACAGTCTGTGGGCCTGCAGCTCCTCACACACAGGCCAGGCAACTGCAATATGTATATGGAAAAAAAAAAGCAGACTAATGTTGCAGCCCTAAAAAGGGCTTTTTGGGTGCTGTCAGGACGCTGTCCTTACAGCAGAGATGAGATGAGTCTTTCAGGACTGGAGTGGACACTGAATTCACTAGTCTAGCTATCGATTTCCCTATTAAATCAGCAGCAACTACACTCTCCCTCCTCTCACTAAGACTGCAAATTCCGAATGAATTTAAAATGGATGCTATTCAGGAGATGGGAGGGTCTGGGAGGGAGGGTATGCTGCTGATTGGCTGAAATGTGTCTGCTGACTGTGAGGTACAGGGTCAAAGTTTGCTCAATGATGATGTATAGGGGGCGGACCGAACAAGCTATGTTCGCGGGGAAATGTTCGCCGGCGGATAGTTCGGGCCATCTCTATTCCACAACTGCCCTCTGCTGCTCATAAAGCCTGGCCAACATGTAAAAGGTAGAGTTCCACCACGTGCTCACGTCGCACAACAGTTGGTGAGCTTGAAGCCGCAAACGCTGCTGCAGCGTTGACAGACCGGCTGAAGCTGTGGACGACTTTCAGAAATGGACACACATGCGACGTGCCTTCACTAGTAGCTCCTGCAAATTGGGGTAGGTTTTGATAAACCGCTGATCCACTAAGTTTAAGACGTGAGCTAGGCATGGAATGTGTGTCAGGTTGCCGACCTCCAAAGCCGCCACCAAGTTACGGCCATTGTCAGACACAACCATGCCTGTTTGTAGGTCCCTTATACCCTGCCACAGCTCTGCGGCGGTGTGCTGTTTGTCCCCTAAACAAATGAGCTTCAACACGGCCTGTTGACACTTACCCACAGCAGTACTACACTGCTTCCAGCTAGCGACTGATGGCTGACTGCTGTTGGAGGTAGAAGTGGAGAAGGAGATGGCGGAGGAGGAGAAGTGGGGGTTGGAGCCAGTAACATAGCAGCTGGTGGAGACCCTAATGGACGTAGGGCCAGCAATCCTGGGTGTGGGTAGCACCTGTGCCATACCAGGGTACGACTCACTCCTGGCCTCCACAACATTAACCCAGTGTGCGGTCAGGAAATGTAGCGTCCCTGGTCACCAGCACTTGTCCGTGTATTTGTGGTGAGGTGGACGTTCCCAGTAAGTGAGTTGGTCAGGGCACGGGTGATGTTCTGGGACACATGGTGGTGTAAGGCGTGCACGGCACACCGTGAAAAATAGTGGCAGCTGGGGACTGCGTACCGAGGGATGGCCCCCGACATAAGGCTGCGGAAGGCCTCAGTGTCCACAAGCCTAACTGGCAACATTTCAAGGGCCAGTAGTTTTGAAAGTTGCCATTCAGTGCTATGGCCTGTGGGTGGGTGGGTATTTGTGCTTGCGTTCAAATGCTTATGTTATCGACATGGGAAGTGGATGTTGGTGGAGGTACATGCGAAGGTCCAGGTGCAGGGGGAGGGGCATCCGGTCCTGCGCTTTCAACAGGGGATTGGCCAGCAGTGCGTAACACAGGAGAAGTGGAGGCAGTGGTGGGACGCTCAGACGCAGAATGTGGACCCAGGCGTTCGGCCAACTTATTAAAGTGATTGGATGCCATGCGGCGGATCATGCTGGTGGTGGTAAGGTTGCTAGTGTTCACATCCCGGCTCATTTTGGTACGGCACAGGTTGCAAACTACCACTCTTTTGTCGTCTGCGCTTTCCTTTAAAAAAGCACCATGCGGAACAACTACCCCTTGGCAAGGAAGATTTACGCATTGGGGTGCTCGGTGTAATGGTTGTGGGCCTGTTTGGTGTAGGCCGACTTCTCCTTTTTGCAACCCCACTGCCTCTTCCAGACTGTTGCGGTACTACGGATCCCTCCCCCTCTGTACTGCTCTCCTCGCTCGGCTTTTCACCTTCCCATGTTGGGTCAGTGACCTCATCGTCCACCACCTCCTCTTCCACTTCCTCACTCTGCTCATCCTCCTGAATTGACCTAACCACTACCTTAGTGATTGGCAACTGTGTCTCATCATCATCCACCTCATGAACGAATGATTGCCGTTCACCACAGTCATCTTCTTGAGACTGTCTGTGAAGGCTCAAGAGGTTGGGAATCAGGGCACAATATCTTAGGTACCTTTTCAAGCATGCTTGGCGAGAGAGCCACACCAAGTACTGGCGATGAAAAGAGGTCGATGCGACATGGTGGGAAGAAGGAGGATCAGAGTGAGGATTTGGTTGACCAGACTCTTGGCTACAGAGACTGGACTTCGTGGAAGAGAGGGTGGTGCTTAACCGACTGGAAGCATTATCTTCTGCAATCCAACCGACCACCTGTTCGCACTGGTCCGACTTGGACAGTTTTGTCCTGCGTCGCCCAGCTAAGTTGGACATGAAGCTGGGTGAGGTTGCTGTAATGTAATGTACTAGATACATAAAAATAAATATTATTTTTGAATAATGAAATTTTTACACTACACACTGTATTGGCTTGCTGTAATGTACTGGATACAGAGAAATACAAATTTTCGGCACTACACTAGACCACAGATAATGACATTTTTACAATACACACTGTATTAGCTTGCTGTAATGTATTGGATACAGAAAAATAAATATTTTGGGCACTACACTAGGCCACAGATAATTAAATTTTGACACTACACACTGTATTGGCATGCTGTGATGTACTAAATACAGAGAAATAGAGATTTTCAGCAGTTCAATAGCCCAGAGATAATGTATTTTTTACAATACACACTGTATTGGCTTGTTGTAATGTACTGGATACAGAAAAATAAAGATTTTCGGCACTACAGTAGGCCAGAGTTAATGTCATTTTGACAATACTAACTGTACTAGGCTTGCAGTAAGGTACTGGATACAGAAAGACAAAGATTTTCAGCACTGCACTAGCCCAGAGATAATGTAATTTTTTACCATACACACTGTATTGGCTTCCAGTAAGGTACTGGGTACAGAAAAATATAGATTTTTGGCACTACACTTCGCCAGAGATAATGTAATTTTGACAATACACACTGTATTCGGATGTAGTTCTATATTGGATACAAATTTGTCCCAAATAAAATGGATTCTCTGCGGGAATACTGTATATATGGTTGTGGCCTAAACGCACACACAGATGTGCCCAAAACTAGTTAACTATGGCCAAAATATAAATCACTCTCTGCTGGAGTAATTAATATACCGGTTGCGGATTGAATGCACACACAGATGTGCCTAAAATTAGTTAACTATGGCCAAAATATAAATCACTCTCTGATGATCGCTATGCTCGGCGCTCGGCTTCACTCAGCCGAGCACCACGTGTATTCGTCGCATTGCTCGAGTCTCCTTCCCGCACGCTTGGTGCCTTCTAAGGGTACTTTTACACTTGCGGCAGGACAGATCCGGCAGGCTATTCAGCCTGCCGGATCCATCCTGCCGCAAGTGCCCGTGCAAGTGCCACGGCTGTGCACGGCCGGAGATTGCCGGACTAAAAGTCCTGCATGTCCGATTTTCAGTCCGGTGATCTTTGCCATGCTGCGCCGTAGCTCCGCCCCCCTCCCCATTATAGTCAAAGGGGACGGAGCGGCAGCACGGCAGTGCACGGGCACTTGCGGCAGGACGGATCCGCAAGTGTAAAAGTACCCTTAGAAGGCACCAAGCATGCGGGAAGGAGATTCGAGCAATGCGACGAATACACGTGGTGCTCGGCTGAGTAAAGCAGAGCGCCGAGCATAGCGATGATCGAGCCGAACCAATACTCTGCCGAGCATGCTCGCTCATCACTAACGGTGACCAGTAGACAGGGAACCATTGGACTCTATGCCCAGCTGCTGTGTTTAACTGTATCTTCATCCCTAGGATGACAATACAGTTGAATTCAGCAGGGTATCTGTGGCCTCCAGGCAGGTACATAAGTACCTGACGCTTCCAGTATTAATTAATGCTAGGGCAGTCAGCGTGTTATGTACCCAGCTGATGACTGTGATGAAGATTTGGGCATCAGCCAATTGAGAAGTTTTCTGGTAGAGTCTATGGCCAGTCTGTCCATGCCAACAAGCAGAATAGAGTAAGTCCTGAATATATAAAGGCTAGACAATCAGCAACTCCACTCTAATCAACCAGACAAAGCTAGGCGATAACCAAGCCCAGACCCAGATGCAAGACATTTGCATAACAACTGCTAAAACAAAATTAGTAATTAAGTGAACAAGAAGCAATAGACATGTGGCTTGTAACACTAAATTTATTAATTGTGCAGCGAGCCGGACCGCAGGGGCAACATGTGAGTGCAGAGTGGGCCTATGGAGGTGATAGTTCATTTAGGTTACTCACGGTTAGCAGATGCCTCCCTTGGTCGGCAGTGCAGTGATGAGGAAGACAGCACGAAATCCTCTGGGGCACTCTCAGTTGCAGGAAACACCAGCCAAACATACAACACAGAACTACCCCTAGCAAAAGGTTTATATACCACAAGACAACCCCTAGTAATATATTTATATGCTGCAGGACTAGCCCTAATAATATATATTTTTTATTTTATGTGCCAACTTTGGGGGACATGGGGGGGGGGGGCACAAAGGAGGACATGTGAAGAGACAGTACATTGGGGGGAAATTGCAGTATGGGGGCAAATTACTATGTAGGGGAAAATATTATGGTGGGATTACTGTGTGGGGGCAAATTATTATGGGAGGGATTACTATGTGGGGGCAAATTACTATATGTGGCAATGTGGGGGAGACTACTGTGTGGGGCAGTGTGAAGGGAAATTACTGGGTGGGGGCAGTGTGGGGGAAACTACTGTGTGTGTGGGAAATTACTGTGTGGGGCAAATTTCTATGGGGGGATTACTATTTGGGGGCAGCGTGGGGGGCCTTGCTATTGGGGAGGCACTGTAGGGGCTATTCTATCATTTCTGGGGACATTATACAGGGATTATTGCCTGGAGCATGATATAGGGTGTAATTATTACTGGGGGCACTCTAGGGGACACTATAGCTGCTGTGGACACTATAGGGACATCCGGGGTCATTTATCAAACTAGTGTAAAATAGAACTGGCTTAGTTGTCCATAGCCACCAATCAGATTCCATCTTTCATTTTTGACAGCTCTTTTGGAAATCCAATTCTACTTTATACTAGTTTATTAAATGACCCCAATTTTCTCTACTGGGGTCACTATTTTTTCAGCATAGTGCTTAGGGCATTGTGGTGCACAGCAGGTACAGTATTGGGGGTGGCAGCAGGATGACAATGTGGGGATACCATGATGGAAAAATTGAGAAATCTAACGTGTCTATGATTAAGAAAGTGTTTTTAAAGGAGAGTTACACTATAATTGTTTGTTTTCCAACCTGCTTCTTGTTTTTTTTTTTCAGTTAAAAGGTTTACCTGGGAATTTGATATGGATGGTCTATCTTCAGGATCAGTATCAGATCAGTGGGGATCCGACTCCTGACCCCCTGCTGATCAGCTGTTTGATGAGGCCACTGCGTCACACGAGCTCCGGTGAGCACTGCGGTCTCTTTATAGTTTACCAAGCACAGCGCCGTACATTAGACAGCGGCAATGCTTGGTATTGCAGATCATTTCCTTTCACTTGAATGTGAGTGAACTGTAACTAGGCCATGTGACTAATATACATATACAGATGTTGCATTGCTTGCGCTCCCAAAATTCGCATATCGTTACTAACAAAACGCGAGTTCTAGTCCTTCACTATAGCAATACTCAACAAGGCCAGTAGATGGCAGTGTTGAGCTAAAGTACATAATTAATCATTAGTATTAGAATCTGTAGTAATGTATTCATGCTTAACCCTTCTCTGCCACCCTGCTGCTGGAACTGGAGCAGTGGCGTAGGGATCGCCATAGCAGCCATAGCAATGGCTATGGAGCCCTACGCAGACTGAGTTTTTTTTATTTTTTTATTCATGTGGCAGCAGAAGTGTAGATGACCCCTTCCATTGTAGAAGCCTCAGGACAGCAATACAGATGACTGGAGCAGGGGAGAGGCGTCTCCCTTGCCCATTCCTCTGTTAGGCTACAGGCTTTTCTATTGAGAATTCTTCATTGAAATATTCGTGTGAGCCTATACAGTCATGGCTTTGTCTTGCGAGTTTGTTGACAGGTGGAAAATTGAATCGCAGTGCAATACTCGTGTGTGACTCGCGCAAAAATGGTCTCAAGCAATTTTAAACAAGTCGAGGAAGATCTCCTGGTCACTGTAAGTAATTCCACATTACAGCACTGTATTACATATTACATGCTTGTTATTTCAATGTATTTATACAAATTCACATGTTATCTTGCTTCAGTGCATATTAACCCTGTCAAAGCCAGAGTTTTTTTTGTTAACCTTTTATTTCGCTCCCTGCCTTCAAAGAGCCATAACTTTTTTATTTGCCATATAAGGGCTTGTTTTTTGCGGGACAAGATGTACTTTCTAACGCCGCCATTTAATATTGCATATAATGTATTGGGAAGCCAAACAAAATGCAAAATGGACAAAAATTGCAAAATAAAAGCAATGCCACCCCAGTTTTACGGGTTTTTAGCCCCTTAAGGACACATGATGTACCGGTACGTCATTTGTAGTTCCGATCACCACCACGCGGCGGACGGTGATCGGAACTGGGTGCCTGCTGAAATTAATCAGAAGGCACCCTGGAGAGGGAACAAGGCCTTAAAGCAAGAGAAGAAAGAAGGACACATCCTAGTCAAATCCCTAGTCACAGTCCTGACTGGCTATCAGTATGAACAGACCCCAAAGTAGTTACTTTCATTTGTTCTGTTAAATAAAATATTTTGCAAATATTCTAATAAAACTGAAATTTACAACCAAAGGTAGGTGAGTTCATATGCAGGAGTACCTAGAGTCCTAATTCACCCTATAACACCCTGGTGATAGTAACAAAACTGAGACTACCTGTTCCTCCAAAAAGGAATGACGACCAGGGGTCTCCCCCCCCCCCCCCGTATCGGCAATCGTCGCAAACCGCAGGTCAATTCAGACCTGCGGCTTGCGGTGTTTCCAGGTGATCGGGCGGTATCTGCAGTGGCTATCGGGTCCCCGTGCTAATGTGACGGGGACCCGATAGCGATTCTTCCGGTGAAGAAGCCTGTGAGACCCAGCCCCCTGGATCTCACAGGCAGGAAGCTGTATGAATGTATTGGAATGCATTGTAAAGGGGATCAGACCCCCAAAAGTTGAAGTCCCAAAGTGTGACAAAAATTTAAGTGAAAAAAAAAGTAACCCCTCTGGCAGTGTCGGACTGGGGTACCTAGGGCCCACCAGTAAAATTTATTTTTGGGGGCCCACCGTACGGATACATTCAAATATAATAAATATTATAACAAGTTTTTTTTTTATATGGACATAGGCTGGTTGAGGTGCTGTACATTGAATATATGTAGGTAGTGCAGTAAGTCTACTGTGTTAGGCTACTTTCACACTCGGGTTCTGTGCGGATCCATCATGGACGGATTCGTTCAGATAATACAACCGCCTGCATCTGTTCAGAACGGATCCGTTTGTATTATCTTTACCATAGCCATGATGGATCCATCTTGAACACCATTGAAAGTCAATGGAGGACGGATCCGTTTTCTATTGTGCCAGATTGTGTCAGTGAAAACGGAAAACGTTTAGCTCAGTTTCATCAGACAGACACCAAAACGCTGCAAGCAGCATTTTGGTGTCCGTCTCCAAAGTGGAATGGAGACTGAACTGATGCATTCTGAGCGGATCCTTATTCATTCAGAATGCATTAGAATGCAAACTGATCAGTTTTGGACCGCTTGTGAGAGCCCTGAATGGATCTCACAAACTGAAAACCAAAACGCTAGTGTGAAAGCAGCCTTATGTGGCACTTGTGCAGGGGGTGGGAGACTAGGGGCCCACCTTGCTCAGGGGCCCACCGGGGGATTCCCCTGTACCCCTGTGGGCCAGTCCGAGACTGCCCTCAGGTGAATACCATAAAAGAATAAAATAAAAAAACGTTGTAAAAAAGCAATTTTTTGTCACCTTACATCACAAAAAGTGTAATAGCAAGCGAACGAAAAGTCATACACACCCCAAAATAGTGCCAATCAAACTGTCCTCATATCCTGAAAAAAAGGAGCCCCTACTAAAGACAGTCACCCAAAAAATAAATAAAACTATGGCTTTCAGAATGTGGAGACACTAAAAATGAAACCTAAAGATACAAAAAATAAATAAATGAAAAAGAATAATAAAAAAATAAAAAAACCTATATAGGGGTGTCTTCTACGATTTTACCTCAGTATCTCTCAGATTTTGCAGATGTCTTTTCGGAGGGCGGGACTCAGGAGTTGCCTCCTCAATCGTGAATATGATTGTCCTGTTAATCTCATCCCAGGGGCCAAGTTGCCAAAGTCTCGGCTGTACAATCTTTCTCAACCCGAAAGAGAGGTCATGCGGAAGTACATTGCCGATAGTTTGGCAAAGGGTCATATTAGGCCCTCAAAGTCTCCGGTCGCAGTTGGTTTTTTGGTTTGTAAAGAAAAAATATGGATCGCTTAGACCTTGCTTGGATTTTCGAGAATTAAATCTCATTACGGTCCGTGATCCGAATCCCCTTCCTTTGATTTCTGACCTTTTTGATCAAATTGTTGGAGCCAAGATTTTCTCCAAGTTAGATTTAAGAGGGGCCTACATTCTGATCAGAATCAGGGAGGGGGATGAGTGGAAAACGGCCTTCAACACACACGAGGGTCATTTTAAAAATCTGGTTATGCCTTTTGAGTTAACGAACATGCCAGCGGTGTTTCAGCGATTTGTCAATGACATTTTTCATCATTTAGTAGGTAGATTCATTGTAATTTACTTGGATGACGCACTAATTTACTCACCTGATCTGAAGACCCATCAGGATCACGTGAGACAGGTTTGGATGATCCTTCAGGTAGAATAAATTATATGTTAAGTTGGAGAAATGTGTGTTTTCTGTCCTGGAGCTTCCGTTTTTGGGATACCAGCTTTCTGGCTCTGGTTTTCCGATGGACCCTCCGGGCGGTTCTGGAATGGGACCAACCAGAGAATCAGAAAGCTTTGATGCGGTTTTGGGGGTTTACCAATTATTACAGAAAATTTATTTTTAACTACTCTACCATTGTAAAACCGCTGACCGATATGACTAGGAAGGGCGCCGACTGCTCTGTCTGGTCAGATGAGGCATTGCAGGCCTTTTCAGCTATTAAGGAGTGTTTTGCATCTGCTCCCATTCTGATGCAGCCTGATGTGTCTCAACCATTTGTAGTGGAGGTTGATGCTTTAGAGGTGGTGGTTGGAGCAGTGCTGTCGCAGGGTCCATCGCCTGGCAAGTGGCGTCAGTGCGCCTTCTTTTCCAAGAAACTCCCGGTCGCCGAGAGGAATTATGATGTAGGAGATAGGGAATTGCTGGCCATCAAATTGGCCTTTGAGGAATGGATGGAGGGGGCGTCTCGTCCCGTTACGGTATATACTGATCATAAGAATTTGGCTTACTTGCAGTCCGCCAAGCGCCTAAATCCTAGACAGGCTAGATGGTCACTGTTCTTTACTAGATTTAATTTTGTGGTTACGTCAATGCAGATGCTTTGTCTTGTAGTATTCCCGGGGGAAGTGATTCCTCGGTGAAGAATCCTGCTCTGATTTTGGCTGATGGGGTGGTTGTCTCCGCTTTGTACCCCGAGTTGGAGATGGAGGTGTTGGAAGCCCAGGAGGCGGCTCCTGATTCTTGTCCCCCAGGGAGGTTGTTTGTTCCTTCTAGACTGCGATACAAAGTATTCAAGGAACATTACGATACCGTCCTTGCTAGACACCCTGGTGGCAAGTCCACCTTTGATCTCATTTCTCAGAGGTTCTGGTGGCCCGGGTTACGTAAGAGTATTGAGGATTACATGGCAGCTTGTGAGACCTGTGCACGGTCAAAGGTTGCTCACACTAGACCTTCTGGTTCACTTCTTCCTTTGTCTATCCCTTCTCGTCCTTGGATGCACTTGTCTATGAATTTTATTATTGATCTGCTGGGATATGGTGGCAGACTCGTCTACTGACTTTATTATATTGTTGTGTGGAGTATTGCTACTGAGTCCATTGAGGGCCGATCTCGCTGCAACTCAGGGGACTCTGTGAGGGACATTGTGTCTGACTCCTGTAGGGGGCAGTATGAATTACTTTTATTAGGGGCACTGAAACTATCACTCTGTGGAGTAGCAGAATTGAGTTTAGAGTAGTGTAGGGGCACAGTTGTGAACTAGTACCAGAAACACAGACACTAGAAACTGGAGCTTAGCGGACCTAGAACTGGGGCTAAGGCATAGTAGACATACTGTAGGACTATGCAGAATAAATGTGGAGCCCCAGTTATGGGTCTACAACACAATGAAAGCCAAATATCCCTCAAAGGAAGGAAAACCGAGCAAAGGGGTGTCTCCATTACAGAGATCACCAAATCCACCATATTAAGTGGCCCCTATGTCAAGATCCCGCTCTTTTACAAGCTTTAAGGATGCGACGGGGAAAACCTAAGCCAGCTATCCATCCACAGACAGCTGTTTCGGGGTGTTGCCCCTCATCAGTGCGGAGTAGGATTCTGGCTAACCGGGAGCAATGCACTTCGGATTGCTGTGTTGAGACTCTTAAGTGAGGCTCCGTGGTGTTTTTTGTAGCTGGTCTCCCTGAGATCAGCTATTGTTGTGTTTGAGTAGTCTCCGAGGCATTGCTCCCGGTTAGCCAGAATCCTACTCTGCACTGATGAGGGGCAACACCCTGAAACAGTTGTCTGTGGATGGATAACTGGCTTAGGTTTTCCCCGTCACATCCTTAAAGCTTGTAAAAAAGCGGGATCTTGACATCCGACTCCCCGTCCCCCGCTTCCTACGCCCGTGCCCCCCCTCAGCTTTAGAATCATTTAATCCTTTGTTATTCCCAGGAGATTAATAGATTCTCATCTTTTCTGAAGGCTGAAGTTATGGAAATGTGGGAATGTAAGCAGAGAATTTTGGGGTATAGGAAAAATAAGATATATAGGATTCTGCTGTCTGCCTTATAGTGACTAGAAATGAACACAGCATTGTAAAATTAGATTCGGCTGCTTTGGCTGATTTTACAAAAAATTCACTTTGTCATGAATTACTTCATCATGAAGCACATTTCTTAGTAAGTAGTGGGTGCACTGACAGGGCGCGGCACCCCCATCATTGTACCTTCAGATGGCGTGTTCATCGCTGATTGCAGCATCTGACATTTATATTAAAGTGTATAATAAAAAAATAAAATAAAATCATACTTACCTCATCCATTTGCTCGCTACAGGCTAACAAACGCCATCTTGATTACAGATCCAGCATGAAATCTTGCGCGGCTCGTGATGGCGTCACCACGCCTGCCTGCGTCATTTGTCACCGTGCACGTGATTTCGCTCGAGATCTTCAATCAAGATGGGGGTGGCCGGTTCTTCATGCTCAAATGGATGAGATAAGTATGATTTTTTTTTTTATCGCCAATTCAGGGAAAATCAATTAGTTACCACGAAGCACAATGAAATTCGGCTAAACAAATTTTACCTTAAATTGACTTCGATTTGCTCAATACTAGTAGTGACAGAAAGGTGAAACACAGTCCTCCATGATATACCTGTTTTGTGTTCTTATAAGACGCACCTCTGTTTACTAAAACAACAGGAAAGAGTTACTTTGTAACAATTACATAAATTAACCTATTAATCACTGCTCATACTTCTTGTCATACCATTGGTTAAGCTATATTAACCCCTTCCCGACCAGCGCCATAATAGTACGGCGCTGGCCGGGTCTTTAAAGATGGCGTCCGCTCCTGAGTGCTGCGGGCCCCATAGCCACTGGTGCCATAACCGCGGGTGACCGCCTACTACTTATAGAAAACACCCGCAGCTCATGTCTGCAACCGGCAGTAATGGTGATTGCAGACATTTAACCCCTTAGATGCCATGGTCAATCCTGACCAAGGCATCTGAGCGCCCTGAAAACCGAAAGCGAGCGTTTCCGGTGGTGCTCCGGCTCCCCCGTGCGGCGATCGGAGGAGCCGGATGCTTGTGTGCAGCAGCCCCTGTCTTTGTGAATGACATGAGGCTGCTGAATATTATTTACTATGGAGCACTTGCCTGTTAATAGGGCTCCATAGGAAACAAGCAATTTTTTAATGATTGCATGTCATAACTCCCTAAGGGAACTATAAAAAAGTGTAAAAAAAAAAAGTTTTTAAAAATATAAAAATTCAAATCATCCCCCTTTATCCCAAAATTTTTAAAAAATACACATCATGGGTGTTGCGATGTGCGAAAATGCCCATAGTATAAAATATAAAAATATATTCCCCATACGGCAAAACAGCAAAACGGAAAAAAGCATCCAAATGGCCAATTAGCCGTTTGGTCACTTTATTCTCTACAAATTTTTTTTTATAAAAAGTCATCAAAAATTCATACACCCCCCAGAATGGTATCAATGAAAAGTTCAGATCGCCCCACAAAAAATGATCCCCTATACAGCTCTGTATACACATAATTGCGAAAAAGTTCTAGGGGTCAAAATATGACAACAAAAAAAATAAAACAGATTTTTTCCCACTTTTTTATTTTTTTTATCACTATCAAAACACTACAGATGTATCGGCAGATGTCATACTGACCTGCAGAATAAAGGTAACTGGTCGGTTTTATCGTACATCGAATGTAAATACGTAAGTATTAGGGTCCATTCACACGTCCGTTGTTTAGTTCCGCATCTGATCCCGATTTTTCGGAATAGTTGCGGACAGAATTCGGACCCATTGATTTTCAATGGGTCTATAAAATATGCGGACAGCACAAAGTGTGCTGTCCGCATAATTTTCTCAGTACATAGTGTCCGTCAAAAAATAAAACATGTCCTATTCTAATCCGAAAATTGCGGATAAAACTTTATTGGAATAGGAAAATGTATTCTTCTATCCGTTTTTTTTTGCGGATCCGCAAAAAACGGACGACAAACGGAAAGAATTCTTGGAAAATAGGATCCGCAAAAAACGGACGTGTGAATGGACCCTTAAGCAAAGACCTTTGCTGTATTTGTGGGAGGGGAGGCTGATTACAAGGCTAGTTACATGCACCTGTGGGCCCAGGCTGACGCCGATTCAGCTGATTTCACTACCTCTGGGTCAGCTCTAGGATACAGCAGCATGGTGTGGAGGCTCCTTACGGCTGGGGGATGGCAGAATGTCTCAGGAGGGTGCTGGTATTCATGGTAGGATCGGAGTGGTTTGCACGGGACCCACGCTGCGGTCCGCAACCTGTAGCGCTCTGGGATGAAGCAGAGTTTGGGCGCTAAAGGGCCGAGCATTGGTTGTTAGTGGGCTCAAGCTATGCACGCTGTGTTTTGTGTATCAATGGTTGATTTAAAAAAAAAAAAAAAACGCAGCATCATGTGGAGGCTCGTTCACACCTGGGCATCGGCAAAAAGGGCCAGGTGAATGCTGGCACTTACTGTAGAATTGTACTTATTGGCACGAGACCCACAGTGCGGTATGCGATTCGCAGTTCTCTGGGTCAAAGCAGAGTTGGGTGCTAACAGTCAAATGACGGTTGTTAGTATTTTGTCTAGCTTGTTAGGGGCTATTGCATATAGTTATTGGTGTAGCATGCGCCTAGAGTAGGTATGGTCGCATGTTTTCTGATATCTGTTTCATACGTAAAAAAAAAAAAAAAAAAAAGTGTGTGTTTTTCTATTACCTGTTTTACATGTGGGGGCACATCCGCAGTTAAAGCCAGACATGCAAAGTTTTGGTAAATGTATATCAGTGGTCTGTATATGGCAGATCGGTCAAGGCGCCGGTATTTGAGTTCTAATGCTCTTGTATATAAGTGTGTTTAACCCCTTAAGGACCGGGGGTTTTGGGATTTTTGCGTTTTTGTTTTGCGCTCCCTGCCTTCCAAAAGCCATAACATTTTTATATTTCCGCTCACATAGCCATATGACGGCTTATTTTTTGCGGGCCAAGTGGGGTGAAATTGCAAAAAAAAAGCAATTTCACCACAGTTTTACGGGTTTTTAAATTACAACATTCGATTTGCGATAAAACTGACTGGTTAATTTTATTCTTCAGGTCAGTACGAATCCAGCAATACCTAATATGTATAGTTTTTCTTGCGTTTTGATAGTGAAAAAAATTAAAAGTGGGAATTTTTTATTTTATTTTTTGTCGCCTTGTTTTGACCCTATAACTTTTTTTGTAATTATGCGTGCGGAGCAGTGTAGGGGCTCATTTTTGCAGGGGCAATCTGAACTTTTAATTGATACCATTATGGGGTGCGTATGATGTTTTGATCACTTTTTATTCATTTTTTTTTTTTTAGGAAATGAAGCGTCCAAAAATGGCGAATTAGCCATTTGGACGCTTTCTTCCGTTTTTATGTTTACCGTATGGTGAATATTTTTAATATTATTATAGTATGGGCGTTTTCGCATTGCGACACCATTATGTGTAATTTTTTTATTTTTATTTATTTTATTTTCATTTTGGGGAAAGGGGGTGATTTGAATTTTTATATTTTTTTTATTTAATTTTTATTTTTAAACTTTTTTTTTTTTTTTTACCACTTTCTTATAGTTCCCATAGGGAACTATAAGATGCAATCATCAGATTGCTATTCTCATATATTCCAATGCAATAGCATTGGAATATATGAAAAATCATATATTTCCTTTGGAGCCTATTACAGTCATAGGCTCCATAGGAATACTTAGTAGTGACCTAGGTTTCATTCACAGAAACCTAGGGTACTACATGCATGCTGGCTCCCCCTTGTGGCCATCAGGGGCTGGGCAAAACCGAAAGTAAAACTTTCGGTTTTTGCATCGATCAGATGCCGTGGTCAGGATTGACCGGCATCTGAGGTTAAATGTCCGCGATCGGCATCGCTGCGGTCGACGGACATGAGCTGCGAGTGTCAGCTTAATGAATCAAGCGTTTACCGCGGCTCATGCGCCCGCTCCGTCGGGAGGCGGGCGCCATCTTGTAAAATGTGAGACCGAAGGGCGTACATATCACTGTCACGTCCTTAGAAAGGGTTAATCTATAAACTGTATGTTATGGGCACGCATGTGTCACCAGGTTCTGTGCTAGGTTTATAAGTGCACTATATGTCGATTAATTAGCGTTGCATCATGAGGTTATATTCAAACACGTTTATATATTTTCTTAGATGGTGTCGTGGTGACCCATTTAAAAAAACAAAAACCTGCAGCATTATGTGGAGGTTCGTTCGCCCTGGGTAATGGCAGAAGGTGCCAGGCGAGTGCTGGCATTCACGGTAGGATAGGACTTGGTTACACGGTTAGTGACTTGTAGCGCTCTGGGCGATGGAGGTTGGGCGCTATGGTCGAATGATGATCATGGTTAGGTTGTTGCACCTTCAAAGCTCGTCCGTCTGTCTGCATTTACATTTTGTCTTATACTCCATTCACTACTAGAGCTGCGTTCATGCGTTTGCTGTTGCATCACATTAATACTTCAGATTGCATTCATACGGCTGCGTTATACCTTGCTCTTCATGCTCAGAGCTGGGCCCATACCATGTTTTAGGCACCACTCACATCCAGAGCTGCATTCACCCACCTGTTCTTACATCAGATGTTATATTCTGCTTCCACTTAAAGCTGCATTTTCCCTTTCATTGCTACATCATGGTTACTCAGTATTTTCACTAGAGCAGTCAGCACACCGCTCTGATACCGCTTTCTTTCAGGTTTACGTTTCTTTCCTCGCTGGTTGTTACATTCCATAGGCCTACTTTTCTGTTTCACTTCGGTGGAAAAAAAAAAAAAATGGGTGCTGTTCTTTAGTCCTGGTTCGCATTCACTCAGACTGGTCTCCTGCCCCAGCTCACCATACAGTCCCTCAGCGGTCAGTGGGTTAATAGGAGTAAGTTTCCTACTATGTTTCACAAGCTGTTCACACGTTGTCACGATTAGGGTCTTCTCTTAGCGAATTGTAATGCCTCTGGCTCTTTTTCTCCCATCTGTTCAATTATACGATTGGTTTAATGTTTACTTAGGCACGGGGTTCGGTTCACTATTGTCTATGCATATCCCATCAGGTCTGGCTCACATTTTAATTACTTATCGCCACTGTAATGTTATCTAGTTCAGTCTTGGCTTCAGAGGCCCGATGACCGCTTCAGCCTCATGGCTCCGCGGGGTCTATGACCGTTCTTCACGTTATTCGTTAGGGGTACAATATGGTTGTAAGCTGGTTAGTATCCTAGGTTACTGTCGAAAGCGGGTCATGGTTATGCGAGTCCCCAAGTCATACAGGTGCTGCTTAAGTGGTTTAAAAAAAAAAAAAATAAAAAAAAAAAATAATATACATAAAAAGAAATAAAAAATGTTTGCCATAAGTTTCGCATTCATGGCTACGCTATTAGTCTCTGACGCATGGCTTCTCCGTTTAAGTTTGACGCGCATGGCCCCGCCATTAGTGTCTCTCGCGCATGGCCCCGCCATTAGTGTCTCTCGCGCATGGCCCCGCCATTAGTGTCTCTCGCGCATGGCCCCGCCATTAGTGTCTCTCGCGCATGGCCCCGCCATTAGTGTCTCTCGCGCATGGCCCCGCCATTAGTGTCTCTCGTGCATGGCCCCGCCATTAGTGTCTCTCGCATGGCCCCGCCATTAGTGTCTCTCGCGCATGGCCCCGCCATTAGTGTCTCGCGATGGCCCCGCCATTAGTGTCTCGCGCATGGCCCGCCATTAGTGTCTCTCGCGCATGGCCCCGCCATTAGTGTCTCTGCGCATGGCCCCGCCATTAGTGTCTCTCGCATGGCCCCGCCATTAGTGTCTCTAGCGCATGGCCCCCGCCATTAGTGTCTCAGGCGCATGGCCCCGCCATTAGTGTCTCAGGCGCATGGCCCCGCCATTAGTGTCTCAGGCGCATGGCCCCCGCCATTAGTGTCTCAGGCGCATGGCCCCGCCATTAGTGTCTCAGGCGCATGGCCCCCGCCATTAGTGTCTCAGGCGCATGGCCCCCGCCATTAGTGTCTCAGGCGCATGGCCCCCGCCATTAGTGTCTCAGGCGCATGGCCCACGCCATTAGTGTCTCAGGCGCATGGCCCCCGCCATTAGTGTCTCTCGCGCATGGCCCCCGCCATTAGTGTCTCTCGCGCATGGCCCCGCCATTAGTGTCTCTCGCGCATGGCCCCGCCATTAGTGTCTCTCGCGCATGGCCCCGCCATTAGTGTCTCTCGCGCATGGCCCCGCCATTAGTGTCTCTCGCGCATGGCCCCGCCATTAGTGTCTCTACGCATGGCTTCTCAGTTTACATTTTACACACACAACTCCGCCATTCGAGGTCGGCTGCGTGGTCCGCCACAGTAGGTTCCATGTCTATTTCTGCCTTCAGGCCCGCTCGCATGGCTCGGTCAGCTGTGGCTCGCAATACAATTCTTCTTGTGGAGGCTCGCATGCATGGCTTTTGCCATTAGAATCTAACTCACATTATTGTTGTAGGTTGTTGGGTCTTCATCGTTTTCTTTTCAAGCTGTCATCTCAAGCCTTCCTTTTCAGACATCACCTTCTCCTGGGTTCGCATTTTTCTCCCATTTACCCTCTCTAGGTTCTTGCTTCCCTCGCTCCCCGCTGTTACTTTTCTCTTGCCCGTCCTTGCATTATAGACCCATTCTCCCAGGAAGCTGACCCTGTGGTCTCATTTTTTCACGTTTCTCAAATTTCGGCTCTCAAAAGGTTGTTCAGGAAAAAAATAAAAAATACTATGGCATTAGTTTCGTCAACAGGGAGTCCTGTCTCACCACTACAGGCGATTTACGAAGTCTGTCACGACTACAGACTAATAAGTCCTGTCACGACTACAGGCGATTTACGAAGTCTGTCACGACTACAGACTAATAAGTCCTGTCACGACTACAGGTGATTTACGAAGTCTGTCACGACTACAGACTAATAAGTCCTGTCACGACTACAGGCGACTTACGAAGTCTGTCACGACTACAGACTAATAAGTCCTGTCACGACTACAGGCGATTTACGAAGTCTGTCACGACTACAGACTAATAAGTCCTGTCACGACTACAGGTGATTTACGAAGTCTGTCACGACTACAGACTAATAAGTCCTGTCACGACTACAGGCGACTTACGAAGTCTGTCACGTTACTGACACTATAAGTCCGAGCGCGACTACAGGCACAGCATACGTAGTCTATCATGACCTTAAGCTTGTCCTGTCATAGCGGCAGGCATTGGGTGTACATTATGTCTTTATTACAGATATGCTTACTTCATCGTCAAACTCGGGCTGAGGGTGTTGGTGTCGCACCTAGTTCCTGGGTAACGGTCTATCATCCAGTAGTAGGTGCAATAATAAGGCACAATATACGTAGTCTGTCACGTCTATGGACTCAACAAGTCCTATCACTACTGTAGGCGCAGCATACATAGTTTATCACGACCTTAAGCTTATTTCCTGTCACAACTGCTAGTATGGTGGGTATGTTATCTGTCCTCATTACAGGCAACATTAGCTCGTCAATTGGAACAGCCATGTACTCGTGCTTATGGTTCCCCAGGCCTGGTGAGTCTACACATTTCACTTAATCCATTACTAGAGTTAGACGGCATCCGCCATCTTCTAAACTTTTTGGGTCCTTTATAAAAAAAAAAAAAAAAAATAATAATAATAATTAAAGCGGTGGCCTGGGGAATAAGTATAGGTGAAGTATTTTGCTACCATTAACAGGGCCCTTGGCGAATGGTTGGACTTCAATTAGGCCCTTCCATCAGATTCACCATTGTTGTTTCAGTCTGCAGCTCTCAGGATTCAGACCGTCTCGTAATATGTTCATATGTTGGTCAACATAGGAGTAAATTGTTTCTGATTACCAACCACTCTTTCAAAAGCATCAACATTAGCTACCTCCAAGAACGACGTGCCGGCACACGTGACAAAGAGGTAAGGTACATAGAAGTCTCTGTGGTATGTACGGTATATTCCGCACCTTCATCGTGTAGTGTCTTTGCGTTCAAAGTGGGTGTCGTAATGGTATGTATATGTTTTGCTCTAAACTTAGGTCTGCTCTTTTTGGCCCCTTTAGGCTGCCCTACCGCAGCAGTTATGGCACAATTCTACTGCTTGTTGTAGATAGGGTTAGATAGGTTAGGTACACCTTTCTGATAGCCGATCCGACCACAAATAAAAAAAACTGTGGTGGAATTGTTTTTTTTTGCAATTTCACCCCATTTGGAATTTTTCCCCGCTTCCCACTACATCATATGCAATATTAAATGGTGGCGTTAGAAAGTACTCCTTTTCCTGCAGGAATCAAGCCCTCATATGTCTATGTGAACAGACAAATAAAAACGAAAACGTAAACAAAATAACCCCCTGGGAGTGAAAGGGTTAAGTGAATCATCCATCCTTATCTTCTTAAACCATTTCAACATAAGCCTGTTTTACAGTATAGTAGATACTTTTTATTAACTCTATCCATAATCACATTTTAAAGCCCATTCAATTCAACCCATACACATTCCTTCCCTAAGTCTCTAACCTGCCCACCACTAAAAGGTCATCCTCTCTACAACCCTCGGGGGTTACCGGATCTCAGCTCCTTCTGGATACAGAGCCGGTCTTGTATTTCTCAGTGTACACAATGCTGCCTTTATAAGGTGTGCTGGTTATACCTGTCTTATGGATTGGATATTGGCCTGCACTCCTGGCTTCTGGTAAAGCTTGTGTATTGTCCTTCTTTATGTCATGAGAAAAAGGGATAAACTTTTAAAGGGGTTGTCTCACTTCAGCAAATGGCATTTTCCATGTAGACTAAGTTAATACAAGGCAATGACTAATGTGGCTTTTGCTGACTAGACTCCATCACATTATACACTTCCTATTTCTATGGTTATGACCACCCTGTGATACAGCATCGGTGGCCGTGCTTGCACACTATAGGAAAAAAACTCGGCCGTTTTGCGCTCCTACGGTCCCGACCACCAGAGAGGCTTACACTTATTTCTATAATGTGCAAGCACAGTCACCGATGCGGGATTGCAGTGTGGTCGTAACCATGGAAAAGTGTATGATGTGATGGAAAAATGTTTAGACAGCAAGGTAAGCAATATAGACAATAACAATACATTAGTAAGTGCCTTGTATTAACTTTCTCTACATAATAAATGCCACTTAATGAAGTGAGACAACCCCTTTAAGGTAAGGCACTGCGGAGAGTGACTTAAATCCCAGCGCCATACAGTTACTGCACCCGCCCGGTCAGCAGCAGGGTTCGAACTTTTTCTGGTAGCTGAACCCCTGCTGGATAAAAACACTGATGCTGGAGCATTAACCCTCACTATGCCGCGGTCAACCCTGACTGCAGCATGTACAATGTCTGAAAAATGAGAGAGCTTCTTCCCCGTCCCCATCAGGTTCCCAGGTTCCCGCGCTGTAAGCCTTTGAGATCCAGCTCCCTGCCAATGCATTATGTTTCAAGCAAAAAAAAAAAAATGCCTTTTCCTTTCTGAGTCCTGCCATGAGCCCCCCAGCACTTTACCACCACATATGGGGTATTGCCGTATTCAGGAGAAAATGGGTAACAAATTATAGGGTGCTTTTTCTCCTGTTATCCCTTTGTGAAAATGAAAAATTGGGGCTAAAGTAACATTTTATTGGAAGAAATGAAACTTCATTTTCACAGCCAAGTGTTTCCAAATTCGGTAAAACGCGTATGAGGTCAAGGTGCTCAATACTACCCTTAATATATTCTTTGAGGGGTGTAGTTCCCCAAATGGTGCCTAAAAAAGCTTCTAGCAAAAGTGCCTTCAAAAACCATATGGTGCTCCTTTCCTTCTGACCATTTTCTCCTACAGCAATTTAACGCCACATATGGGGTATTTCTGTAAACTGCAGAATCAAATTAATGTATATTGAGGTTTATTTTGCTGTTATCCATTGCTGTATTGCAAGAAAAAATTGATTAACATAAAAAAATCCACAACAAAAATGAAATTTTTAAATTTCAAATCCATTTTCTTTTATTTCTTGTGGAACACATCAAAGGTTAGTAAAGTTTGTAACATCAGTTTTGAATAATTTGAGGGGTGTAGTTACTAAAATAGGGTCATTTATGTGTGGTTTCCATTACGTAAGCCCCTCAAAATCACTTTATATCTGTATTGGTGCTTCAAAAATGGCTTTGGAAATTTTGTTGAAAATTTGAAACATTGATTCTAAAATTCTAAGCCTTCTAGCATCCTAAAATAATTGAAATTACATTTACAAAATGATGCCAATATAAAGTAGACATATGGAAAATGTAAAGTAATAACTATTTTGTCATGTGTCACTATCTGCCATAAAAGCAGAGAAATTCATATTTAGAAAATTGTCTAAAATTTTTTTTTTTTTTAATAAACAAAGGTAAAACATATTGACTCAAATTTTCCACTGTGATGAAGTACAATGTGTCACGAGAAAACAATCTCAGAATGGCTTGGATAAGAAAAAGCTTTCCAAAGTTATTACCACATGTCAGATTTGCAAAAATCGGCCTGGGATTTAAGGTGAGAAGTGGCTTGGTACTGAAGGGGTTAATAATTAAGAATGTTCTATGCTGTATAATAGGCTTATTTTGAAAGAGTTATTAAAAAACGGGTACATTTTAAAGAGAAACGGCTGGGTGATTGGCTTATTCTGGTTTAACCAATGGTATTATAAGAAGTATGAGCAGTGGTTAATAGGTTAATTGTTGCAATTGTTACAAAGTAAGTTTTGTACAGGAGGACAAAGGAAGCCATTGAACAGGGAGAGAGAGGTTATGATGGAAAACAAACACCTGCTTCCAAGGAGGAGCAAAAGAGCTCAAAAAGCCCAAAACCAAGACCAAAATAGAGACACTGGTAGGAGGAAGCTGGAGTCGATACAACCCCGATCAGTACAGCTGAGGGCTAAACTACGAGAGGTAGAAACTACCGCGTCTGCAAAAAAAGAGGTAATTATTAGAGATGAGCGAACACCTGGATGTTCGGGTTCGAGAGGTTCGGCCGAACTTCCGGAAAATGTCCGGGTTCGTGATCCGAACTCAACCCGAGCTTCATCCTGAACCCGAACCCCATAGAAGTCAATGGGGACCCGAACTTTTGGGCACTAAAAAGGCTGTAAAAGACACCCAAAGGGATAATATACCGCAATAAACGCATTGCGATTACAACTTTGAGCTACCGATCACCATGGGAACGCCTCCTCCAGTAGAATGTACTGTCGGATCTGAGAATTAAGTTGAAATCGCAATGCGATTCTTATATATTTGCTTAATCGCATTGCGATTTCAACTTAGCATTGCTAAATAATTCCATCCATATCGTTAACTTACTGAGTCAGTAAGTTAGCTAATATGGATGGAATTATTTAGCAATGCTAAGTTGCAACGGCAATGCGATTAAGCAGATATATAATAATCGCATTGCGATTTCAACTTAATTCTCACATCCGACAGTACATTCTACTGGAGGAGGCGTTCCATGGTGATCGGTAGCTCAAAGTTGTAATCGCAATGCGATTGCTAAATACATAAGAATCGCATTGCGATTCCAACTTTTAGTACTCAACTTTTAAAATCGTACACCACTTTAAGTTCCAAAGTTGCAATCGCGTTCGAATAGAACTTAAAGCTGTCTCTTAGTCAGTTTTAGTATTGGTGTGCTGTAATAGAAGTTACATTCGTATGCGAATATAACTTAGAGCAATACAGTCAACTTTACACTGTTAGTTTTATTATCGCGATAATACAACTATTCAAGAATCGTGTACGTGCGTCTGTACGTGTGTGCGTTACCTCGGACACTATTCTATTTTGCCAGCCACAGCTGAAACCACTGATGTATGGTTTTGCTATTTTGGCAATTGAATTTAACCCCAGAAAATAATCTATCCTTTGCCAGACAGCAGACAGTATTATACTTGTCTAGCCAAAGCTGGAACACCAGATTTAGGGGATTGGTATTTGGGCAATTGTATTTAACCCCTTAATAAAATATAGAAATTTCTTTCCTAAGTTTCTAGGGGTGACAATTAGCACAGCCAAGCCCCTGATGTAGGATATAGCAAAAAATAAAAACTAGTATTGATGGATTGATGGACTTGGTGGCAGCTTCTTCTGGCGCACCACAAGTCACAAAATGGCCGCCGATCAACCCAGAAAATAAGTGACAGAAAAACGCTCTGTGCAGCCTAAAAACCAGCGAGCAAGTAACTAGCAGAAGTTCAATGATTCTCAGCTGTAAATTGATCAGTTCATTAGGTGCTGTTGCTGACTTTAACCTGCCTATCTCGCCCTGATAGAAGCTGTGTCCTCTCCCTACACTAATCAGAGCAGTGTGACGTGCGGCGCTACGTGACTCCAGCTTAAATAGAGGCTGGGTCACATGCTGCACTTGGCCAATCACAGCCATGCCATTAGTAGGTATGGCTGTGATGGGCTCTTAGGGCAAGAAGTAAAATGCTAACTGATTGGCTGCTGTGCAGCCCTTCAGAAAGCGGGAAGAAATCGACGAACACCGGACCCGAACTTTTTTGAAAATGTTCGGGTCCGTGTCACGGACACCCCAAAATTCGGTACGAACCCGAACTATTCTCGAACTGTTCGCTCAACACTAGTAATTATAAAACAAAAAGCAGAATATGCACAATGAGAAGAACCCAGAAGGGAAAGGAGGCATTTACAAAACATCATTACATAGTCTGAACCACGCGTCCTACTAAAAGTGGGACAGAAAAAACACTAGGGTGAAGGTTTTTGGGGTTTATATACTCTCAGGTTCCATTAAAAATTCCACCCGTCCTATCAGCTCGCAGGAAGGAGAACTTCCCCATCTATTGTTGTTCTGTAAGGAACCTTCTAATAGGCATATCTTTTTAATTTTTCTTTTCAAGATCCTATTTTTTTGTGCCAGATGTTTGTTTTATTTTAATGGCACCATTTAATTTATCATACCTTGTATTCGAAAATGGGGTAGAAGTTGTGCGGTCAAATTTAAAAAGAGGCAACTCAGCCATGGTGTTTTGGGTTTTGTTTTTATGATGTTTAGGCCTCGATCACATTTCCGTATTTTCTGCAGACAGCACACGTATCCATTGATTTACCGTAACTGTGTCTGATCACATTTCAGTATTTTTTTACTGACCGTGGGTTAGTAAAAATATCATGGGGACATGCACTACTTTACTGTGTGGGGCTGGGGGTGTTATACTTTATACTGTGTGGGGCTGGAGGTGTTATACTATATACTGTGTGGGGCTCGGGATTTTATACTATATACTGTGTGGGGCTGGAGGTGTTATACTATATAATGTGGGGGCTGGAGGTGTTATACTATATACTGTGAGGGGCTGGAGGTGTTATACTATATACTGTGTGGGGCTCGGGGTTTTATACTATATACTGTGAGGGGCTGGAGGTGTTATACTATATACTATGAGGGGCTGGAGGTGGTATACTATATACTGTGTGGGGCTGGAGGTGTTATACTATTTACTGTGCTTGTCTTTACAACTCCTTTGGATAGAAAGCAGCATCAAGATCCTTCCACTGGTTCCTGTCCTTTATTTGATACTATTATATTGCCCTTGAAGAGGCAGAGTCTTTCTTAAATTCTCAGTATCGACTGGGAAGCAGAATGAGGCCAACCAGAGCTGATAGCTGATGGATAACATGAAGACTTCCTCATTATCAGAGACTCGACGTGTCCTTCTGTTTCATGGTTGTTTATGAGTGACCTGTGATACCATATTTTTCCTGAAGTGGACGCTGCAGGGAAACTGAGAGGCCACATGGAGCTTCTCCTAAATATAACTACTGATCATCGAGGATTTAGTAAGCTTCTCCCACATTGATCAGCTGATTGTGGAGGGGACTTCCTTCTGGGAAGAGGTTGTCATAGAGTTCAAAAATGTCAATTGATTTACCCAATGTGCCAAAATGATGAGGGAGGTGGTGGTGGGGGCTGAACTCAGTTCAAGAACAGACAATGTGTGAATCCTATAAATACATTTGCTGACTTCTGAAAGTTTTCTTACTTAATCAATTTAATTTATCATTTACAGGAAAAAGGTTAGACCTCCCAAGTAACATGGCACAAACATGGCCTGGTTTTCCCTATATATTTAGTACCACATTCACTAGTGATTTTGTAGATAACACCTTGGGTCCTACAACTAATAAAGTACTTAATAGGGAATGTTCGTTTTAGGTTAGAGCTGTAGAACGTTTTACCTGTCTGTATCATAGTACAGGCTATCTGAAAGAACCGGTCGGTCTGCGATCCAACCATGTTCCCTTCCGGGCGATTGGTGTGAAATGGCTGTGGACAAGGCTATCTCTCAAGCTATTGCCCCTTCTAAATTTTATCTGTGGATATTCATATATCACATCCCTAATATGTGGGTCCATTTGAAGAATGGGCAATATTTCTTATAATCCATCTTGTGCGGTCAACACAGCCATCAAATGTAGCAATCAGCCAGATTTTTTTATCCTCTGCAGGTTTCTCTTTTGATACTAATAAGGTAGATCGAGCTGTCGTGGTGGCTCTATTGTAGGTTTTCCGGAGTACATAATCCGGATATCCTCTGTTGTAGAACCTTGCCCTAAGGTCATCAGCTTGTCTCTTAAACTCAGTCCTCTTGGAACTGTTGCGCTTTGAGCGTAAATACTGTCCACACGGGATACCTCTCTTGAGAGGAGTGGGGTGGCTGCTCCTCCAATGGAGGACGGAGTTGGTAGACGTCGGCTTTCGAAAAATTGTGGTTGACAGTTTATCTGTCCCCATTCTGGAGATGGAAATATCCAGAAAGGGAAGGGTGTCCTTACTACACTCAAATGTGAACCTCAGGCCGATCTCGTTATTATTTAGATTCTCCACAAAGTTGGAGAAGGTCACTTTGGTATCATTCCAAATGACAAACACGTCATCAATGTAGCGAGCCCACAATGTTATGGGCCCGGTATTTGACAACGTTGTCTCTGTAAACACCTTAGTCGCTTCCCACCAGCTCAGGAGCAAATTAGCAAAGGCCAGCGCACATGAACAGCCCATTGCTGTGCCCCTGAGCTGGTGTTAAAGCTTTGTACCAAAGAAGAAGTAGTTGTGGGTGAGCATGTATTCAAGAAGTTTAATGATAAAATCATTGTGTGAAGAGTACTGGCATCCTCTTATACTTAAATAATACTTGACTGCTCTTAAGCCAGCTGCATGTGGAATGGGTGAGTTAAACGCCTCAATATCAATGCTCCCCAAAATAGCTTGTTGTTCAATAGTTATGCCGTCCAGTCTCCTTAGCAGGTCCATGGTGTCCCTGACATACGATGGAAGGAACACCACGAATGGCATTAGGATTTTATGTATATAGATCCCTAAATTTTGGCTAATACTGCCAATTCCGGAGACAATTGGCCTACCTTTTAATGGGTTGATCCCTTTATGAATTTTGGGCAAGCTATAGAATGTGGCATTTACTGGATTTTTGGGGTATAAGAACTCGTACTCTTCAAGAGAGATGAGTCTTTTTACTTTAGCCTCCTGGAGACTGTCTCTGAGTTCTATCAGATATGGTGCAGTTGGATTTGATGTTAATGGTTCAAAACTACTTTTGTCCTGTAGAATCACTGTGTTACCTCCTTTGTCAGATGGTTTCACAGTGATTGAGGTGTCCTCCTTCAATGCAGTGATTGCCTCCCATTCCTCCTTGGTATAGTTGGAGGAGACATCCAGACAAGATATATCACTTGAGGGGGGTATCTTATTTCTGAGTGAGGTAAAAGGACCCTCACCTGTCTGGATGTTGTCAACCTCCTCCAAGCCGTGCAGCAGCCTGACATCAGGCAACATATTGGTTTCGATACCTAGCTACTGACACAGCCGCTCGTCCTTGTTTCTAAGGAATTTGTGCCACCTTAGTTTTCGGATGAACAGGTGCAAATCCTTCATCCAAGTAACAGCATTAAAAGCGACATGTAGGAACAAAAGATAAACCTTTACTTAAAACAGCCATTTCAGTGTCATTCAATGTCCTAAGAGAAAGATTTATTATTTCGGGGCCTGTTGGTCCCGCGTTTTGGATTGATTTCTCAGAGGGTATGTGACCACTTGATCTAAAAAAGGAAGCGTATCTACTGGAGTGGTAGGAATCATGGTTGCAATTTGAGGTGCCACCGAGCACTTTCATTTATTTGTGCCCCCTCATACCATGTATATTTCTTTCTGGTTACCCATTGTTATTATTTATCTAAGGGTTTCCTACAGATGCTTTATTAGTTTATTTTGATTACTGTATCGTTTATTTTGCTTGGGACCTATTTTTCTAGTTATATTACCATTAAAGGTTAAGTTTTAAACTGATCATCTCTGCAATTTTGCTCTTCAAGAATTGGAACCAACAAAATTATGTCAGATTTGTGAATATCACCACATTGTAACAACCTACAGTAATGCAGCTTAGGCCAGTACCCCCTGCTATAGGGGTAAGAAAGACCTTCCCATAACAGAAAATAATTGTAAATATTCTGAGTTCTGATGGCCAATGGTATAGTCAATATCTGGTCCTGGGTGGGCAATAGTATTGTGAATGCTTAGCTAACATTTAGTGAGGGCCTCTTTGATGACCTGATCCTATTGTAGCCCCTACCTCAGTAGTTCTTTTCATACATTTCATCTTGTTGGGCTGCTGATACCATTATATACCAGTTTCTTTATAATCCCTTCCATATGTCTATGGAAGACTCTTTAGATCTTGTGGTGTGTCATAAATCCCAGGGACAAATTCAGTCCAGTATTCAAAGTGTTAAGCAGTGTTATAAATTTGTATTCCCAAATTTTTCTGGGTCTTTGAGATTTGAAATTACCCTTTAATATGAGAACCTTCATGTGTTCTTCATTGTGTCCTGGGCTACAGAAATGTTTAGCCACGGGAAAGTGCAGCTTTTTCTCTTTAATTGTGTGGCGGTGGGACCTCATCCTTGCATTGAGTTTCTGTCCTGTTTCTCCGACGTAGAGGCGTCCAACAGGACATTTAGTGCAGAGAATCAGATAAACCACATTAGATGTAGAACATCTGAATGTCCCCGGGATCTTATAGTCCTGCTGTGTGTTGGAGATCCGGATATTATCTGCTGTTATTATATGGGAACAGGTTTTGCATCTTCTGATATTGCAGGGATGGGTTCCTTTTTCTGTGGTATATGGCCTTGAACTTGATCTGATTAGAATATTCCTTAGATTTGGAGGTTGTCGGTAAGCTAGTAAGGGAGGATCTGGGAAGATTGTTTTTAGTCGATCATCCTTATGTAGGACATTGATGTAATTTTTTGTCAGTTTTCCTCAGTACTTCTAGCTGTGGGTTGTAGGTCACAACCAGAGGTATGCACTGGTTCTGTTTCTTTTCATTGTATTGGAGAAGTTGACTTCTGGGGATTCTGGTGGCTCTTGTGATCTGATCTTCAATTGAAGCAGGATGATAGCCCTGGTGTAAAAATGTCCTTTTCAGATATTGTAAATGCTCATCCCTGTCTGATGGACTGGAACAGATTTGGCTATATCTGATGGCTTGACTATAAATGATGGACTTTTTAATATGTTTGGGGTGGAAGCTGTCCCATTTGAGGTATGTAGGCCGATCTATAGGTTTTCAATACAGGCAGGCTCGGACTGGCCCACCGGGATGCCGGGGAAATCCTCGGTGGGCCCCCGAACCAGCAAGTTAGCTTCCTTGCTTAGAAGCTGTCTGCGATAAGCTCCGCCCCCTGTACACAGTCGGATGCATGTGATTCAATCTAAATGGAGGGCTCCACACCAGCGCTGATTCATAGGAACAGACGTTTTGTGTAATCAGCACTCCTGGTCAGTAAGGCTGTTTCCACATGATTTTCATAAAATCGTGGCAAAAAAACACTGCATTTTGCCGCGATTTTATGTAAATAAGATCATGTGGAAATAGCCTTACTGTGACCAGGAGTGCTGATTGGTCTAAAACCTGTCAGTCAATAGCACTGACAGCCTCTCCTCCAATGAGGCAGCTAGAAGGACTGCTGCCTGTGTGATCAGTCTGGAGCCCAGCCCTGGGGGAGAAGTCTGGCTCAGGACCTGGGGACACAACTAGCAACATAGAGGACCATGAGGTGAGGAGGGAATCTACAAGTATTGTAAATGGTTTAAAAGAGTTCCTGCATTTATGACAGTGTATGTAAGAGTGCATGTATGACAGTGTATGTAAGAGTGCCTGCATGTATGACAGTGTGTATGTAAGAGTACATGTATGTATGACTGTGTGTAAGAGTACATGTATGTATGACTGTGTGTGTATGAGAGAGTGCATGCAAGTATTACAGTGCTGGCATGTGTAGAAGTATGTGTGTAAAGAGTACTGGCCTGTGTAGAAGTGTGTGTGTAAAGAGTGCTGGCATGTGTAGAAGTGTGTGTGTAAAGAGTGCTGGCCTGTGTAGAAGTGTGTGTGTAAAGAGTGCTGGCCTGTGTAGAAGTGTGTGTGTAAAGAGTGCTGGCATGTGTAGAAGTGTGTGTGTAAAGAGTGCTGGCATGTGTAGAAGTGTGTGTGTAAAGAGTGCTGGCATGTGTAGAAGTGTGCGTGTAAAGAGTGCTGGCATGTGTAGAAGTGTGTGTGTAAAGAGTGCTGGCATGTGTAGAAGTGTGTCCACTGTGTAACAGTTGCTGTATCTATGCACGAGCTTGGTTCTGTTATGGTATTGTGGGGGGTTTGCTCTGGTCTCGGGGATCATTTGCACAAAGATTGTCGTCCACCGCAGCTTTAGGGGCCAAGCATTGCTTTTATTGTGGAACACGGCATAGCAGAGATGACAAAACACAAAATAAAACACCTTGCCCGTCTGGGCTCTAACTAAACAGGGATAATCCTACCTCACTGAACAAACATCGTTCACACACGGTACCAACATGCGGCTTTTTCACCCGTGCAGTCCAGCAGCCTCCCGACTGTAGCAAGTCCAGTGCCTTTGGGGAGTGTGGCCCAGTAGTCTTCCCGACTCTGGCCTTGTGACCCTTGTACCTGCAGGCGTCACTGCGTCCCCAAAGTTCAGGCTATCGCCTAGCCCCGTGGCCCCTCAGCCAGCTTGGCCGAGACCACTCACACAGAGCCTCTGCCAAACTCTGTCTCCAAAACTCTTTCCAGAGTGGGAACCCACCCATGTCCAACAAGAGGATTAAATAGCATCCCTGGACATGGGCGTTGTCAAAAACCCCGGACTGGAGCATGGGGAACAGGCACCCACCCAGCACATTGCCTGTTCCCAGTAAAAGCCCGCCCTGGACTAGCTGGAGCCAGCTAAGCTAGTTATCTTGGTGACCACCAACTAACTTAGTGGCCACCCATCTCTAGACTAGGGCCTTTACTTCACCAAGGCCGGGCCCCTTGGTGACACGCTCCTGGTGCAAACAACACCCCTTGTTATTCACATTGCCACAGTATCTAAGTACTGAGCTTGAAGGGGGTGCCTAAGTTAACATTTTTGAGTTCAAACTACAGGGATGCTGTTAAAATAAAAATGACAAAAGAAAAAAAAAAAACTTAAAGGGGTTCTGCACCTTGTTTAAACTGATGATTTATCCTCTGGATAGATCATCAGCATCTGATCGGCAGGGCCCCTGCCGATCAGCTGTTTAAGAAGGCAGCAGCGCTCCAGGAGTGCCGCGGGCTTTTCACTGTTTACCGCCGGCCCAGTGACGTCACAACTAGTATCAACTGGCCTGGGCGGGGCTGAGCTCCATTGAAGTGAACAGCGCTTAGCCACTCCCAGGCCAGTTGATACTAGTCGTGACGTCACTGGGCCGGCGGTAAACAGTGAGAAGGCTGCTGGAGCGCCGCTACCTTTTCAAATTGCTGATCGGCGGGGGGTCCCGGGTGTCGGACCCCTGCTGATCAGATGCTGATGAACTATTCAAAGGATAGATCATCAGTTTAAACAAAGTGCAAAACCCCTTTAAACTCACCATCCTGATCACTATTTGATCCAGCACCAATACTCTGCTCTCTCTGCCAGGCTGCAGCTGGGACATTATGTTTTGGCTGCAGCGGTAAAATACCTCCGTACCGCACCTGACTGCTGTAACTAATTAGTGATCTCAGTGGTGTATAGCACCAAGGCCCGTGATCAGATCAGAGGTCATGTGCGTTATTACACTACATCTTCCTATATAAAGGATTATTTGAAAGGAGGTTGATGCAAATCGGAAAACCCCCATAAGTGTCAATATTTGCATGAAACTATAGCGTGGGCCTCTAGAGTCACTTCTACTGGTGGGCCCTTGGCACCCCAGTCCGACACTGGATACAGGGATGTCTGTATTGAGCCGTCCTGAAATTTTATGGTGGTGTCCAGAAAGCTGACTTCTGTCTGTGAATAGTTAAGGGTCAGGTTTATGGTGGAATGGAATTTGTTGACTTGTTCATGAAATTTTATCAGTTCACGTTCAGAGTTGGTCCAGATTATTAGGATGTCATTAACGAAACGGAAGTAGGCCAAGGGTTTTTTGGGGCAGGATACCAAAAAGTCATTTTCCAGTTTTGCCATGAAGAGATTAGCATATTGCGGTACCATTTTACTGCCCATGGCGGTCCCAGTGCACTGTAAATATATTTCCAACAAGATCTAAAGAGTCTTCCATAGACATAAAAACATAAATAAAACTTTCACACCCCTTATCTGTAAGATAATTAAGGACTCATTCTCAAGATCTTTGATATGTTGTTCTGTTATCTTTCAAATGCCCATCCATTCCCCCATGTCTCTGTTCTTATTGTATATATATTGCTGATTCTTCATATGTTCTTGTAGCATGCCTGATGAAGGGACTGGTGATGTCCCGAAAGCTAACTATGTAACATCATTACTTCTATTTTTGTTATCCATTAAAAGGTATCAAACCTGCAATACTCTTATTTTGTTTCTCTTAATGAGAGCACTGAACTAGTTTTCTATTGGCTAACACGGTACCAGACTTTTGTCTATTTTCAATAAATGATGGGCGTTAATGGTTTATGGTTTCATCTAAAACTCTTCAGAGATGGATCTTCATGGTGGTGGTTCAAGCTGTTAGCAACCTAAGTCTCCTAGTGGCTGCTCCTCTCCAGCACTTGGCCAAAGTTCCCTTCCTTCTTATGGTCATCCACTTTGGGAAGCTAAATATCTGCTGGATGATGCCAGGCAGGGTAATATATTGGAATCGGATTTCAGCTTCTAGACTGGTGGACTGAGGTACGTTGTTTCTTGTCTTGGTCCCTGTGTGCTCACATTGCTATTAAGACCTCCGCCTTGTTCCTGATTCTTCTGTGGTGCCATTTAGACTGTGCCTGGTTCCTGTTGTCCTTTCTTGTGTCTGACTCCTAGCCTGCTCCTGACTACATTTATTGTTATACTCTGCCCTGCTGCATTCTGCTTGACTTTTTGATGACGACCCATTGCTTCGTTATCGATTACTGTCTGCTACTCCTTTCTCCAGAGCTTCACTCAATATTCTACTGGTGGGGTCACTGTGTACATACATTACTATTATTGTGGACACTAATGGGGGCCTTAATATTACAGGGGGCAGGGGCTGTAATGGGGGCACTGTTAATTCTGGGGACGCTAATAGGGAAATTATTAATTCTGGGGGGCACTGGCATTAATATTACTGGTGGGCACTAATACGGGCATTACTATTACTGGGGGCACTATCAATTCTAGGGACGCTAATGAGGGCATTATTAATTCTGGGGGGTGCTAATGGGGGCAATATTGATTCTGGGAGGTGCTAATGGGAGAATTATTGATTCTGGAGGGCACTAATGGGGGCATTGTTAATTCTGGGGACACTAATGGAGGCATTACTATTAGTGGGGGTCACTAATGGGGGACATTATCAATTCTGGGTGGCACTAATAGAGGCATTAATATTACTTGGGGCACTAATGGGGGGGTTATTAATACTGCGAGCCCCATTATGACAATGCAACTTAACAACCTTTATAAAGCCACGCCCAACAACCACACCCCATTTGGGGTGTGGCTTAACTTGGCTGGTATTTTTTGTTGGGAAAGGTGGCAATCATACGCTCATGGCAGGAAAGCCTGTCACCGCCTCTCTAATGCAACTGAACATACGGGGCATGACAGTGAAAGGAATCAAGGCCGGTCCATCAGAGAGGCCAGACTCATCCTGCTGCAGTCCTGAGGAAGTGGTCTCCTAGAGGAGCTGGTGAAGGAGGAACAAGCTGTTCCCCGGGAAGAAGCAACAGCTGAGGAGCGGACCAGAGTTGTAGCTGTTCGGGCAGCACGATGGAGATTGTTGAGTGTGGAGCCGCCCTCTGATACAAACCCCCCTGTGCCAGCTGAACCACGCTATTCACCACAACAAAAATTGATCCATGAGCTTCATGCTGTGAGCCATACCAAGGTGCACAACACAGGATTTATTATGAGGAGCTCTCAAAGCTGATTCTGGACTGTCCAGTGGATACGCTGCCAGAGTTGCAGAGACGGAGAGGGATTGTACTCTCCTTTTTCAAAGATAAAGGTTTCGGCTTCCTCCGGGATCGAAAGACCATCCGGGACAATTTTGTGAATCAGAGGTCGGTGAAGCATTCTTAACTGCCTGAATTCCTCCACAACTTACAAGTCAATGAGAAGGTAGAGTTCACCCCTGCCGAGGGTCTGCGAGATTCATATGCTACAGTGTTCACGCGCCTCATACCTCAGCCAGAGTCCTGGGAGGACTCAGAGGAGGACCCCAGGCTGGAAGGAGCTGTCGCACCATAATCTGTAAGAGCAAACACCCATTACCAGCCATCATCTCCTGTACAGGTCAGATACCATTACACAGCAACTTTCTCTGGGCCCAACATATTTTTGCAACCCGCCATAACCACCAAGGACCCAGAGATCCAACCGCGTCACCAAACCAGGAGCCAGGGACCAAGCCTAGCAGCCTCACTGGCCCATGACTATTGGACTGCCTGCATGGAAAAAATGTGCAGGTTGGCCATGCAACAACACTGGACTCACTAAAATCCTCCAGTGGGATGGAGCCCACCGCTTCTAGCAAAGCTGCAAAGTCACAATATCGTCCAGAGCTGTCGTCTGAAGAGTCCAAATCAGGAAGTGCCCTGGAGGAGGACATCCCTCAAGAAGATGACTACTACCTGTAAGTAGGCCAGCCAAAATTTGTCCCTTATGTTAAAAGGGAAATGACTATATGGAGCCAGAGACACTGCTGCAGTAGGGACTCCCTTCTTTATGTTTTTTGTTCAGTCGCAGTTCTCCCAATCTCCTCAGGAGCCCAATGTCTCCTTCTAATGGACTCCCTAATGGACTCCAATGCTGTAAAGTCCCTGTTGCGCATGTCTGCTCCTTTTACACCTTTTTCCCCTTTTCAGGTTGTCTGAGACCCAAAGCCAGGGGACCTGTACTGTAATGTTTTATAAAGATGTCCCCAGAAAGGAACTTTGCCATTTTTGAAAAGCCTTCTGTGTTTTCTCCTAATCAACGTTAAACGGGTTTATCAAGCACTAATTGCCCAGTCAGAGACTTTGATCAGGGATGAGCGAATCGACTTTGGATGAAACATCCGAAGTCAATTTGCATAAAACTTTGTTTCAATACTGTACGGAGTGAGTGCTCCGTACAGTATTAGAATGTATTGGATCAGATGAGCCGAAGTTATTACACTTTGTGTAATAACTTAATAAATAATGATTTCTACTGTAAAAAAACATTTCCCAAACTCATAATAATAACTTTGGCTTATCGGAGCCAATTTATTCTAATACTGTATGGAGCGCTCGCTCCGTACAGTATTGAAACAAAGTTATATGCGAATCGACTTCGGACTTCGGACATAGGGATGGACTATGCCTTTGAGTGCTTTATCATGGACTGTATGCCCTAAAAATAAGATCAACTCCCAATTTTGTCACCATCAAGCACCGAAGTTACTACGTCCAAATTCACCCTGCGTCATGAAAGCTGGAAGATATATATGCTTATTGATGAGGTGTATTGTTATGCATAACCCTTTGCCTATATGTAGTTACATAATAGTGCCATGCAACCTTGAATTCTATGCATTGGTATTTTTGGGTGCTGCATTTATAATTTCCAGGTATCTTCAAAGAGACGCAGAGCTTCAATCAGGTCAAACGCCAGGGAAGGCTTATTTATAAGTGGGGGCACATGCAGTGTCCCACTCTGTAATAGTATAGGGGCTCTGTATATATATATATATATATATATATATATATATATATATATATATATATATTGAACAGAAATATAAAGGCAACCCTTTTGGTTTTGCTCCCATTTTGCATGAGCTGAACTCAAACATCTGAAACATTTTCTACATACACAAAATACCCATTACTCTCAAATATTGTTCAAAAATCTGTCTAAATCTGTGTTAGTGAGCACTTCTCCTTTGCCGAGATAATCCATGCCACCTCACAGGTGTGGCATATCAAGGTGCCGATTAGACAGCATGAATATTGCACAGGTGTGCCTTAGACTGCCCACAATAAAAGTCCATTCTGAAATGTGCACAGTTTTGCTTTACTAGGGAGAGGGGTTGCAGAAAACCAGTCAGTATCTGGTATGGCCACCATTTGCCTCTCACAGTGCAACACATCTCCGTCGCATATTTGAGAGTAATGGGTCTTTTGTGTATGTAGAAAATGTTTCAGATCTTTGAGTTCAGCTCATGCAAAGTGGGAGCAAAACCAAAAGTGTTGCGTTTATGTTTGTGTTCAGTGTATATATAGGTATTTGCAGAATGTCATTTTATAAGATGTATGCACAGGGGCGTAGCTAGAAATGAATGGGCCCCACAGCAAAGTTTTGTATTGGGCCCCTACTCGCTGCTTCGCTCCCTCTATAATGTGCCAGCCATATAGCCCCCCTATAATGTGCCAGTAGTCAGCCATATAGCCCCCCCAGCCCCCCTATAATGTGCCAGTAGTCAGCCATATAAACCCACCCTATAATGTGCCAGTAGCCAGCCATATAGCACCAGATGCCCCCATAGTGCTCCTCTCCCCATAGTGCCCCCTATAATGTGCCAATATCAAGTGCCTCTGTCTTCCCCCATCCCAATATCATAGTGCCATCCTCTCCCCCTGCCCCCTAATGTGTGTGCCAACATGAAGTGCCTATCTCTCCCCCCCATTTGCCAATATCATAGTGCCAATAGCCCCCTCCTCCCTTGTGGCAGTAAAGTAAAAGTCCAGTATTTAAAAAAAAAAAAAAAAAAAACACATATACTTACCTCCATGTTAGGCAAGCCTCATTTATCCTGTCTTTCAGAAAAGTTTGTGAGGGGAATCAAACCTGTGACCATTAGGATGAAAGGCAAGACACTTATCCACAATATCCACTTATCATTAAACTAATTTAATCAGTTTCTATGAGGAGGTAAGTTCTAGACTTGACAGCGGCGAATCAATGGATGTCGTATATCTGGACTTCTCCAAAGCATTTGACGCTGTACCACATAAAAGGTTAGTATATAAAATGAGAACACTTGGACTAGGAGAAAATATCTGTATGTGGGTAAGTAACTGGCTCAGTAATAGAAAACAGAGGGTGGTTATTAACGGTACACACTCAGATTGGGTCACGGTCACTAGTGGGGTACCTCAGGGTTCAGTATTGGGCCCTATTCTCTTCAATATATTTATTAATGATCTTGTAGAAGGCTTGCACAGTAATATATCAATTTTTGCAGATGACACTAAACTGTGTAAAGTAATTAACACTAAAGAGGACTGTTTTCTGCTACAGAGGGATCTGGATAGATTGGGGCTTTGGGCAGAGAAATGGCAGATGAGGTTTAACACTGACAAATGTAAAGTTATGCACATGGGAAGGAATAATGCAAGTCACCCGTACATACTAAATGGTAAAACACTCAGTAACACTGACATGGAAAAGGATCTAGGAATTTTAATAAATAACAAACTAAGCTGTAAAAACCAGTGTCAGGCAGCTGCTGCTAAGGCCAATAAGATAATGGGTTGCATCAAAAGGGGCATAGATGCCCGTGATGAAAATATAGTCTTACCACTTTATAAATCACTAGTCAGACCAATACATGGAGTACTGTGTACAGTTCTGGGCTCCCGTGAACAAGGCAGACATAGCAGAGCTAGAGAGGGTTCAGAGGAGGGCAACTAAAGTAATAACTGAAATGGGGCAACTACAGTACTCCCGAAAGGGTATCAAAATTAGGGTTATTCACTCTAGAAAAAAAGACGACTGAGGGGAGATCTAATAACTATGTATAAATATATCAGGGGTCAGTACAAAGATCTCTCCCATCATCTATTTATCCCCAGGACTGTGACTGTGACGAGGGGACATCCTCTGCGCCTGAGGAAAGAAGGTTTGTACACAAACATAGAAAAGGGTTCTTCACGGTAAGAACAGTAAGACTATGGAACTCTCTGCCTGAGGAGGTGGTGATGGTGAGTACAATAAAGGAATTCAAGAGGGGCCTGGATGTATTTCTGAGCCGTAATAATATTTCAGGCTATAACTACTAAAGATGGGTCGTTGATCCAGGGAGTTATTCTGACTGCCTGATTGGAGTCGGGAAGGAATTTTTTCCCCTTAAGTGGGGAAAATTGGCTCTACCTCACAGGGGTTTTTTGCCTTCCTCTGGATCAACTTGCAGGAAACAGGTCGAACTGGATGGACAAATGTCTTTTTTCGGCCTTATATACTATGTTACTATGTTACTATGTTACCATATCAGCTGCATAGCCAGGTAGCTAAAAAAAAAAAATAAGACCTCTAGATAAGGAGAACTTTGATAGTGTATCTATACACATTACAGCTGCCCCAACACACCAAGCTCTGCTACATCCATATACAATGTGCTGGTGCAGCTGTAATGTGTATGGATACACTATCAAAGTTCTCCACATCTAGAGGTCTTATTTTTTTATTTTTTTTAGCTATCTGGCTATTCAGCTGACATAGCCTTGTGGATAAGTGTCTTGCCTTTGAACCTAATGGTTGCAGGTTCGATCCCCAGGGCAAGCTTTTCTGAAAGAAAAAATAAGTTTTAAATAGACAAGGGCGAGAGAACACTGCGATTCACTGTGTAATTAGCGATCGGGAGAGCAGTGAGGACACGTGCTGATTACCCAGGGGAGGAGAGGAGTGAGGACAACACGTGCTTGCCGGGCCCCTTGTAAGCCCGGGCCCCGAAGCAGCTGCTTCCCCTGCTTCCCCGGTAGTTACGCCCCTGTGTATGCATATTGCTGTAATTCCTTCTCACAGACAGTTTACACCTTGCATGTAGACACAGCCAGTCACCCCTAGGTGGTGTTGGCATGACATAGACAATCATTTTGGCTATCTCATACATAAATTGGACTTGAAACTATTTAGTGTATGATTAGTTATGCAGATTCTTGTCATGTAACTGCATTGTTACTGTTTGCTCCTAAAATTTAGAATTTGAATTATTTTGCTAGTATTTTGTAAATCCACCTTTGGCTTTCAGCACTTCCTGATACCTTCTGGGCATGTTCTCCATCAGATTCAAGCATGTCTCAACGAAAATCTGTACCCAGGTCTCTTGTACACATTCCCAATGTTGGCTCATACTGGTCGACTAACATGGGTACAAATACAGCTTTTTCTTCAACTCCACCCACAAGTGTTAGATTGGGTTGAGGTCTCGGGACAGTGGGGGCCGAACCAGAACCTCTACTTCATTGTCATTGAACCATTTCTTCTCCAATCTTGACGTAAGCTTCTGGTCATTGTCCTGCTGGAACACTATGTCATCCTTTTCATACCCATAGTACTTGAGTATACAAAGTAACTTGTCTTGCAGGATACTCACATATAGCTTAGCATTGAGACCACCATTGATCCTGGTCAAGTAGCCAACACCTTTGGGTGTGAAATAATCCCATATCATCAGGCTTCCTCCACCGAACTTGACAGTCGCTTCAATTTCTCAATCCGTTAGCCCCTTTTTCCTTTCTTTCTTCCAGACCCATTGGCACCCATAAGAGCCCAGTCGATTGACATTCATCTCATGGCTCCAAATCACCCATTTTCAATCTTCTACTATCCACTTTTTGTACTTTTTTGCATCCTCAAGCCGATTCTTCTTATGACGATATTGAAGTCAAGGCTTCACCTTTTTTTCGGGCCACAATTCCAGACTTGTGTAATGTGTGTCACATGGTGCTTCCGACTGACATGTTTGTCGTGCCAGAACTGGTAGACCTTGTGATGAGCCGACTTTTTGACTCCGATATTTTGCCTCACGTCCACCTCTTGGCTTTGGAATGGATGGACGGACTTCAGTTTGTATTCTTTCGGCAGTTTGGCAATTTTCTTGGATGAGATACCGCTATCAATGAGCTGGATAATGCTGTTTCTCTTTTCTTGGGAAATCTTCATGGCTGTGCTTGGTTTTGAATCAGTGACCCTTCGCATGGAAATAAATCTAATAAGACTCTGAGGGAATGTGAGCACAGTCTGTAATTAGAGATGAGCAAATCGAAGTTGATGAAGTAGAATTCGATCCAAATTTCAGGAAAAATTCAATCCCTCCCGAAGTCGAATTTCCTCGTGCTTTGTGGTAATGAATCGCTTTTCTTCTAAAATGGCTGCTGGATGTGTTACTAAGTGAAAGTAAGAAGCCTGAGAATGGGGGGAACCCATAATGCCATGCAAACAGCTAATCAGCAGATAGCCAGCCCCTGTGATGTAACAGCCCTGTAAAAATCCTTCTCATGTCCGATCTTCGCCATTTTACAGTGAACTTAGTGCAGCGAGAGACGTTGCAGGCACTAAGGACAGTGATTAGGAAAGACTTTAATAAAAAATAAAAAAATCCATTGAGGGAAAGATTATTCATAGTGTAGGGAAATGATAGGGAGGCATTATCCACACTGTAGGGAGAGAGCAGGGTCCAATAGGAGAGTGTACAGCCTGGGTAATAGGAGTGATTCTATTACATCTTGCTGCACTAATTGGGGTTACTAAAAATGATCTATTACTACAAATTTTAGGTTGTTTTAAACAGTAATTGCAGTAATCCTAGCATCTATTATGTTAAAAGTGTGGTGTGATACAACCAGTTTTGGGGTGTGTTTATTTCATATATAAAAGTACCTCCATTCATCCTTGCTTCTGGGGTGAACTTGCAGTCTGATACTACCAGTTTTGGGAGTGTTTATTTTAAATATATAAAAGTACTTCCATTCATTCTTGCTTTTTGGGTGAAATTGCGTTCTGATACCAAAACAGTTTTGGGGTACATTTAATTTATATATAAGTACTTGCGGTCTGGCATGTTACATGGGTGAAGAAAGCACGCTCCTCGGTCTTAAAGAGGACCTTTAACTTCGGATTGAGGTAGTGAAATACTTACTCTACCTTCCTGGGCGGCCCCCGCTGCGGTCCAGGCAATCCAAAGTGAAAGGTCCTCTTTTAAAGAAAAGAAAAAAAAGATACTAGAGGTGATCACACCATAAAGGCTAATAACAGATAAGCCGAAAAGGGTTAGCCGCCAAGGCACTTCTTTACACACTTTTAGGGTGGTCAAATTCTTTTACTCTTAATTCGATGCCTCAATCAGTAGTTGCAGTGAGTTCACACTTCAGTTATTTGATCAGTGATTACTATCATTTTTTGTGAACCAAAACCAGTAGTGAAGTCTATTTAGAGATAAGGTGTATTGGAAAGATCTGCACCTGTTCTGTGTTTTTGAGGCAAAACTGATTTGATACTACACATTTTAGGGTGTTTAAACTCTTTTTAACTTAATTCGATGTGTCAATCAGTAGTTGTGGGGTTGGTGCGAAATTACAGCCTGATACTATTGCTCTTTTACCCTTGCAGTTATTGTTACAGTGCAGTATGTCCGACAGACAGGTGAGGAGAGATTCGCTGCTTCCTCCATTGGGAGCTGGTGTTGCGAGTGGCAGACGATGATTTAGCCGATCACACGTGGGAGTTGGGTGAAGAGAGGGCTTCATCATCATCATCATCATCATCAGGAGAAGAGGGTGGCAGCCTGAGGCAGTGGCTGAGCCAGGAGGGTGGTGGTGTGGCCGTAAGTCATCAGGGTGGCAGCAGTGTGAGATCTGTAGCCAAACGTGCCTGGGGTAGATGCCTGCTACGTAGGAGCCTACCTGTCCCGAAATAAGTAGTAGTGCACAGGTTCACGGAGGCAGTGGTAGCAGGCAGTCAGCATGGAGTGGTGGGGGGAAAATGCCATACTCTGCGGTAAGGGAATTTTTCATCAAGCTGCCGAAGGATGATAAGCATGGCCCACTCTGTGACTGGGCCACTATGTTGACTCCTCATGCGATTCCCAACCTTACCACTCTGTGACTGTGTTGATGACTCATTCGATTCCCACCCGCACCACTCTGTGACTGTGCCACTATGTTGACACCTCACCATTCAGTCATGGGAGCACTACTTGCTTCAGCATGTAACAGAACATGTTCTGTAAAAATCTATGTGGAATCAGCTGACGACGGTGTAAAAGGAGTGCGCTTCTTCTTGACGCTAACATCGACCTGTAAGGCTGAGTTCACACTTAATTTATCTATGAGATAAGATGATTGTCTATAAAATGATGGTAGCTTCACAGTAGAAGCTGTAGTGGATGGTAAGATATGGAGCCAGAAAATCAAAAGTTCAAAACATTGTTACCGTTTTTCTCGTCAGTGTATATAGGAGGTGCAAGGCAGTAAGCAGTAAGAAGATTAGTTGGAGGAAGTGAGAGGAGTGAGTTGGTGAAGTGCAGTATACTTGAGAGCAGTGCAGCATATGTTGAGTTTGAAGCCAAGAAAACTAACCGCAGAGTCATACAAAAAGAGTCGGCTAACCAAAGCTTGAGTTGGACCTGCTAAACCCAGAAGACAAGTAAGCTGACAAGTAGCTACTCCTCTGAGTTGTGCGCAGACCAAGGGTAACATTATCCTTATAGTCAAAAGACTATGTAAGTCCTATTAGCACATGTGTCGCTAAACAGATAAGACTTCACTTTTATTTAATTCACATATTTAAACCATAAAGTAGAGCAAAGAAAAGTTTAGTGGTGTCACAGATCATTGATTATGTAGTTAAACTGGGAGTACTACTGTTCCCATGTTATAGCTTTGTATACTAGCAACTACCGCTTTTTCAGCGTTGTCGGCGCAGGCTGCCAGAATGCTTTTTTCTCAAATCTAATTTTCCCTTAGATGTAACCATAAATCTGTGCCCCTAACTGTACTAAAATGAAATACTTAAACTCTGCCCCCCAACATGTTTCGCCGACATCATGCCCAATCCCCTGAAGATGCTGGATCTCCGGCAACCAATGTGAGACATGAGTTAGCCTATGGTGACTGTTCACATTCTACAGTGAAGTACAAGCTGTAAGCAAAGCCGCATTCCTATGGACAGTGTGGCATTTTTTTTCTCCCAGGCTATGAGCTGAGCGCTGCGGTTGGCCAGCCCATGAGAACAAGGGGAGACTCCTCCCAGTAGAGATGAAGAGCTGAAGTTAACGGAGCCTATACCGGGAGAACGGAGCGGCTCCCAGGGATAATAGTAAGTGCAGGGAGATCCCTGGGCGTCGCTTTCCATGTCTTATACTTAGTTTAGATTTTTTAGGCTAATGAAAAGTCCTCTTTAACACCAGAATGTGCCCCAAAGTAATTCCTTCTTATCATTGCACGCCGGGCCAGGGAACTGCAGAAACGTGAGTACCAACTACTACACCCACCAGGCCACCACACTAACACATTGCCCCTGCGGTCAAGGTCGCAGCAATAGGGCTATGCCTAGCTGTGACATCAGAAGGGGATGGCAACCTAAAGATTGGCTGGCCGCACAGCATTATTTGTGATCTTGGGTTATGAGGTTTCTAGCCTCTACACTTACTTTCACTTTCTAACATGTGCAGCCGCCATTTAGGAAAAAATTATTCATTAACACAAAGCCCGAGGAAATTTGGAGTAGGTTAAAGTCAAAGTTTTCCTAATCTTTAGACCGAATTCTGCTTCAGATGCTTCGCTTCACTCAATACTAGTTATTTACATAAAGTTGCACCAGCTCTTCAGATGATGATGTTAGATGAGAGTGTTCTCTGAGGTCATATATTCCTGGTTCACTAATTAAATATTACATAGTTACATCAATGACACATTATACACCAAAAATAGGTCACATATCACACACTCTGAACACACCTAAACCTTCAACGTATATATAATAGCACACCAGTAGTATCCCTGCATCACCAGAAGACAATACACAGTGCATCATCCAGGTATGTACCAAAGCTTCTACTCTTATTTGGAAAAAAAACCTATTTCACCAATATGATAGGTATGTACTAACATCACAGAGGGGCCTCAATTTGGGTCGGGTTCATACCTCTACAGGTACATGCACTTCAATACAAAGCATCCATAGATTGGTTCTACCAACTCTTAGAGTAGAAAGCAGGATCAGGATCCCATTGCTGATTCTTATCGGTTATTTTCTTCTATTGCCTTTCAAATAAGGAGGCAAAGTCCCTTCTAAATTTTTATCATCCACTGGAAAGCAGTTTGAAGCCAACCAGAGCCGATAGCTGACTTGTCTTTTCTTGTTTCATTGAAAGGTTTGTCCCATCAGTTGGGGAATATGGATAACATGGAGTCTTCTTCGTTATGGGGGGACTCTAACCATGTGTTACATGGTTGCATATTCACTTGTGTTGCTGACATGTAATACCACATTTCTCCTGAAGTGGCCACTGCAGGGAAACTGAGCGGCCACATTGTGCTTCCCCTACAGATCACCAGAGATTAGAGAAGCTGCAACCACATCGATCAGTAAATTGTGGATGTGACTTCAATCTGAAATAAAGCTGTCATACTCCGAAAATATCCAACTGATTTACTCAAATGTGCCATCATGGTATGTGTTGGGAGTGGGGAAGCAACTTGATTCAAGAACAGACAAAGTGTGAATCCTATAAGTATATTTGTAGACCTCTGATAATGTTTGTTCACTCTAATCAATTCAATTCATTATTTACAGGAAAAAAGACCTCCCAGTTAAACATGACACAAACAATCACATTGCTGCTGATATCCCTAAGTGAGTTGCACATATGATATGTTTGTATACTGTGGTTTCTTACTACAAATTACATCCCCAAGAAAAAGCATCAGTTTTTACTTTTTATTTTACTAGTATTTCATTGTCACTCGGGTCTCTGTAGATAATCAATGAACAGTTTACATTTCAGACTCTAGCAGCTCTTTCTCTCCCTTTCAGAGCAGGAAGTCTCAGCACAATCTCAAGAACAATTTATCTGCTGAACTATATGATACCAATCAGCTACATACAACTAAACCCTTACTTCTCTGTTTCTGAAATGGATGAATCTTCCTTAGTACTAGCTAGGACCAGCAAGGAATACAGCAGTGCCACCAAGTAGATTGTCCTCAAAAGGTGCAACCCACAAAATAATGTCTGATTTTTTAACTTCACAACATTGTAGCAACATATACTGTAGTTATGGCATATAAGGCAATACCACCTTTTATAGAAGAAACATAAAGCTGCAGTACGTGTTTGGTTCATGATGTTCAATGGTACGGTTAATGTCTGGTCCTGGGCGGTCAATGAAAATACTCAGTAATCTCATCTCTTCTGCCAGCTCCTTAGAAGACAGATACTTCCAAATTAATTTTTTATGTAGGAGGAAGAATTGCATTGCTAACTTTCAGTGAGTGCCCTGGTGGTGATCATGCCCCTTTTGTAGCCACTATCTCAGTAGTCCTTCTTATACCTTTCATCTTGTTGGACTGCTGACACCACTATTTAGCAGTTTCTTTGTAACCCATCTCAATGTATGTTCTTAGGATTTTTCTATATACTGTACTGTATAGACAAAGAATATTTCATTCTTGTTTTTCAGGTGTACTCCTCACTCTCATTGCTGCACGATCCGTCACATGTAAGGATTTAACCCCATACTGATGTGTTTATTGTATTCAAATTTAGTTCTATGTGATATTGTACATTGTATCATAAGTATTAGATTTTACTTTTTCCATATGGGAGTCTCTAGTCCCTGGGTAACAGTCCATTACCCAAAGTAACAGCTGCTGCTCCCACCACAAAATGGACTCAGAATTGTTGTCTTTTCGTACAGCAACCCAAGGGGTGTGCATGAAACTGTGTTTCCATGCACAATTTAGCAAAAGGGGAAGCTGGGGTGCCTGGGTACTCCAAGTATAGTATGTGCTACCAGACAGTAATCTATAGATGAGGTTTCACCTGGCTGTTAACATTACTCTGAGATACAAAATCCAAGCATGTGAGTGATGTTACTAGTTACAAACCTGATCAACCCTTTCCAAAGTGTTTTAAAAAATTAGAGATTCCTTATAAAGAAAGACCTGAAACGGGTTAGTTACTTTTTGACCAAATCAATTATCTGTACCTAGTGACATCACCTACCTGGTAACTCAGAAAAATGCAACTGACCAAGGTCTGTCCGTTGTGAAACCCTACCTATGGATTACTGTCTGGTGGCACACTCTATACTTGGAGTATCCTATGGGATGGCTTTTTGGTCACTTTCAAAGCAACTCCGCCTATATTCATATTATACATAGTTAATATGGTTGGAAAAAGGCATGCGTCCATCAGGTTCAACCAAGGGATGAGTGGGGATCGGTATTTTAGAAAAGGGGAGTGAGAGCAAGATTTCTACACATTTAAATTAGCATTAATATTATTTAAGAATTCATCTAAACCCTTTTTAAAACTGTCCACTGTTCCTGCTGTGACACTGACCACGTCTTGAGGTAGATTGTTCCACAGATTCACAGTTCTAACAGTAAAGAAGCCCTGATGTCTCTGGAGACAGAACTTTTTTTTCTCCCGTCAGAGGCAGTGTCCCCTTGTCTTTTGAGGGCATTTTACATGGAACAGCTTTTCACCGTATTTTTTGAATGGCCCGTTTTTATATTTGTATAGGTTAATCATGTCCCCCCTTCGTCTTTTCTCAAGACTAAATGAATGTAATTCTTTTAATTGTTCCTCATAACTAAGACAAGGAAGAGGTGCCACATGAGTTTAGTGGCTCTCCTTTGTACTCTCTCCATCTCCAGGGCATACTTTCTATGGACTGTTGCCCAGAACTGAACTGCATATTCCAGATGAGACCGCACCAATGCCTTGTAAAGTGGTAATATTACATCCCTGCCCTGCGAGTCCAGGCCTTGTTTAATACATGACAATATTCTGGTACCTTTAGAAGCAGCTGATTGACATTGTGCTGTTATTTAATCTACGATCTACAAGGACACCCAAATTCTTCTCTATAAGTGACTCCCCCAGTGTTACATCCCCTAGGACATATGATTCACAGAGATTATTACTAGAGATGAGCAAATTTCTAAAAAATTCGATCCGGCCGATTCAGCGAATTTTTCGAAGAAATTCGGTTCGATCCGAATTTATTTGCAGTGAATCGCGTTAAAAAACAGCTATTTCCTGGCTGCAGAGAGCTCTTATAGTGGTGTAGAACACTGTGCCTTGTAGTAACACGCATAGGGAGTCTGCTGTGGTAGTGAAGTAATACTGTGAGTCCGTATGACATGGAGTTGACAGGCTTCGCTCTTAGAATCACTGCACACTTCACTTATTTGGGCAGTTACGGGGCCAAAACTGACCAAATAACTCAAGTGTGAACTCAGCCTTACAGGTCAATGTTAGCGTCAAGAAGATTCGCACTCCTTTTACACCGTCAGCAGCTGATTCCACATAAATATCTACAGAACCTGTTTTATTAAACGGTTATACAAGTAGAGCCCGCCCGATAGAGTGGAGAGGGAGTCAGCAGTCAGTTTGTGTTGACGTCACTGATTATTTTGCCCCTCCTCTGATCCGTCATAACAATAACCCCCAAAAAACGGATCCTGTCTGTGGAGCATCCGCCTTCACTCGGTCAGTAATCCATCAATATTGCTAAAGCCCAAAAAAATTCCTGCTTTTGGCTACTAAATCATAAGCCAATTCTGATGCAAAATAGCGACCATGTCATGCAGGCCTTACAGCTGTTCTGACAGATTAGAAGAAGGGTCAAATGAATGATGATGTCAGCCAGGCCGAAAGGCAAAATAGAGGCCCAGTCATGAAGTGGGGAGGATGGAAACAGCATGAGAAGCTCACAGAGTGGCACTATGCCATAGTAGTGAGGTGAAAGCAGCATGAGGAGACCACAGATTAGCCCAATGACAGAGTATGGAGGTGGCAGCAGCATCAGGAGGAGGCCACAGAGTGGCACAATGACCCAGTGTGGAGGTGGCAGCAGCAGCATCAGAAGGCCACAGAGTGGCACAATGACAGAGGGTGGAAGTGGCAGCAACATCAGGAGGCTACAGAGTGGCACAATGACAGTGTGGAGGTGGCGGCAGAAACAGCATCAGGAGGAGGCCACAGGGTGGCACAATGACAGTGTGGAGGTGACAGCAGCAGCATCAGGAGGCCAAACAGTTGCAAGGTGACATAGTGTGGAGGTGGCAGCAGCATCAGGAGACCACAGAGTGGCAAGGTGACATAGTGTGGAGGTGGCAGAAGCATCAGGAGATCACAGAGTGGCACAATGACAGAGTGTGGAGGTGGCGGCAGCAGCATCAGGAGGAGGCCAAAAGATGGCACAATGACAGTGTGGAGGTGGCAGGAGCAGCATTAGGAGGCCACAGAGTGGCAATGCGACATAGTGTGGAGGTGGCAGAAGCATCCGGAGACCACAGAGTGGCAAGGTGACATTGTGTGGAGGGAGCAGCAGCATCAGGAGACCACAGAGTAAGCCGGTGACAGTGGGGAGGTGGGTGGCAATACCAGTACCAGCTGAAAATGGTGGGTGAAAGAAGGAGCACTTGGCTTCAGATGTTTGGCATCAGGTGTGTGGCAGCATCAGAATAGTAGCTGAGGCAGGTAGCCAGAGGAAACCGGTCTCTTTTGTCAAAGTTTTGGTGTGGCACCATGGATGATCTAGTCTGATGCATCTGGACAAATGTCAGTCTCTCCACATTTTGGGTGGACAAGCAAGTTCTTCTTGGAGTTACTGTGGCCCCCGCTGCACTAAAAACCCACTCTGATGCCACACTACTGGCTGGGAAGGACAGGGCAAACTCTGCCGAATGCGGCCACAAATCCAGTTTGGCTGCCCAGTAGTCCCAGTAGTGGATCTTCAATGTGGGGTGGCAGGGTGCTGTCCAAGTATGCCATCACCTGCTGGTTCAAGTCCTGCTCCAGGTCTAGCTGCTGCTGGTGAGTAGTTTCTTCAGTAGGCGGGTGAAGAAAGCTGCTCATCAGCGACTCTAGACTCAAGTTTTGGACCGGTAGTGAGGGTCCAACAAGGTGGCGAGCCAGAAGTCATCTCTCTGCCTAATGGTGACAATTCGGCTGTCACTATGCAAGCAAGTGAGCAAGCATCGAGCCATTTGTGCAAGTGACTCGGATGGACTCCCTGCCTCCATCTCCACTGCATACTGCCACGGTGTGTTTGGGTCCTCTGCCTAGTCTTCCGCATCTACCTGTAGCTCCTCTGGCTGCTCCTGCTACTCCTCTCCTGTCACCTGTGTAGAAAAACCACCCATTTCGCTACACATTGCTTGTGCTCCAATGTCCTCCTCCTACAGTTCATCCCCCACAAGTCTCATGTGGCCATGAGATCTAGGCGCCACGTCTCCAGTCTCCTTTCCCAGCATCTGTTCCAGGACATGAAGCAGTGGAATGACATTGTTCATCCCATAGTCCTGGTGACTGACAAATAACGTGGCTTCCTCAAAGGGCCTGAGCAAACAGCAGGTGTCGGGCATGAGCTGCCACTGGCTGACATCAAAGATACACAGGGGAGTACTCCTGTCCGCTTGGATCATCAAGAAATCGTTTATGGCCTTTCTCTGTTTCTATAGTCGGTCCAACATATGGAGTGTTGAATTCCAACGGGTTGAAATGTTGCATATCAGCCTATGTTCAGGGATGCCGTTCTGCCACTGCAGCTCAAGGAGGGTGCGCTTTGCAGTGTAGGAGTGGCTAAAGTGCATGCAAAGTTTCCTGGCCATTTTTAGGATGTCTTGCAGATTGTTGGAAGACTTCAGGAACCGCTTGATAACCAGATTGAACAAGTGTGCCATGCAGGGCTCTTGGCTCAGTTCTCCTTGACGTAGCACCGACAACATGTTCTCCCCATTGTCGGTCACCATGGTTCCGATTCGGAGTTGTTGCGGAGAAAGCCAGGATTCGATTTCTTGATGAAGGACACAGAGAAGTTCCTCCCCAATGTGACTTGTTCGTCCAGGCAAACGAGTTGCAGAACAGTGTGACCCCGCCGTGCCCTGCACATGTGGTATGCTGGTGGGGCACTGTGAATTGTCCCTGCAGTCGAGGCTGAGGACAAGGTGGAGGATGAGGAGGCAGAGGCAGACATTGGCGCAGGACCAAACGCGTGAGAACGCGGAGGCGGAAGTGGCGTCACCTGGCCAAATTGCTGGTGTGGCTGGGCAGGAACCACATTCACCCAGTGGGCCGTAAAGGACATGTATTGTCCCCGACTGTAGTTACAGCTCCACACATTTACACTGCCATCCACTTTGGCAGATACCGACAGGCTCAAGGACTGGCCCACCTTCTGTTCTACGTGTGTGTGCAGGGCTGGTACTGCCTTTTTCGCAAAGAAATGACGGCTTGGGACTATCAACCTCGGCTTGGCACGAGCCATGAGTTCTCTGAAAGGTGCAGAGTCCACCACTTGGAAAGGGTGGGACTGCAGCACCAGCAACTTGGCCAGGAGCACATTCATCTTCTGCACCGTTGGATGAGTGCACGCATACTGTTGTATCTTGGCAATCGCTTCGGTAATCAATTACTGACGAAATGACTGATGAGAAGGAGCATCAGGACCAGAAGATGATGGGAAGGACAGACAGCTCCCTTCAGCTGAGGTGGTGGAGCCTTGCCTGCCTGAAATTGGGTGCGTGCCACCGGGCAATGCAGCAGTTGCTGCGGCAGGCTGGACTACCACATCGGAGCCACGGTTCTCCCAGGCCACTTTATGGTGATGCTGCATATGTTTACGCAGGGACGTGGTGCCAACATTGGCACCTTGGCCACGCTTCACCTTCTGCCCACAGATTCTACAAATGGCCATGTTCACCTCCTCCGGCGGCTTAACAAAAAAACTGCCACACCGCTAAGTAGGTGATTTTACCCCCAACACTCCGCACTGACTGACTGCTACCGCCGCTGCTTCTGTGAACCCCTACACCACTACTTTTCGGGCAGATAAGCTCCTGCGAAGTGGTTGGTCTACCCCAGGCACGTTTGGCTCCCGACAAACCACTGCTGACTCCCGGCCATGCTACCGACTTGCTGGCTCCGCCACTGCCTCATGGGCAAGCTGCCACCCTCTTCTCCCGATGATGATGAAGCCCCTTTGTCACCCGGCTCCCAAGTGCGATCAGCTACATCATCATCATCGAGTACTGCCTGCACGTCACTGATGTCCTCCTCAACGGTCTCTAGGTCAGGAGCCTGACTGCTCGCAAAACACCAGCTCCCATGCCACTCTCCTCATCACTACTTGCCCGCCTACCGGAGGAAGCAGCAGATGTCTCCTCCAGATCTTGGCTGGCCAGTAGCTGCTTACTGTCCTCTAGTAGTTCATCCTTGCTGTATAGTGGAGCTGAGTCCACAGCATATAATACTTGTCTGGCTGAGGGAACAGAAAAGGACAGAGACAGGTTGAGGACAGGTGAGGGCACAGGGCTATCTCCCGGGCCATGCCAACTAAGGATTGTGTCTGACGATCCCACCGACTCTTGGCTGGGGGTGTCTGATGTCACTTGGGATGAAGTGGATGACTGAGTCCAAGTTGACCAGCAACCCAAGACCGCTGGGTTGCTGGTCAAGACATGTCCGCTAGCTGACACTGGGAGCTCAGGCCTCTCGCTTCAACTCCTGCTGCCATGCCCCCTTACTCTGCTGCAACCTGTGCCTGCGCCAGAAACATTTAGGCCTCTGCCACTCCCCTGTGCAGGGCCTGGCACGTCTCTGTCTGACATACTGTTAGATCAAATAAATAAATAGGAAATTAAAACACCCCAAAAAAGTCTGTAATTTTCTCACTTCACTACACAACGGCAAATATGCCCTTTCCCCCCCACTAATGCATGCCACAAAAGGCTTTAGAACATATAACTGCACTGCTGAACAGCAAATCATATATATTTTTTTGCCACTAATACATGCCAAAAAGGGTTGTAATTTTCTCACTTCACCACACAACAGCAAATTTTTTTGTGTGCCACTAGTACACTCCAAAAAGGGCTTTAGAACGTATAACTGCACTGCTAAACGTCAAATAGATATTTTTTGGCCACTAATACATGCCAAAAAGGGCTGTAATTTTCTCACTTCAGCACATAAGGCTAATAAGCCCTCTTTTCCCCCACAAATACAAGCCGAAAATGCTTTAGAACATATAACTGCACCGCACAGGGGCAAATAAGACTTGCACCCTAATAAGACAGGTTTGCTGGAATTACAGGTCTGTATAATGGCAATTTGGATCCCTAGTCAGTACAGCAAAGTGTAATAGGATTATTCCTATTACCCAGCCTGCTACCTCCCCTACTGAACCCTGTTTTGCTTCAATACTGTGCAAAAATTCCTCCCTATCCTTTCCCTACACTTCTAATTCTCTTTCCTTGAACTTCTATTGAGCAAAATATAAGTTTTCAAGTCTTTCCTAACACTTTCCCTAGTGCCTGCTGACATCTCTCCGTGCACTAAGCACACTGGAAAATGTCAGAATCCAGGAAGGCTGAGGCTATTTAAAGGACTGTGACATCACAGGGCTGGCTAGCTGCTGATTGGCCGCATGCAAGGCATTGTGGGTGATCCCTCGTTCCCAGAGTTCCTTGCTCCATGTCCTAACACGTGCAGCAGCCATTTTGGGAAAAAATGTGATTCGATACCACGAAGCGTGAGGAAATTCGGATTAGGTGCAAATTGAATTTTTCCTGAAATTCAGATAGAATTCCACTTCGTCAGCTTCAATTCGCTCATCTCTAATTTGCCAAGTTGATGCCCAATCACTTTTATAGACATTGTCCATAAAATGCACAGTACTACACAGCTTGGTGTCATCTGCAAAAATAGAAACATTACTACTATCCCAATCCTCTATATCAGGGATGAGCAAGCTGCGGCTCTCCAGCTATTGTAAAACTTTAATTCCCACCATGCCCTGCTGTAGGCTGATATCTGTAAGCAGTCTTTGCATGCTGGGAGTTGTAGTTTTGCAACAACTGGAGAGCCGCAGTTTGTCCATCCCTGCTCTATATAATAAATAAATAGGTTAAAAGATGGGGGATCCAGCACTGAACCTTGGGGTCACCACTTATAACCTGGGGCCATTCTGAATAGGAATCATTGACCACAAGTCTCTGAACACGGTCCTTCAGACAGTTTTCAATTTTATTACAAACTATACTTTCCAAGCCTATTGACACCTTACTTTACCTATTAGACATCTGTGAGGGACTATTCAGTTTGTCTTTAAAAAATCCAAGAAAGCTGCATCCACAGCCGCCCCTCTGTCCAGTCTTCTACTTACCTCCTCATACAAACAAATCAGGTTAATCTGACAACTTCTGTCCTTGGTGAACCCATGTTGGTTATAACTTATCATATTATTTACAGTCATTTACTCCTTTGGATAGTCTCTTAAGAGTCCTTCAAACATTTTTCCCAGAACAGAAGTTGTGCTTACCGGTCTAATTATCTTCATAATTACCTATGGAAGCTACAGCCCTTTTTGAATATGGGCACAACATTTACCTTGCACCAGTCACTTGGACCATATCTACAGTTAGATAATTGAGTATATTACTGGATGTACTAACAGCCCTGCCATCAGCATCTCTGTTTTTCATCAGTTTCAGTGACCAATTCCCCATTACTATTATTTAAGGACCTACCTGCTCTGACCTTGGATTTTTAGCATTTATATATTTAAATAATTTTTTGAGATATTTTTTTTTTTTTGCCCTCTTTGGCCACCTGCTGTCGATTTCATCTTTTTGAGGATTTGATCTCTTTTTTATATTATATATTGGTTTCCTTTATTACATACCGATACACTGTTTTGTCAGTTTAGTTTTTTTTTTTTAAGTTAGTTAAAGGGGTTTTCCAACAAAACTTTAAACCAGGGCTGGGAAAAGTATCTAAATGACAGTGTTAAAAAAAAAAATACTCACCTTCTCAATGCTGTTCTGTACCAGCAATGAGACTCATATATATTCTCTTTCTGGTCCTCTGTGAACCATCCATGGTCACATGCACCACTGTAGCCATAGACTGACCTCAACAGTGATGTTTCCCCAAGTGGCAGGCGACCAAGGGTCTGGCCAAGGTTACCAACCATAGCTGCTTTCTTTCAGGAACAGCTTCGGTCCTGTCCATGGGTTGTTTGTCTGGTATACAGCTTTATTGAAGTGAATGGAGCTGATCTACAATGCTACAAACACGTTTGACACCATTTTTGGAAGAAGGTGCCCTTGATGGTGGTGGTGGTGTTTAGGGTGCTTTGGTGGCTGGGCCCCTGTGTTGTAGTTCGTGACGCCAGCACCGTAAGGTGTAATTAAGAGATGGAGCAAAATAATGAAAAGTGAGGCAGTAGTTAAACCAAACAGGAACTTATTAGATGTAGTAAGGCATCCAATATTATCACTTTATTCTGCATACAGATGGCAAAAATAGTAATGCTGGAAATCCAAATTAGCAGGCTCCTTGAGGTGAAGGGTAGTGGTTAACTCCAGCTCACTTTAGTAAAGGAAGCTTGCTTACTTGTACTTAGTTTCTGATGTTGATCTGTTCACTCAACCTTGCAATGTCATTTAGATCCTCTGTAAATAAGTATTCCGACAGATGGCCTTTCTGTCCTTAATTGTGGTGGGCAGCTTGTAGCTTAGAATCTCTTCACCTAATGCAAAGGAGACTGGAGTCTGATAAACAACAGTTACCTTACTTTGTCAATATTCTTTAGTTCAGTAATCCAACAACCCCAGGGCAATCTCCCTCACGGCAGGCAAACACTCTGCTTCATTATTTGAACAGGTTGTGGTTTTTCAGAGTAATAATCCACTTGGTACCCAGGAAGGTTAATCTACAGTGTAGGATCATATTGTCCTAATCTTGGACTCAAAGGTTGACATAGGCCCAGGAGAACAGAGACCAGTCTGTCTCCCTTCTTTCCTCCTAATCTCTTAAAGAATAACTGTCATATTTTATTTTATTTTTTGCTAAAGTGTAGGGCAAGTGATAGGTAACATTTTTGCAATAGATTTTATTTAGCCAAAATGTTTACTTTTGGTAGAAACCTGGGGCTGAAATGTCCCTTAGCAGCACTCTCTGAAATAAGCATTGCTAAAGGCTATCCTTCTCCTATTAGAAAAGGGGAGAGGGGCTGTGCAGGCGCTGTGCTTCTGCCTCCCGTGCTTCCCTGGTGGGCACAGGAGTCTTAGGAGTTAAAATTACATTTATATTCCCCCTTTCTATGCAATCTAATTCTCTAGTACATTCACTGACCTGCGATCCTTCTAATAACTCATGAAGCACAGTGCTTCTACTTCCGGCGGCTGCTTCATGAGTTACTATCACAGGGATCGCAGGTCAGTGAATGTAACGGAACATTAGATTTAATCCTTAGCAACCCTTTTAACTTGCTCTCAATTCTTCTTTTTTTCTTTTCTTTTGCAGACCCCTGTTCAGAAGGCAAGGAATATGATCATTGTGGGAGCCCCTGTCCACCAAGCTGTGATTAACTGGAGCCTAATTGCCTTCAAGAGTGTGTTCCAGGATGTTTCTGCAAAGATGGCACTGTAGATAATGGCTTCAGAGGATGTGTGGAAAATGAAAGATGCCGGGTCTTCAGTGGGAACATAACATATAAGTCACGCTGCAACGACTGTATTCCTACACGTGACAAAGCGTGCTTAGCTGTGTGTACTCATTAAAATCGTCTACGTGCCTCTACCTCTCAGCGATAGATGTGTCCTTCCAGAGGATGGCCCTAAACGTTGCTTAAAGGCCATGGACACCTTTGGAAAAAAAAAGTTTTTTTCTAACTAATTAAATTCGTTTCTTCAACTGATTTCAACTGTTTATTTTTATTTTTTGGTTTTCGCTCTGCAGCTGCATGTGCTTCCTATGCTCAGCAGGCTGCTCCCAGTGAATTTACAGAGAATCCGTCAGCTGAGGGATTTCCTGTAACTCCTCCTGTCTCTACACGGGGGTGCGCTCTCTCCCGGCTAATGACAGCTCCGGCCTGTGTTTTACAGCTCCCAATACACATGGCAGGCGTCGGCACATTCCTTATTGGCTCTGCCATGTGTATTAGGGGCTGTAAAGCACACTGCTGGCCAGTGCTGTCATTATCATCCACATTATATAAAAAGCTCTCTGGCCTGTCATGTGTCGGTGCCTTAGCCCTTCTTGGCCTCCTCCATTGACCTCCACATCCCCCTCTCACCTAGGGCTGCCACCGGTAACAGGACACTACTGACCTCAATCAGGGTACTTTCACACTTGGGGCAGAGTGATCCGGCAAGCAGTTCCGTCGCCGCAACTGCCTGCCGAATCCGTCGATCTGGATGAAAACTGAATGCATTTGTAGACGGATCCAGATGCAGAACCGTCTTACAAATGCATTGCAAGAACTGATCCGTCTCTCCGTCCTTCAGGTCTTTCTAATGTCGGATCCAGCACTAATACATTTCTATGTAAATTAATGCCGGTGTTCTGTTATTTTTCCCTACCCCTGAACTTTCCCTACCCTCGTCATTTCTGAGTGGCTGAGTAGGAGTCGTCCCAGGCAAGAGCCGCTAACTGAATGCACCTAGGGTAGGGAAAACTCACGGCCAATTGCGCATGCGCCCGAGTGTAGTGAAAACTTACATCCCAGTGCACACGTGCGGCTAACGCTTAAGGGATCTTGTCCATTCTAGTGCCTAGGGTGGGGAAAAATCAGCCCAGTAAGTTTTCCCTACCCTCGGGCGCATGCACAATTGGCCGTGAGTTTTCCCTACCCTAGGTGTTTTCACAGTTAGCCGCGCTCGTCTGCGCCGACTCCTACTCAGCCAGTCAGTAAGAGAGCGGCATGACACACCTCCTTCCACACCCGCAAAAGTGACTTCCAGTGCGGCTTCTTCAGAAACGGAAATGACGAGGATAGGGAAACTTCACGGGTAGGGAAAAATAATGGAACACCGGCATTCCAGCAATTGATCCTTCATTTTGGACGGAGATAATACCGCATCATGCTGTGGTATTATGTCCGGCCAAAACGCCTTACAGTGACTGAACTGAAGACATCCTGATGCATCCTGAATGGATTTCTCTCCATTCAGAATGCATTAGGATAAAACTGATCAGTTCTTTTCTGGTATTGAGCACCTAGGATGGAACTCAATGCCGGAAACGTAAAAACGCCAGTGTGAAAGTAGCCTCACTACCTCAGCGCTGTATACAAGTCCGACAACAGAAGCATCTTCAGAGCTAAAGGACCTGTGATGATGTCACTGTCATGTGACCTGTGCAGGGGGTGGAGCTAAGCAATGCAGAGGAGTCCTACTGAAGCACTGTCATGGCAGTGTGTGAGGAGAAGGGAAGACACATGGATTCAATGTAAGAGCAAGGAAAATGCTGGGGGTTGTAGTTGTCTCCTCTTATGCCTCCTCCCTATATTGTCCTCTGATAGTACATAAAAATGGCCTGGGCATGCTGGGAGTTTTAGTCCTCTCCTCTTATACCTCCTCCTATAACATGCTCTGATATTAAATTATAATGGCCTTGACATGCTGGGGGTTATAGTGCTCTCCTCTTCTACCTCATTCTGTAACTTGCTCTGATATTAAATAGTAATGGCCTAGACATGCTGGGAGTTGTAATCTTCTCCTTTTATACCGCCTTCTGTAACGTGCTCTGATATCAATACTAATAAAAGCTGTGTGTGAGTGCGCGTCCGTGCGTGTGTGCCGATTTTATAAGTGCGCATGTGCGGGACGCCGGTCAATCAGCACACTCCCATACCTGCACGCCCCGCGTGTGTCATCCTGATCTGCAGGCAGCGGATGCGGGGAAACTTCCCCACCCCCTTCCTCCCCCCATTACTCTGACTACAACTGTCCCAGTCGAGGGCATATCGGGTGAAAGCCCCGTGGACAGCCCAGAAGAGGAGTCCGGGCAACAGATGGGAAGAACGCATGACCATGGCTGCACTACGGTAGCTCTCCTGACGTGAGAGCGGAAGCGGCTCATTACACGGCACACTCCCCGTCCCTAGAGGCGGAGCCTCTCCTACGGTGAGGAGACAATAAAAGCTAGACCCCCATAACAGTGTCATCCACAGATCCCCCATAACAGTGCCATCCACAGATCCCCCATAAAAGTGTGTCATCCACAGATCCCCCATAACAGTGTCATCCACAGATCCTCATAACAGTGTCATTCACAGATCCCCCATAACAGTGTCATCCACAGATCCCCTCCCCCCATAACAGTGCCATCCACGGATCCCCCATAACAGTGCCATCCACAGATCCCCCATAACAGTGTGTCACCCACAGACCCCCATAACAGTGTGTCACCCACAAACCCCCATAACAGTGTCATCCACAGATTCCCCATAACAGTGCCATCCACAGATCCCCCATAACAGTGTAATCCACAGATCCCCCCCCCTTAACAGTGCCATCCACAGATCCCCCATAACAGTGTGTCATCCACAGATCCCCCATAACAGTATCATCCACAGATCCTCATAACAGTGTCATTCACAGATCCCCCATAACAGTGTCATCCACAGATCCCCACTAGCACAGTGCCCATCCACGGATCCCCACATAACAGTGCCATCCACAGATCCCCCATAACAGTGTGTCACCCACAGACCCCCCATAACAGTGTGTCACCCACAGACCCCCCATGACAGTGTCATCCACAGATTCCCCATAACAGTGTCATCCACAGATTCCCCATAACAGTGCCATCCACAGATCCCCCATAACAGTGTAATCCACAGATCCCCCTTAACAGTGCCATCCACAGATCCCCATAACAGTGCCATCCACAGATCCCCCATAACAGTGTGTCATCCACAGATCCCCATAACAGTATCATCCACAGATCCTCATAACAGTGTCGTTCACAGTCCCCCATAACAGTGTCATCCACAGATCCCTCCCTCCACTAACAGTGTCATCCACGGATCCCCCATAACAGTGCCATCCACAGATCCCCCCATAACAGATGTGTCACCCACAGACCCCCCATAACAGTGTGTCACCCACAGACCCCCCATAACAGTGTCATCCACAGATTCCCCATAACAGTGCCATCCACAGATCACCCATAACAGTGTGTCATCCACAGATCCCCCATAACAGTGTCAGCCACAGATCCCCCATAACAGTGCCATCCACAGATCCCCCATAACAGTGTCATCCACAGACCCCCATAACAGTGTGTCATCCACAGATCCCCCATAACAGTGTGTCATCCAGAGATCCCCCATAACAGTGTCATCCACCGACCCCCATAACAGTGTCCTCCACAGATCCCGCATAACAGTGTCATCCACAGATCCTCATAACAGTGTCATCCACAGATCCTTCCCATAACAGTGTGTCATCCACAGATCCCCCATAACAGTGCCATCCACAGATCCCCCATAACAGTGTGCCACCCACAGATCCCCCCATAACAATGTCAGCCACAGATCCTCCCATAACTGTGTGTCATCCACAGATCCCCCATAGATCGGTTATCCAATGACCCCATAACAGTGTCATCCACCGACCCCCATAACAGTGTTCTCCACAGATCCCCCATAACAGTGTCATCCACAGATCTCCCATAACAGTGTCAGCCACAGATCTCCCCCATAACAGTGTCCTCCACAGATCCCCCCCATAACAGTGTCATCCACAGATCCCCCATAACAGTGTCATCCACAGCCCCCCCCCATAGCAGTGCCAGCACTAATGTTCTAGCGCCCGTTATTGAAACAGGCATAATGTCTAGTTAAGTATTAATGGCCTAGACATGCTGGGAGTCATAGTGCTCTCTTCTTATACTTCCTCCTGTAACATGCTCTGATATAAAATTATAATGGCCTAAACATGCTGGGATTTGTAGTCCTCTCCTCTTATACCTCATTATACCACTCATTGTTTGTGAGAGTGCTGTCATTTTATTTTTTATATATATAGTTATTTTTCAAACTGATGTAAAGTAGAACTGGCTTAGTTCCCCATCGCAACCAATCAGATTCCACCTTTCATTTTGGACAGCCCCTTTGAAAAATGAAAGGTGGAATCTGATTGGTTGCTATGGGCAACTAAGCCAGTTCTACTTTACACCAGTTTGATAAATGACCCCATAGTCCTGACTCCTTTAGTGTGTGCATGTAACGTGTATATATAGATATCTTACATGGGGTAGTCCTGCAGTATATAACTATCTATCTATTTATTCATTACATGGGGTAGTCTTGCAGTGTAAAAAAAATAAAATAAATAAATATATATATATATATATATATATATTACAGTGGGAAAAATAAGTATTTAATACTCTGGCGATTTTGAAGGTTTTTCTACCTACAAAGGAGGGAGAGGTTTGTAATTTTTATCGTAGGTTCACTGCAACTGTGATAGACAGAATCTAAAAAAAAAAAAATCCAGAAAATCACATTTTATGATTTATAAATAAATAATTTGTATTTTATTGCATGAAATAGGTATTTGAACACTTACCAGCAAGAATTCTGGCTATCCGACTCTGCACTCATTACCTGGATTAATTGCACCTATTTGAACTCGCTATCTGTTTAAGGGTCCATTCACACGTCCGCAATTCTGTTCCGCATTTTGCGGAACGGAATTGCGGACTCATTCATTTCAATGGGGACATACGATGTCCCGCCCGTGTCCGCAATTGTGGATCTGCACTTCTGGGTCCGCAATCGCGTTCCCGAAAAAAATAGAACATGTCCTATTCTTGTCCGCAATTGCGGACAAGAAAAGGCATTTTCTATGTAGTGCCAGTGATGTGCGGTCCGCAAATTGCGCAACGCACATCGCCGATGTCTGTATTTTGCGGATCCTCGGATCCGCAAAACACAGACGGACGTGTGAATGGACCCTAACAGGCACCTGTCCTCAGACTCGATCAATCACGCTCCAACCTCTCTACCATGGCCAAGACCAAAGAGCTGTCTAAGGACACCAGGGACAACATTGTAGACCTGCACAAGGCTGGGATCGTCACAGTATACTAATCTGTGTGGGACATGTGACCGTTCACTGTGCAGACTGCACACATACTGTATTCAGAACAGAGTGCATGCTGTGTCCACGTGAGAGCTGTCCGTAAATGAGACCTATATCAGGCCTATAATGACGTGGTTCTTTTTGCTGCTCTAATGTTATCAGCAGAAATATCTATTTCTACAGAAGGGACTGCTCAATATCTCTGAGAAATAGATCTGCTGATTCTAAGTTGTAGCATGCAAGAAGTGGTAACAGCTGTCCAAGGAGCTCCTGAAGCTATGTAACAGGGTGTGGGGGCGGGGCTTATCTCAGAGAAGGGAGGGGGAGCAGAGCTGTGCTGGTGCATGTGACATCAACAGACAGGGGAGTGGCCATGTGACCAGTGTTGAGGGAACGCCCACAGAGCCTCACAGGAGATGAGAACGGTGAGTAAAACTCATAGAAGTGCATTTCTGAGGGCGTGTGAACAAACAAGTGCAATTTCATTATGTACTGCATTACAGTAAGATATGGGTTTATTGATTTTTAATGCACAAAGGTGTCCATAGCCTTTAAAGAACAAAACCGTCCCATGTGTGTCCTATTAACAATTGTCAAAATTTAAAATGCCCTCTTCCAAGTACACGGAGATGTGTCTGATATAAATAAAGTGATTCCAGACGTTGGGATTTTCTCTTCTCATCGATTCATAAAACGATCGGGATCTCTGGTGACAACTACATGGACAGATCTCCGACTGTGAATGGCGTGAGTACTTGTGATTAAACTGCACCGCCGATACTTCAGAGACAACGGGCATGGACTTCCGCCTCCTCTTCCAACAGCTGCCGGGTGTCGGACTTCCACCAATGGAATATTAATGACCTATACTATGAATATTTGGTCCTAATACTGTACATATGACTGGAGACAAAATTCCCCCAACTCTCCTGAAAAGTCCTGTGGTCCACTCTGTGGTCTCCTAGGACTGGATCCAACCCCCTCAAGCTCTTTAACACTTAGGCAGCATTAATAGTTGTCAGAGTGACAGTGACATATATGGCTGTGGGCAAACGGATAGAAGCTGATGATAATGAACGGCCAGTTTAACCCCTACGTATTTTTACAGTGGTTACTACGGGGCATTAGGCTAGGTCACCGCCTTTTTCCGACGTCCTAGTTTTAGCGCTGCACAAGTCTCCTGTGCAGCGGAGAGCAGGAGATCGGCTTTCACAAGAGAGCCAGGTTCCTGTTCTAACAGTCCAGGTCAACAGAAGCATCGATCCAGGCTGTTTAACCCCTTTTATTCAAAAGCTAACAGTGACCACAGCCTCTAAGTGGTTTAGAGGGAGGGAACTTCTTCTCTCAGGCATCTGCACCTGGGGGCCTTAACATGGCAGCTGGGGGCCTAATGAAAACCCCCTAGGTCTGCCTGCAGTGTACGCCGCTGGAGAGCTAAGGAGCCCGGCATGTCAGTCTTTAAGTGATTCCCCCTTCCCCCAATCATGGTTCTGTCCAGTATCAAAGTTCTCTGCTCCCCCCTCCTACTGTCACCCCACTAGTGACCCAGCTCACCCCTCTTCATCACCCCACTGGTGACCCTGCTCCCCCCTCCTTCTGTCACCCCAATAGTGACCCTGATCGCCCCTCCTCCTGTCATCCCCCTAGTGACCCTGCTCACCCCTCTTCCTGTCACCCCACTAGTGACCCTGCTCCCCCCTCCTCCTGCCACCCCACTAGTGACCCTGCTCCCCCTGCCTCCTGTAACCCCACTGCTGACCCTGCTCCCACCTCCTCCTGTAATCCCACTAGTGACCCTGCTCATTCCTCCTTCTGTCACCCCACTAGTGACCCTGCTCCCCCCTTCCTCCTTTCATCTCACTAGTGACCCTGCTCCCCCACCTCCTGTCACCCCACTGATGACTCTGCTTCCCCCGTCTTATGTCACCCCACTGGTGACCCTGCTCCCCCTGCCTCCTGTAACTCCACTGCTGACCCTGCTTCCACCTCCTCCTGTCACAACACTAGTGACCCTGCTCCCTCCTTCCTCCTGTCACCTCACTAGTGACCCTGCTCCCCCACCTCCTGTCACCCCACTGGTGACTCTGCTCCCCCTGTCTTCTGTCACCCCACTGGTGACCCTGCTCATCCCTCCTCCTGTCAGCCCACTGGTGACCCAGCTCCCCCTGCCTGCTGTCACCCTACTGGTGACTCTGATCCCCCCGTCTTCTGTCACCTCACTAGTGACCCTTCTCCACCTTCCTCCTGACACCCTATTAGTGACTCTACTCCCCCCTCCTCCTGCCACCACACTAGTTACCCTGCCTCCCCTTCCTTCTGTCACCCCACTAGTGACCCATCTCCCCCTCCTCCTGTCACCCCACTAGTGACTCTGCTCCCCCCTCCTTCTGTCACCCCACTAGTGACCCTGCTCGCCCCTCCTCCTGTCACCCCACTAGTGACCCTGCTCGCCTCTCCTCCTGTCACCCCACTAGTGACCCTGCTCACCCCTCTTCCTGTCACCCCACTAGTGACCCTGCTCCCCCCTCCTCCTGTCACCCCACTAGTGACTCTGCTCCCCCTGCCTCCTGTAACCCCACTGCTGACCCTGCTCCCAACTCCTCCTGTAACCCCACTAGTGACTCTGCTCACCCCTCCTTCTGTCACCCCACTAGTAACCCTGCTCCCCCCATCCTCCTGTCACCTCACTAGTGACCCTGCTCCCCCACCTCCTGTCACCCCACTGATGACCCTGCTCCCCCTGCCTCCTGTAACCCCACTGCTGACCCTGCTTCCACCTCCTCCTGTCACAACACTAGTGACCCTGCTCCCTCCTTCCTCCTGTCACAACACTAGTGACCCTGCTCCCTCCTTCCTCCTGTCACCTCACTAGTGACCCTGCTCCCCCACCTCCTGTCACCCCACTGGTGACTCTGCTCCCCCTGTCTTCTGTCACCCCACTGGTGACCCTGCTCATCCCTCCTCCTGTCACCCCACTGGTGACCCTGCTCCCCCTGCCTGCTGTCACCCTACTGGTGACTCTGATCCCCCCGTCTTCTGTCACCTCACTAGTGACTCTTCTCCTCCTTCCTCCTGACACCCTATTAGTGACTCTACTCCCCCCTCCTCCTGCCACCGCACTAGTTACCCTGCCCCCCCTTCCTTCTGTCGCCCCACTAGTGACCCATCTCCCCTTCCTCCTGTCACCCCACTAGTGACTCTGCTCCCCCCTCCTTCTGTCACCCCACTAGTGACCCTGCTCCCCCCTCCTCCTGTCACCCCACTGGTGACTCTGCTCCCCCCATCTTCTGTCACCCCACTGGTGACCCTGTGTGTTACTGTACCGAGAGGAGCCTAGCTGGAGTGTAGTGAGGCCTAGCTGTGTGTGTGTGTCACCATCACCATGCCCACAGTGTTCCTATGTCTTGACGCAGCTGCATGAGGAGGTTCTGTGCGGGGCAATAAGAAGAAGATGGAAGAGGAGGCATCACCGCCAGCATGGTGTCCGTGGGAGAGACACAGGGAAGCACACTAAGGATGCAGGTAACACTACCACATGATCTGCACTAGTGTTATCTGTGATTTTACATAGGACTGCAGGCAACACTACCACATTATCAGCACTAGTGTTATCTGGTTTCAAATAGGACTGCAGGTTACACTACCACATTATCAGCACTAGTGTTATCTGGTTTCACATGGGACTGCAGGTTACACTACTCAATTATCAGCACTAGTGTTATCTGTGGTTTCACATAGGACTGCAGGTAACACTACCACATTATCAGCACTAGTGTTATCTGTGGTTTCACATAGGACTTCAGGTAACACTAACACATTATCAGCACTAGTGTTATCTGTGGTTTTACATTGGACTGCAGGTAACACTACTACATTTTCTGTACTCAGATAGTCATCACTGTGTTACCCATGCTGTTACATAGGACTGCAGGTGATATCTACTATATTATCTGTACTCAGAGAATTATCACTGTGTAAGGGGGCCCACTGAGACTTTATTGCCCAAGGGCCCACATGAACCTGGATCTGGCCCTGGTATTCAGTATCGGTGTAATCATACTGACCCAGAGAGTAAGGTTATGTTAGCTATGCCGCAAAAATAATGTTGTTAAAATAATTGATGTAAATAACAGTCAGCTTAATTCTCGTGTTATCATGCACTGTTCCAAACTAACAGTAAGTTTAAAAACATTTTATAGTTTGCAAAGAACTGAAAGTTGTCATTTGTTGTGTTTGCAGCATATTTACTGAAATCAAAAGCTATTTCAATCAAACTTTTAACAACATTTTACCATTTTAACAGGTCACGTTACATTTTAACATAGGACCCCTTATTTGATAACAGCTTCACAAGTCTTGCATCCATTGAACTTGTAAGTTTTTCGACAGTTTCTGCTTTAATTTGTTTGCAAGATGTCAGAATAGCCTCTCAGAGCTGCTTTTTGGATGTAAACTGCCTCCCACACTCATAGATCTTTTGCTTGAGGATGCTCCAAAGGTTCTCAATAGGAATGAGGTGAGGGAAGGATGGAGGCCACACCATGATTTTCTCTTCTTTTATCCCCATAGCAGCCATTGATGCAGAGGTATTCTTTTGCAGCATGAGATTGTGCATTGTCATGCATGAAGATGATTTTATTACGGAAAGAATAGTTCTTCCTTCTGTACCAGGGAAGAAAGTGGTCAGTCAGAAACTCCACATACTTTTTGGCAGCAGAGAGATCCTTTTTCTTCCCCATATTGTTTGAAAATGGTGCTCTGCTTAATAATGTGGAACACTCTCCTTTAGTAGTTTTTCCTTTAATTGGGCTCACCTGGCAATCCAATTATCACAGGTGTCCGATATTGTTTTCAGTGATCAAAAGAGTCCTGAGACACAATGCCATCCATGAGTTAAACTGAAAAACAAAATATTTAATCCTTGTGACACTTAAATAGAATTTGCTCATTTGGAACAGGGTGTAGTTATATGTACCCCAAAATGCGGCATTAGAAACTACAACTTGTCTCACAAAAAAAAAATATATATATGTATATATATATATATATATATATATATATTTATTTTTATTTTTTTTAAGGAAAAAATAAATTAAAAAGTTATAGCTCTTGTAATGTTTTGATTAAAAATATGTTTGGTCAATAAGGCCCAAAACAAATTTGGATAACACACTACAGTATGTTGTACTTATGATATTGTGGGCAGATTCCCACCTGTACTTATACAAAAGTGGTGGAAGAAGCAATGGTTGTTTTTTTAACAAACAGTACAAAATTATCCCTTTTTGGGGACAAAAGATTTGCTATTATTTAACAAAAAATATTGTCCCTGAAAACGAGGATGCAATGGTTTTTACAAAAGCCGTCAAAACATTATGTCTTTTTTGGGAACAGTTATAGGTTTATTATTCAGGAAACGCAACGAAGCCCATAATAGTCAATACGTGATTCTGGTGGTGTCTGGATATGATATGGTAATTCTGGTAGTACGTTCCTCTGCCGGAACAGACTACCGGAATACTGTAATGCAGATGTGGATATTGCCTAAATGAAAGGTATAGTGCCTGGTTTATCAGTGAAGTTCACAGCGACAGACTCCCTTTAATGGATTTCTTCTCTGTTATCTTCATATATCTTAAATGAAGACATGGAAAGTAGTGTTGAGCGAACAGTTCGAAAATCGTTCGGGTCCGTACCGAATTTTGGGGTGTCCGTGACACGGACCCGAACCCGGACATTTTCAAAAAAGTTCGGGTTCGGGTCCGGTGTTCGTCGATTTCTTCCCGCTTTCTGAAGGGCTGCATAGCAGCCAATCAGCTAGCGTTTTACTTCTTGCCCTAAGAGCCCATCACAGCCATGCCTACTAATGGCATGGCTGTGATTGGCCAAGTGCAGCATGTGACCCAGCCTCTATTTAAGCTGGAGTCACGTAGCGCCGCACGTCACACTGCTCTGACTAGTGTAGGGAGAGGATGCAGCTTCTGTGAGGGCGAGATAGGCAGGGATAAAGAAGTGATTGAATGATCTACCTTTCTACACCTGTGCATCAGAACAACTCAGCTGAGCTGTTCACTGAAAGTCACTATTTTGTTGAGACTGGCCAGAGCGATTTTTACTGGCACATGTAACTGGGCTGACCGGCGGTGGCCATTTTGGGACTTGTGGTGCGCCAGCACAAGCTGCCACAGAGTCTAAACCAAAGCTCCAAAGAAGTGAAAAATCTACACCTGTGAATCAGAACAACAGCGATTCAGCTGCTCAGTCAAAGTCTATTCTTTTTCTGGATGGGCAGACCGTTTTCTGGCACATGTTACTGGGCTGATAGGCGGCGGCCATTTTGGGACTTGTGGTTCTACAGCAAAAGCTGCCACAACGTCCATTAATCTCATGTAATACTCGATTTTTTCATAGATATACTACATCAGGGGTTTGGCTGTGCTTGTGTCACCCATACTAACTGCAAAGATATTTAATATATCAGTGGTGAAACTGAAAGTAACCCACTTGGATAGAAAATCCCATGAATGTGCTGTCCCAGCTAGGCTAGCCAGTGCCACTACAGCCGAGTCCAATACTGTCAGACAGAAATATTTTTTTTTTTTATGTGCCAGAAATATAAATTAGAAAAAGCTTTCACCGTAATAATAAAATTATTCTGGTGTTAGACCAGAAGAAGCACTCCAGTCGTAATTAATACTGTAAAAAGGCTTAGGCAATATTTCTCCCAGTGTGGGAAATTTATCTAGCAAAACTAGCATTTTAAAAATTCGGGTGTTCTGAAATACCAGCAGTTTTCTTGTAACTAATACCGCCAAAAGGCATTATTGTCCAGTGTTGTAATTTTGCTGAAAAAAGGCCAATTTAATCAATCTGGTGTTTGTTAGACCAGAAACACTAGGCCTCACGTTTTACTCCTGTAAAAGGAATTATATCTCCCGTGTGGGAATCTATGTACCAAAACTATCATTTAAAAAATCTGATGTCCACTTTGCAGCAGTTTTCTTGTAAATAATACCGCCAAAAGGCATTATTGTCCAGTGTTGTAATTTTGCTGAAAAAAGGCCAATTTAATCAATCTGGTGTTTGTTAGACCAGAAACACTAGGCCTCACGTTTTACTCCTGTAAAAGGAATTATATCTCCCGTGTGGGAATCTATGTACCAAAACTAGCATTTCAAAAATTCTGATGTCCACTTTGCAGCAGTTTTCTTGTAAATAATACCGCTAAAAGGCATTATTGTCCAGTGTTGTAATTTTGGTGAAAAAAAGGCCAATTTAATCAATCTGGTGTTTGGTAGACCAAAAACACTAGGCCTCACGTTTTACTCCTGTAAAAGGAATTATATCTCCCGTGTGGGAACCTATGTACCCAAACTAGCATTTTAAAACTTCAGATGTCCTATTTGCAGCAGTATTCTTGTAAATAATACTGCCAAAAGGCATTATTGTCCAGTGTTGTAATTTTGGTGAAAAAAGGCCAATTTAATCAATCTGGTGTTTGGTAGACCAAAAACACTAGGCCTCACGTTTTACTCCTGTAAAAGGAATTATATCTCCCGTGTGGGAATCTATGTACCAAAACTAGCATATTAAAAATTCTGGTGTCCACTTTGCAGCAGTTTTCTTGTAAATAATACCGCCAAAAGGCATTATTGTCCAGTGTTGTAATTTTGCTGAAAAAAAGGCCAATTTAATCAATCTGGTGTTTGTTAGACCAGAAACACTAGGCCTCACGTTTTACTCCTGTAAAAGGAATTATATCTCCCCGTGTGGGAATCTATGTACCAAAACTAGCATTTTAAAAAATTCTGATGTCAAATTTGCAGCAGTTTTCTTGTAATTAATACCGCCAAAAGGCATTATTGTCCAGTGTTGTAATTTTGGTGAAAAAAAGGCCAATTTAATCAATCTGGTGTTTGGTAGACCAAAAACACTAGGCCTCACGTTTTTACTCCTGTAAAAGGAATTATATCTCCCGTGTGGGAATCTATGTACCCAAACTAGCATTTTAAAACTTCAGATGTCCTATTTGCAGCAGTATTCTTGTAAATAATACCGCTAAAAGGCATTATTGTCCAGTGTTGTAATTTTGGTGAAAAAAGGCCAATTTAATCAATCTGGTGTTTGGTAGACCAAAAACACTAGGCCTCACGTTTTACTCCTGTAAAAGGAATTATATCTCCCGTGTGGGAATCTATGTACCAAAACTAGCATATTAAAAATTCTGGTGTCCACTTTGCAGCAGTTTTCTTGTAAATAATACCGCCAAAAGGCATTATTGTCCAGTGTTGTAATTTTGCTGAAAAAAGGCCAATTTAATCAATCTGGTGTTTGTTAGACCAGAAACACTAGGCCTCACGTTTTTACTCCTGTAAAAGGAATTATATCTCCCGTGTGGGAATCTATGTACCAAAACTAGCATATTAAAAATTCTGGTGTCCAATTTGCAGCAGTTTTCTTGTAATTAATACCGGAAAAAGGAATTATATCTTCCAGTGTGGGAATTTTGGGGCTAAAAAATAATATATTTTATTGTGGTGCGAGTTGAATCGCAACAATGAGAAACATTCTATTAAGGGACGAGGGCGCGGTCGTGGTGGTGTCCGTGGAGCCTCTGTTGCTGGCAGAGGGCGTGGCCGTTCGGCCTCAGGCGCACAAAGTAGTGAACCAACTCCCTCAAGTAGCCGGCAGAATTTACAGCGATATTTGGTGGGGCCCAATGCCGTTATGAGGATGGTAAGGCCTGAGCAGGTACAGGCATTAGTCGATTGGGTGGCCGACAGTGCTTCCAGCACGTTCACCACATTGTCTTCCGCCCAGTCTTCTGCGGAAGCGCACAGGTGGCACCTGAAAACCAAGCCCATCAGTCTGTCACATCACCCCCATGCATATCAGGGAAACTGGCTGAGCCTCAAGTTATGCAGCAGTCTCTTATTCTGTTTGAAGACTCTGCTCCCACGGTTTTCAGGGCGTCCACCTAGCCCTTCCCCAGCGGTGGAAGACATTCCATGCACTGACGCACAACCACTTATGTATCCAGATGATGAGGACATGGGAATACCACCACAGCAGAGTGACCGAGTGTCTGATGATGACGAAACACAGGTGCCCACTGCCGCGTCTTATTGCAGTGTGCAGACTGAACAGGAGGAGGTCAGGGAGGAAGACTGGGTGGAAGACGATGCAGAGGACGATGAGGTCTTAGACCCCACATGGACTGAAGGTCGTGCCGCTGACTTAAATAGTTCAGAGGAAGAGGCAGTGGTGAGACCGAGACAACAGCGAAGCCAAAAGAGGAGCAGGGGGCAAAAGCAGAACAGCCGCCGTCCAGAGAGTTCGCCTGCTATTGGCCAGCGCCAACAGGGACCCAGCACCCCAAAGGCATCTTCAAGGAGTTCCCTGGCATGGCACTTCTTCAAACAATGTGCTGAGGACAAGACCAGAGTGGTTTGCACGCTGTGCCATCAGACCCTGAGGCGAGGCATTAGCGTTCTTAACCTGAGCACCACCTGCATGATCAGGCATCTACATGCAAAGCATGAACTGCAGTGGAGTACACACCTTAAAAACAAGGAACCCGCTCAGGCTCCCCTGCTCCCTCTACCGCTGCTGCCTCGGCTTCCGCCTCGAGAGGAATGTTGCCACCTGCCGAGCAGCAAACAGAGGATGTGCCACCGACACCACCACCACCACCGCCACTGTCACCTAGCGTCTCCACTATTTCACACAGCAGCGTTCAGCTCTCCATCTCTCAAACCTTTGAGAGGAAGCGCAAATTCCCACCTAGTCACCCTCGAGCCCTTGGCCTGAATGCCAGCATTTCTAAACTACTGGCCTTTGAAATGCTGTCATTCCGGCTGAGTGAACCTGAACAGCTTCAAACAGCTGATGGCCATGGCTGTCCCCCAGTATGTGGTTCCCAGCCGCCACTACTTCTCCAAGACAGCCGTGCCTTCCCTGCACATGCAAGTGTCCGATAAAATCAAGTGTGCACTGCGCAGCGCCATTTGTGGCAAGGTCCACCTAACCACAGATACGTGGACCAGTAAGCACGGCCAGGGACGCTATATCTCCCTAACTGCACACTGGGTAAATGTAGTGGCGGCTGGGCCCCAGGCGGAGAGTTCCTTGGCGCACGTCCTTCCTCCGCCAAGGATCACAGGGCATCATTCTTTGCCTCCTGTAGCCTCCTCCTCCTACTCGGCTTCCTCCTCCTCCTCCTCTGCTTCCACCAGCTCATCCAGTCAGCCACACACCTTCACCACCAACTTCAGCACAGCCCGGGGTAGCGTCAGCAGGCCATTCTGAAACTCATATGTTTGGGGGACAGGCCCCACACCGCGCAGGAGTTGTGGCGGGGTATTGAACAACAGACCGACCAGTGGTTGCTGCCGGTGGGCCTCAAGCCCGGCCTGGTGGTGTGCGATAATGGGCGAAATCTCGTGGCAGCTCTGGGACTAGCCGGTTTGGCGCACATCCCTTGCCTGGCGCATGTGCTGAATTTGGTGGTGCAAAAGTTCATTCACAACTACCCAGACATGTCAGAGCTGCTGCATAAAGTGCGGGCCGTCTGTGCGCGCTTCCGGCGTTCACATCCTGCCGCTGCTCGCCTGTCAGCGCTACAGCGGAACTTCGGCCTTCCCGCTCACCGCCTAATATGCGGCGTGCCCACCCGGTGGAACTCCACCTTGCACATGCTGGAGAGACTGTGCGAGCAGCAGCAGGCCATAGTGGAGTTTCAGCTGCAGCACGCACGGGTCAGTCGCACTGCGGAACAGCACCACTTCACCACCAATGATTGGGCCTCCATGCGAGACCTGTGTGCCCTGTTGCGCTGTTTGAGTACGCCACCAACATGGCCAGTGGCGATGCCACTGTTATCAGCGTGACAATACCAATTCTATGTCTCCTAGAGAAAACGCTTAGGGCGATGATGGAAGAGGAGGTGGGCCAGGGCCAGGAGGAGGAGGATGACGGGTCGTTTTTAGCACTTTCAGGCCAGTCTGTTAGAAGTGGCTCAGAGGGAGGTTTTTGCAACAGCAGAGGGCAGGTACAAATGTGGCCAGCCAGGGACCACTACTGGAGGACGAGGAGGATGAGGAGGAGGTGGAGGAGGATGAGGATGAAGCAGGTTCACAGCGGGGTGGCACCCAGCACAGCGCAGGCACATCCCTGGTGCGTGGCTGGGGGATACAGAGGATGATGACGATACGCCTCCGACAGAGGACAGCTTGTCCTTACCTCTGGGGAGCCTGGCACACATGAGCGATTACATGCTGCAGTGCCTGCGCAACGACAGCAGAGTTGCCCACATTTTAACGTGTGCTGACTACTGGGTGGCCACCCTGCTGGATCCACGGTACAAAGACAATGTGCCCACTTTACTTCCTGCACTGGAGCGTGATAGGAAGATGCGCAGTACAAGCGCACACTGGTAGGCGCGCTCCTGAGAGCATTCCCAACTGTCACAGGGAACAGGTGGAAGGCCAAGGCCAAGGCAGAGGAGGAGCTAGAGGTCGCCCACGCAGCAGTGTCACGGCCAGCTCATCTGAGGGCAGGGTTAGCATGGCAGAAATGTGGAAAAGTTTTGTCTCCACGCCACAGCTAACTGCCCCACCACCTGATACGGAGCGTGTTAGCAGGAGGCAACATTTCACTAACATGGTTGAACAGTACATCTGCACACAACTCCACGTACTGACGGATGGTTCGGCCCCATTCAACTTCTGGGTTTCCAAATTGTCCACGTGGCCAGAATTAGCATGTTATGCCTTGGAGGTGCTGGCCTGCCCGGCGGCCAGCGTTTTATCTGAGCGTGTATTCAGCACGGCAGGGGCGTCATTACTGACAAGCGCGGCCGCCTGTCCGCAGCCAACGTGGACAAGCTGGCGTTTATAAAAATGAACCAGGCATGGATCCCACAAGACCTGACCCTCCCTTGTGCAGAGTAGTCCTTAATAACTGCCTTAAACCATGTTGTCTTGTACTCCTGGCCACTTCTTCATTGAAAAATCAATTTTTGAAATTAAGTAGGATCTTGGGGTGCAACCCAGGGTTGAATGAACCTTCCCTCTGTCTGGGTGCCGGGGCCAAAGTACATGAAAGTGTCCTTCTCCTGTGCTGGGTGATATGAATGTTATACTTGTGCTGTCTGACATGTCTCCTTTGTGTGGGTGCAGGGGGCCAAAGTCACTGAAAGCGGCCTTCTCCTGTAGTGGGTGATCGAAATGCCTGATTCTCTGCTGTGGGACCTCTCTCCTCCGTGTGGCTGCAGTGGTCAAGGTCTCTAAAAGTGCCCTTCTCCTGTGGTGGTTGATGTAAAACTGATGCTTGTGCTATCTGACCTGTCTCCTCTGTGTCGGTGCTAAGGCCTAACAAATGAAGAAAGATCGGCACTCCGCATTAAGATATAAGTGAATTGCCTTTATTCGTCACCTAAAAGCATAGTGTGACGCGCGTTTCGGCGCAAGAATGCGCCTTTATCAAACACAAGGTGAGGGGTGGTCAGTGCCGCCCACTCCTCTACGGTGCTAAGGCCTAAGTCACTGAAAGCGGCCTTCTCCTGTGCTGGCTGATATAAATGCCTGAATCTCTGCTGTGGGACCTCTCTCCTCCGTGTGGCTGCAGGGGTCAAAGTCTCTAAAAGTGGCCTTCTCTTGTGCTGGGTGATGTGAAGCTGATGTTTGTGCCATCTGACATGGTTGCCGGGATCCCATTAAATGGTGGCCTACTCCTGTGGTGGGTGATCTAAATGCCTGATTCTCTGCTGTAAAACCCTCTCCTCCGTCTGGGTGCAGGGGTCAAAGTCTCTCAAAGTGGCCTTCTCTTGTGCTGGGTGATGTGAAGCTGATGTTTGTGCCATCTGACATGGTTGCCGGGGTCCCATTAAATGGTGGCCTACTCCTGTGGTGGGTGATCTAAATGCATGATTCTCTGCTGTGAAAACCTCTCTCCTCCGTCTGGGTGCAGGGGTCAAAGTCTCTCAAAGTGGCCTTCTCTTGTGCTGGGTGATGTGAAGCTGATGTTTGTGCCATCTGACATGGTTGCCGGGGTCCCATTAAATGGTGGCCTACTCCTGTGGTGGGTGATCTAAATGCATGATTCTCTGCTGTGAAAACCTCTCTCCTCCGTCTGGGTGCAGGGGTCAAAGTCTCTCAAAGTGGCCTTCTCTTGTGCTGGGTGATGTGAAGCTGATGTTTGTGCCATCTGACATGGTTGCCGGGGTCCCATTAAATGGTGGCCTACTCCTGTGGTGGGTGATCTAAATGCATGATTCTCTGCTGTGAAAACCTCTCTCCTCCGTCTGGGTGCAGGGGTCAAAGTCTCTCAAAGTGGCCTTCTCTTGTGCTGGGTGATGTGAAGCTGATGTTTGTGCCATCTGACATGGTTGCCGGGGTCCCATTAAATGGTGGCCTACTCCTGTGGTGGGTGATCTAAATGCATGATTCTCTGCTGTGAAAACCTCTCTCCTCCGTCTGGGTGCAGGGGTCAAAGTCTCTCAAAGTGGCCTTCTCTTGTGCTGGGTGATGTGAAGCTGATGTTTGTGCCATCTGACATGGTTGCCGGGGTCCCATTAAATGGTGGCCTACTCCTGTGGTGGGTGATCTAAATGCCTGATTCTCTGCTGTGAAAACCTCTCTCCTCTGTCTGGGTGCTGGTCCAAAATACATGAGAGTGGCCTTCTCCGGTGGTGGTTGATATGACGCATGATTCCTTGCTGTGGGACCTGTATCCTCTGTCTGGGTGCTGGTCCAAAATAAATGAAGTGGCCTTCTCCGGTGGGGGTTGATATGACGCATGATTCCTTGATGTGGGACCTCTCTCCTCTGTCTGGGTGCTGGTCCAAAATACATGAGAGTGGCCTTCTCCGGTGGTGGTTGATATAACACATGATTCCTTGCTGTGGGACCTGTATCCTCTGTCTGGGTGCTGGTCCAAAATAAATGAGAGTGGCCTTCTCCGGTGGGGGTTGATATGACGCATGATTCCTTTATGTGGGACCTCTCTCCTCTGTCTGGGTGCTGGTCCTAAATAAATGAGAGTGGCCTTCTCCGGTGGTGGTTGATATGAGGCATGATTCCTTGCTGTGGGACCTGTATCCTTTGTCTGGGTGCTGGTCCGAAATAAATGAGAGTGGCCTTCTCTAGTGGTGGGTGATATGACGCATGATTCCTTGCTGTGGGACCTGTATCCTCTGTCTGGGTGCTGGGCCGAACTAAATGAGAGTGGCCTTCTCCGTTGGTGGTTGATATGACGCATGATTCCTTGATGTGGGATCTCTCTCCTCTGTCTGGGTGCTGGTCCGAACTAAATGAGAGTGGCCTTCTCCGGTGGTGGTTGATATGACGCATGATTCCTTGATGTGGGACCTGTATCCTCTGTCTGGGTGCTGGTCCAAAATAAATGAGTGGCCTTCTCCGGTGGTGGTTGATATGACGCATGATTCCTTGATGTGGGACCTGTATCCTCTGTCTGGGTGCTGGTCCAAAATAAATGAGAGTGGCCTTCTCCGGTGGTGGTTGATATGAGGCATGATTCCTTGCTGTGGGACCTGTATCCTCTGTCTGGGTGCTGGTCCGAAATAAATGAAGTGGCCTTCTCCAGTGGTGGGTTGATATGACGCATGATTCCTTGCTGTGGGACCTGCTATCCTCTGTCTGGGTGCTGGGCCGAACTAAATGAAGTGGCCTTCTCCGTTGGTGGTTGATATGACGCATGATTCCTTGATGTGGGACCTCTCTCCTCTGTCTGGGTGCTGGTCCGAACTAAATGAGAGTGGCCTTCTCCGGTGGTGGTTGATATGACGCATGATTCCTTGATGTGGGACCTGTATCCTCTGTCTGGGTGCTGGTCCAAAATAAATGAGAGTGGCCTTCTCCGGTGGTGGTTGATATGACGCATGATTCCTTGATGTGGGACCTGTATCCTCTGTCTCGGTGCTGGTCCAAAATAAATGAGAGTGGCCTTCTCCGGTGGTGGTTGATATGACGCCTTATTCCTTGCTGTGGGACCTGTTTCCTCTGTCTGGGTGCTGGTCCCAAATAAATGAGAGTGGCCTTCTCCAGTGTTGGGTGATATGACGCATGATTCCTTGCTGTGGGACCTCTCTCCAATTGATATTGGTTAATTTTTATTTATTTTATTTTATTTTAATTCATTTCCCTATCTACATTTGTTTGCAGGGGATTTACCTACATTTTGCTGCCTTTTGCAGCCCTCTAGCCCTTTCCGGGAGTCTTTTACAGGCTTTTTAGTGCCCAAAAGTTCGGGTCCCCATTGACTTCTATGGGGTTCCGGTTCGGGATGAAGTTCGGGTTGAGTTCGGATCACGAACCCGGACATTTTCCGGAAGTTCGGCCGAACCTCTCGAACCCGAACATCCAGGTGTTCGCTCATCTCTAATGGAAAGGACTTCCCCAGCTTAAACTAGACCAACCCTTTAAGTCTATCTCAATAAATGTATGTGTTGCAAAATTTAGTATGCAAAGCCGAGCAGAAGAAGTACAGACCAGGAAGAGAACAGGGTGTTGCATTGATTATATGATGTCATATAGCAAAATGAATCTGATATGCAAAGTACAAGCCTAGGACACTGTAGACTCATTCATTGCTCTCATGTACACGGGTTATTACTAGACTATTATTATATATATCAATATGTCTCCCTATCTCTGATATAAAACTTGCAATGGAACATCATGTGAACCTCTCTGTGACCTCTGCACTGGAGTACAAAAATGGGTAGGTGCACCCTATATACCTTTTTCCTCTGCCCACGGTACAGACAAGTACTGTAGGATCCAGACCTAGTTCATTTTAATGAACGTGAGCTTTTCCACATTGGCTGTAGACAGGCGGATGACCAGCACCTCAAAGGCGTAAATGGCATGCTCAGGCCTTGTGTTCAATTTGGAGACCCAGAAGTTAAATCGGGCAGACGCATCAGTCAGTACGTGAAGACGTGTGGACACGTACAGATTCACCATGTTGCTGAAACACGGTTTCCTGCTACTACAGTCCGTATCAGATGGTGGTGCTAGATGTTATGGCTTGCTGATGAAGGTTTTCCACATTTTGGCCAAGCTGATGGTGCCCCTGCTGCATTGGTGACTTCCTCCTCCTCCGCCTCATGCTTCCACTGAGCCTCCACTGTCAGGTGAGAACGCCATCAGTAGTGTGTCTACCAGTGTGCGCTTGTACCAATAGTTCATCTACCAGTGTGCACGCATCTTGCTCCAGTTATGGAAGTAAGGATGGCACGTTGTCCTTGTAGTGGGGATCCAGCAGGGTGGCCACCCAGTAATGAGCACTGGTAACAATCATGGCAACTCGCCAGTTCTTGCACATGCACTGCAGAATCTACTTGCTCATGTAAGCCAGACTGCCCAGAAGCAATAACAAGCTGTCCTCGGTGGGAAGTGTATTGTCTGTGTCTTCTTTTTCCCCCCAGCAACACTCCAGTGATGCCCATGAGCTGAATTGGGTGCTAACCTGCTGTGAACATAGCTACTCCTCCCCCTCATCATGATCCTCCAAAACTGTGCCTTGGCTGGACAATTGTGTACCTGGCTGCTGTTGGTGCAGGAACCCATCATTTGAGCCACCTGTGGACGACTGACCTGATAACTGTGTGAATGAACCCTGTTCCTCCTCTGTGCCATCACCTCATCCATCATCACCTGAAGTGTTTTTTCATGGCAGCATAGAAGTGGGATAGTAATGGCGATGACGGCGTCATTAGCTCTGAGTACTCGAAACAGCGCAACATGGCACACATATTCCGCATGGAGGCCCACTCTGTAGTGAAGTGGTGCTGTTCCGCAAAGTTGGCACTGGCGGCCCATGTGTGGTGCAGCTGAAGCTCCACTAACGCTTGCTGCTGCTCGCACATTCTCTCTAGCATGTGCAAGGTAGAGTTCCACCTTGTGGGTACTTCGCATATGAGGTGGTGAGCAGGAAGGCCGAAGTTACGCTGCAGCGCAGACAGACGAGCAGCAGCAGGATGAGAACGTCAAAAGCGCACTTTCTGCAGCAGCTCTGACATCTCACTGGTAATTTTCCAGTAACCTCTGCACCACCAAATTCAGCACATGCGCCAGGCAAGGGATGTGTGTCACACCAGCTAGGCTCAGAGCTGCTATGAGATTTCTCCTGCTATCGCACACCACTAGGCCTTTCTTAAGGCTTAGGGGCACCAACCACTCATAGGTCTTTTCTTCTATGCCAGTCCACAGCCACTGCGCAGTAGAGGAGGAGGAGGCAACAGAAGGCATTGAGAAATATCCCGCAATCCTTGGTGGTGGTAGGACATGCGCCAAATCGCTTTCTGCCTCAGTCCCAGCCACCACTACATTTACCCAGTGGGCAGTTAGGGAGATATAACGTTCCTGCCGTGCTTACTGGTCCACGTATTGGTGGTTATGTGGACCTTGACATTGATGGCGTTGCGCAGTGCACACCTGATTTTTTTCTGCCACTTGTTCATCTCCACCAGATGGAATGGCGGCACTTCAAAGGCAAGGAATTTTGAAATGCTGGCATTCAGGGCCAGGGCTCGCGGATGGGTAGGGGGCTACTTCCTCTTTTTCTCCAATGTTTGGGGGATGGACAGCTGAACACTTCCATTCGACAGTGTGGAGATGCTTGGTGACACTGCTAGTGGTGTTGCTGTCACATTATCTCTTTGTAGGGTGCCAGATGGCCCTGTCGCTCTAGAGGGGGAGGAAGAAGCTGAGACTGCAGCAGAAGAGGGAGTGGGAAGAGGGAATTCACAGATGCAGGTACCAACATGCATGCTGAGCCCACTCTATACTTCTCTTGTTGCCAAATGGATTCCAATAATTACAATGAGAGCAGGCTACAGCTTTATACTTACTCTAATTAAAATCAGCCTATGGGGCAGACAGGCTAGTTAGGTGTGTCAGACTAACTGGAGTCAGCCACATCTCCAGCTCCAGTACAACTGCAAAAACAGGGGGTCAGTCGGCACATCTCAATGTGCAGGTGCACGTGGACCCAGCATGCATGTGGAACCTGCACTCCCTGAATTTTATGGTGGCCATTATGGCACATAACAGGTAGGATTTAGTGTTAGGTTCCCGTCCTTTAGAGATCGCCCTGACGTTTGGTAGACGGGCCCAAATAATTTTGTATAAAATTTATTTGCCAAGAATCTCAAATTTGCTAAAAAAAACGTAGCATTAGCACCAGAATGTTTTTTTTTATAATTATTGCATTGTTGTACTTTATTTGTGTTTGCAGAGTGCTGCTGTATTGCGTTTTTTTCTTTCTGTCCCTACACTAGTTAGAGTAGAATGGTGGCGCCACACGTGGTCCGGCATTTATGCAGGCTGGGTCATGTGCTGTGCTGGCCAATCACAGCTACGCCATTCCGATCCGGGTTCGCTCATCCCTACTTCCTACCAACCAGAATTGTTAAGGAAGACTTCTAGATGGCGACTATAGATGAGAGAGGTCAGAAAGGAAATAGCTGGAAACACAAGGGGCCGGGCACCAACCAGTGTAAGAAAGAATGGTCAGCTTAGGTAGTACAACAATAGGAAGCAAGAACCCGGGATGGAAATAGGAACAACTCTGATATTAAGTACTGAGCACTAGGATGTGTGAACCAGGAATGAGCTTGGAACTAAGGCTGAAATGATTAATCAATGTAATCAATGAAATTGAGGCAAAAAATTCCCTGCAGCGAGGATTCGTTTAAATCACAATTGAAACCTCTCACTCACCGCTCAGTGGCCTCCCGACTTAGCACCGCACTGCACTGGCCAGGGCCTCGCGTGCACACATTGTCAGCGCGCTGGCTGACGCTGTGTGTGAAGTCAGGTCTCTCCCAGAGGATAGCTGGGAGGAAAACACTCTGTCTCCTGTGGACTCCATGTCAGTGCACTGCCGGTGCCAGGAAAGGTATGTATAAAGTAGCAGAGGGGGGGCACCTGTGATTTGAAGGGGCTGATGGCGCTGGGGGACATGGATGATCATGGCAATGGCATGGAGGGGCTGATGGCGCTTGGGGAGTGGGGGACGGCATGGGACACTGGATGACATAGAAAGGGCTGATGGTGCTGGGTGGGACACATGGCATGGAGGGGCAGATCTGATGGCACTGGGGGAGTGGGGGACATGGTGGATGGCATGGAGGCTCTGGGGAGGGGGACACAATGGATGGCAATATGGCATGGAGGGGCAGATGGCACTGGGGGACATAGGCAATTGGGCTGGCAATGGATGGCATGTAGGGCTGCTGATGGCACTGGGGAGTGGGGAAATGGCATGGAGGGGCTGATCTGATGGCACTGGGGAGTGGGGAACATGGCATGTAGGGGCTGATCTGATGGC